>CM055277.1:25338397-25805317 GCA_029237695.1 Conchocele bisecta
AAAGGATTTTTTTATAATGTTACCCCGTTACTAGACAAGTCGGAAACGTAACATTGAAATCCATGAAATCTACTTAGGAGATATTTTGATTATTTATTCAGTATTCAGGTATTTGTTTATCAACAACAATGTTTTAGGTGGATTTACCTCGTACATGGAACGATACACGAATGTGTTAACATACAGGTTATTAAGGTGTTCACTTCAGGTCATTGTAATGTCTCTATCGAAACGATACTACGACACAAGCATGATGGACATAGCACAATGATGGTGATTGTATGATAATATGATATCACGATAGCATGATGACGCAGCGCTCCAGATAAGCTGCGTATTTGCTTAAATACCCAATTAAAATTACCAAAAACCCAATTGAAATCAGAAGTAGCGAGTATCAAAAAGCAATTAAAAATGTGTGGTATCTTTATCATGCTGCAGAAAACCATGAACAGACCACAAATATAGCATATGTTTCTTATTTTCCATGAAAACATATCTTGGTATTTCATTAGAATTGTCTAAGGAGACAATTCTAATGAAATGACAAGACATGTTTTCATTTTGAAGCAAACTATTCAATAATTGCTGTCTGTTGATGTGTAAACAGTAGTGTGATTTTGTTTTACCCAATTAAAATTTTGAAATGATGGAGTGAAAATACTCAATTACTAATTCCTTATCTGGAGCCCTGATGACGATACTTCGATATTATACAATTATTGCCTTGTTGTGAGGTTAATATGTGGTTTTATCGACGCGATAAACGGGATATCGACATTACTTTTATCGGGTCGATAAAACCACGTATTATAGGAATGAATGGCCTTTTTGTGGAATTTATCGGGGTATAAACTTGGAAAAGACACGGATATTTCTCGATTGATAATAAATCACAGTATCATCATTGTAACAGTAAATGTAACTACTGTCTGTTTCACGAAAGCTGCCCAAATTTTACGGCTATATAAACAATTCAAAAACAAGATTTCTTTTGATAATATTAAATTAAAGGAAAAATTAAGAATGAGCCTTCTTTTTATTTCGTGAAATTTGGTGAAATATTGATTTTATTGCGAAAAAACAATTTCCCCATGTTAAATCCCCATAGACATCTTCACGGAGTGAAGATGTCTATGGGGATTTAACATGGGGATTTTTTTTTTTAATTTTAGAAATACTGGACCGATTTTTAAAATTTAACTTTTGTTTTCTTAGTTAGATCATATACAAGCTATCTAGCCAGGTTTCGGAGTCAATTTCCAAATTTTTTCGTTTTTTGACTCCTCCCACACTTCCTTACCACATTTTCCCCCATCTTAAATTCCCATAGACAAATCAATTTTTTGCAATAAAATCAATATTTGACAGAATTTCACGAAATAAAAAGAAGGCTCATTCTTAAATTTTCCTTTAATTTAATATTATCGAAAAAAAGATGGTTTTTGAATTGTTTATATGGCCGTAAAATTTGGGTAGCTTTCGTGAAACAGACTATAGTATCATATTATCGCATTTGTACCATCGTGATATTGTATCGTCATTGTGCTATCATGGCATCCCCATTGTAGTATCGTACCATCGTCACTGTACTGTAGCGATATTGTAGTATCGTCATTGTAATATCGTATTTTATTATATACCTACCCATGAAATACATAGTTATATGATGTAAATAAAAGTCATATGTTCTCATCGATGAAACAGACAACTTCTGGTGAAAATACGACTGCTTCCGCTATCTATAGTCATACAATCTATGTTCGGGGAAAACAGCGCAAATAGGCTGCAAATACACATTCATTACCGTATACAGTCTAAAAAACTGCTAATTTCCATGGAGCGGTATATAATAAATAGAATATTAATATTTTTGCAACGAATATGACATATATGTTCATCGAGTGGTGTGAAATGTCCATATGGACATTTCACACCACTCGATGAACATATATGTCATATTCGTTGCAAAAATATGATTATCCTCTATATCATCTTCGTGCTATCACAATGCACATGTATTGTCATCGTGGTAACATACTATCATAGTATCAACCCAATAGTGATATTACAATGACCTTAACACAACACCATATGTTATAGACTAGAATTAGCGTTTATACACTGTTACAAGAAACTCCAGGAAGGCAGAATATTTCGTACACAGGCGATTGATCGTGAGAAAATGCCATAGAAAATTAATTTGCAGAATGTTATCTGCACGCCTCCATTAAATAAATGGAAAGATAATTTCATTTTTCATTTAAGAACATTTTTCCGCCTTTTGTTTTAAAGATGTTTTTACACAGATTTCAATAAAAAAAGTAAAAAATAGTCCCAGGCACACTTATTTATCCCAAAATGTTGACAAGAATCTACCAATTAATTTTCTACGACTAATGCATAATTTTGCACTTACAAACATTTAAGTCGTACGAAGTTTAGTGAAACGGCCCCCAGGTTAGAATAATCGCATACATAAAATCCTAAAGATGTATGTTTATTGTTTGCTTATTTGTGTTTAACGGCCTATCAACAGCTAAGGTCATTTAAGGTCGGGCCAACGGATTTGATCCCGCATTTAACACTGCTGCATTGGAGGGAAAATCCCAAAATCAGAATGGAATATTGACATCAAGATAAATATATATTCAGCCTATGTAAAATATCATGTTTTTCAGCATAAATCTGACGTTATTTAAACACCTGCTACCAAATACTATGTCTACCTGGAGAGATAATGTTATTCTGCATACATTATTTGGCATCGAACGACCATTATTTGTATGGTCTATAGCTGGAGTAACACCGACACACGACTCACACAATTCACTATATGTGGCTATGACTGGAGAAATGGGGCTTATAGAATATGCGACTCGATCAAACAGCACTCCTGTAGTCTGATGATGAGCTATATTGCTTGTTAGAAACATGACGGGTGTTTCCTTGATGGAATGGCGAACAGTGCAGATCCTGATCAGACTGTGCGGATGCACAGGCTGATCTGGATCTACACTGGTCGCAAAACCTGTAAGCCCCATTTCTCCAGTAACACAATTCACTACATGTGGCTGTGACAGGAGAAATGGGGCTTAAGGCATGTGACCAGTGTAGCTCAGGATCTGATCAAATCGCACTCCTGTAGCCTAATAGCGACCTATATGGTGGGTGTTTTATCGATGGAATGACAAACAGTGCAGATCCTGATCAGACTGTGCAGATGCACAGGCTAATCTGGATCTACCCTGGTCACAAAGCCAATAAGCACACGCTTGTAGCTTGATAACAATCAATGTTGCTTGTTAGCGAAGCATGATGAGAGTTTCATTCATGGAATGGCGAACAGTGCAGATCCTGATCAGACTGTGCGGATGCACAGGCTGATCAGGATCTACACTGGTCGCAAAACCCATAAGCCTCATTCCTCCGGTCACAACCACAAACAGAGGCGTCGGAAGCAAAGTAATATTGGGGAGGCGAATGTCGACCCGAGCGAAGCGAGTTAGTGCTAGGGGGTGGGGGGTCTGGAAAATTGTTAAATTATAGATGCCATTTCCTGCATTCTGCTGCATTTAAGAGACACCTTTTATTTTTGGTCCAAATATTGGGGAGGCACTCGCCGCCCCTGCCACCCCTGCCGCCCCTGCCGCCCCTGCCACCCCACTTCTGACGCCTCTGACAAATGTGTAACGCCCTAAAAACCCACTTACAGGATATAGCTATGTACCTGCACAGTGATCAATAACTCCATTTCAGTCACAAATACATGACCCGTCTTATGAACACAACTATTGAATTATCATGTTACATGTTATGAGAATCGGCTTAATAGAATAATGAACATAATGCTAGTATAAGGGCTTATAAAAGAGAACATACAGGAGCAATAATTAACAGAATACATGGGCTAATTGAAAGGGACATAATAGCATCAATAATTAATGTAACAGGGATCAATTACTTGCCGATTTGGGCGATTTTACCTCCATAAACGGTGCCACTTCTCCAGATTTCAAGTCGAGGGAGAATTTTTGCACTATTCCAGTAGTAAAATTTACCCAAATTATGGCAAAAATTTCTCCCGGTTTTGCGGGACTAGCTTGAATCCAACGTAATATTGGCATATATATAAAAGGGATCTTGTGGCGTCAATATTTAACGTAATATATATGTGCTTATAAAAGGTACTTTACAGCACGTAGTCTCAGCTCAGTCTGCGCATCTGTATCGTAAATTTGATTTGTTTGAACATGATTAACGTCATCTTCACATTATAACAGCAATGTTACAAATTTACTAATGCAGGGATTCCGCTGGGGAAAATAAAAAAAACGCCACTTCAAAAATTTGGCGATAAAAAATTACAATTTTCGAAAATTGTATTTTTTTTCCCCCAATTGTTTATTTTTATCACCAATTGCGAAAGTGGCGATCGCCAGCGGAATCCCTGCTAATGTCAGGCAATTCAAATGCAACGCCCAACCAAGATAAAACCAGTTTAGTGAGGTTCCATTGCCGTATAGTAACTCTGCTCTATTATTAAAGCTTTTTTCAACCTTTTGTTACATGCCATGATAATATTTTTACCATTAAATCTTCCCACCCAGATTTTTCTAGACGTTTCAGCTGAAGAAAATCTTGATTTCTTTTTCATTTTACAGTTCTAAATATACCAATAGTACACCAAAGTGATAATTAGAAGGTATATTTACCATAAGAACCCTAAATATTCAGACACAATTCTGGGAAACACATACATATAGAGAATAGTAGGTTAGTGCCGTGAATGGGAAAAAATATCTGGCAAGGCTTAGGAAACGGGATGGGCGAGGCTCTGCCGAGCACATCCCGATTCCATGCCGCGCCAGATATTTTTCCCATTCACGGCACTAACCTACTATTCTATTTATCCCGTCAACATTACAAAATTACCCCAGCCGCATCTCCAAATCCTATTGACACAATATCAAAAATGTTTCACGGCACATACGCACTGTGTTGATGGGATAAATATGGTTTCCCACAACAAAGAGTGTCCCAATGTGTAGGGTTAGTATGGTTGTACTGGTTTATCGTAATAACAATGTATTTGGATACAATTTGTTTTGGGAAAACCCCTAGGGTTTTCCCCAAACAAATAGTATCCAAATAGTATTGAGAGTTATTGAGGTATACAAGATATGTATTACAAACGAGAATATATATCTTGGAAACAGTATTCAGATAAATAAGATGTGATTGCATGATTGGTGTTTAAAGGGAATTAAGAATAAAAACACATTTTTGAAAATAATACCTTGTACAACCATATGTTTCTTGAAATGCTACCCTTCACAAAAACTTTTTTTAGAGGTCCAACATAAAGAAAAAGGTTGTGTAAAACAGAGCTATTCGGAGATACCAAACAAACAGCTGACTACTGGATGGATTCGATACGAATAACTCAAGGTTTAAGGGCATAAAACTCCAAATTAACGGCAACATGTAACAACTTCACTGAAACAACGTCACTAACTGCTTGGCAGACTTGGCAATGTCGTACGCACACTGTATCACTTGTTGTGTCTTAAACTTCACGTCGAATGGTAAATCGTCCGTATCGCTTTCGTGGGAACACTCGCGGCATTCTTCTTGCAGCCTCACTGCGCTAGTCGTTAGTAAATGCAACGCACACTTGACACTTTCCGAGAATGGTTTCTGTGGAATACAGAGAGAATACCAGGCTAGTGAGGAATTCCGAGCAGAGAGAATACGAGGCTAGTGTCTTTTTATATGACACATATCAGGAAAGGCTAGGAAACATGTACAAATTCCTCGGCTCAGTTCGGAAATGGTAGAATTTCTATAATTCCCGAGCTGAGCATCAATAATAGAAAATACCAGGCTAGCGTACTTCGATATCATGTTTACCAGGCAAGGCTAGTAAAAGTGTAGGTATTCCTAGGCTCGCCGAGGAATTCCTACCGTTTGCAAGCAGAGCCTCAAAAATATAGAATCCCAAACCAATGTGCAAGTTTATTAGGCAAGTCTAGCAATTGTGAAATTCACCGTGCTTGTTGTTAGTAAACGCAACACACACATAGGTGACACTTTCCGAGAATGGTTTCTGTGGAATAGGAAGAATGATACATAAAGGTTACAAGGCTAGTGCAGGGATTCCGCTGGGGAAAAAAAAAAATCGCCTTCGTTCAAATCCTTTTAATTACTTTTAGCCTTCAAAAAAAAAAGGAACAACCAATAGGATAAAAATAAACAATTGATGATAAAAAAATACAATTTTTTTTTTTTTTTTCGAAAATTGTAATTTTTTACCACCAATTGTTTATTTTTATCGCCAATTGCGAAAGTGGAATCCCTGCTAGCGGAATCCCTGCTAGTGTCTTTCGATATCACGTTTATCAGGCTCGACTAAGAAATGTGTAAAAAATTCCTCCACTCAGTCAAGTGATTCCTCTAGTTTCTGAGCCGAGCCTGATAAACGGAGAATACCAGTCATGTGACCTAGGAAAGGCGCATGAATTCCAAACCTCACTATGCTCGTCATGTAAATAGAGAATAGTAGGTTAGTGCCGTGAATGGGACAACATATCTGGCGCGGCACGGAAATGTGATGGTCTCGTTTCCGTGCCGCGCCAGATATTTAGTCGCAGTCACGGCACTAACCTACTATTCTATTTATCCCGTCAACACCTACAAATAGCTTTAAAATGCAAAAAATAACCCCAGCCGCATCCTCAAAATCGGAGAATCGACTAGTACGACAACAGCACATATGCATACACAGTGATTAGGTCGTATTGACAGGATATCAAAAATGTTTCACGGCACCGTGTTTCACGGCTCATACGCACTGTGTTGATGGGATAAATGCAACGTACACTCGACACATTCTGCGAATGGTTTTAGTGCAGTGTAAAGTATGATCCATAGGGAATACCAACAACCATCAATAGCATCAAATAATTTGTGGGAAGGGTGACTATATTTTATCCCGTCATCACAGTGCGTATGTGCCATGAAACATTTTTGATATCCTGTCAATACAATCTAATCACTGGGTATGAATATGTGCGGTGGCTGGGGTTATTTTTATTGCATTTTAAAGCTATTTGTATGTGTTGACGGGATCAATCGAATAGTAGGTTAGTGCCGTGAATGGGAAAAAATATCTGGCGCGGCATGGAAACGGGATGTGCTCGGCAGAGCCTCGCCCATCCCGTTTCCTAAGCCTTGCCAGATATTTTTTCCCATTCACGGTACTAACCTACTATTCTCTATATTAATGTCATGTGTGCAAAATGTACATTAGCAGAAAACAATGTACAACAGACAAGAGTGCCAAAGATCACAATAAACATATATCGAAACATAGCCAGTAAACAAGTGGAGGTAACTTCATGGATAAATTTGAAAATCAAAAGAATTCTTTCTCTTGCTATGATAAACATGGCCAAGATCTGTCAAGTAGAACATAAGTTACTGTGAGGACAAGCTGCGCCTGCCCGCCTGTACAATGTGAATACATAATACGCCCCATGTTTTCAAACGGGCATGTAAAAAGCACAACAAACCCAATATTGCCCGAAACAATATCCAATAATTCCAGCACAAAAATATTTACACAATTCCCTAACATTTGATTGGTCCGTAGCAAGTCTCTGTCCAAAATTTATATCCCAGTAAACTCCCATGCCGAACTACTTTCCGTAACCGTCAACCGCAGTTAAAATAATTCTTAAGAAAACGGAAAATAAACACATTTTCTTGATGAATTTATTTAAAATGCTGGAATTATAAGGAATGAATGGCATTTTTGTGGAATTTATCGGTGATATAAACTTTGAAAAGTCGCGGTAATATTGGACGAGGCCTTCCGGCCTTCGTCCAGTATTCCCGCGACTTTTCCAAGTTTATACCCGATAAATTCCACAAAAAGGCCATTCCTTCCTATAATACGTTACCTCTGGAAACACTGCGACCATCTCTAATACTGCCGTATGGATATTGTCTGCACATGGACCATAACTGAAACACGAAACACACAGATGGTCACAACTAGTGTTTGTAAACAAAATGTAACCACTGGCGAGTGGTCATGAACGCTACTGTCTTTTCCACATTTTTCTGCCGACAAACTTTTGGCTATTAAACACATTAAATCTAAAAAATATTTAAAAGTAAGTACTTTTTCACCCTCCCCAAAAAAGTCACCCTCCCCAAAAAATTTTGTTTCACGTATTGATTTTATTGCGAAAAAACGATTTTCCTATAGGAATTTAACATGGGGAGTCAATTTCCAAAATTTTCGTTTTTTGATCCCAAAGGATAAAAAAAATCAATTTTTTTGGAAATTGACTCCGAAACCTGGCGAGATAGCTTGAAAATGATGAAATTAAGAAAACAAAAGTTAGATTTTGAAAATCGGTCCACAAATAAATAAAATATTTTTAAAAAAAATCTATTTTTTTCGCAATAAAATCAATATTTGATGGAATTTCATCAAATAATTATTTTTGGGGGAAGGTGACTTTTCTTATTGATAAAAAATGTACTTACATTTAAATATTTTTTAGATTTAATGCGTTTAACAGCCCAAAAGTTTGTCGGCAGCAAAACGTGGAACAGACAGTAGATGATTGCGGACCACATGTCGAGCCCGCCGAGACATCTGATAGCCATGTTACCAAAACTTAATGCAAATTTATAAATGGGCATGAGGGTTGCATGTGTGGACAATGGAAAGAAACTATGAACAGGCTCCAGGTAAGGTGCGTATTGGCGTATTGTAAGCACTTATCTTAGTAGAATACACATTGATTGTCAAAAGTGGGAGTACAAATTACTCACACCAATGTAAAAATACCCATTGATTTTCAAATTCAGTAGTGAAAATACTGTAATAAAGTTGAAATTTACTGTTTGCTTTTTGCAGCTCAAATAAGTGAATTTTTAAATGTGTTTTATATTTTTTTTATTCCCTATATAAAAAATAAGAAAATCAATAATAAATATAAAAGCAAAACACGCATTGAATTTGAAATCTGGGGGTACAATACTCTTTAGATACCATACTTAACTGGAGCTCTGTATGGATTTTAATAGTTCAGTTCTATAACTGAATGGAGAAATGGGAATTATTGGCTCTGTGACCAATGAAGATCAAGATCAGCATGTGCAGTCTGATCAGGAACTGCACGGTCTGTTCGCCATTCCGTCAATGAAACACCCTTCATGTTTTCAACAAGCAACTGAATATAGATTGATTTGTGACCAGTGTAGCTCCTGATCAAATAGCACACTCCTGTAGCCTCATAGAGATCTATATTAAATTTTGCTTGTTAGAAGCATGACGAGTGATTAATTTGTGGAATGGTGAACAGTGCAGATCATGATCAGACTGTGCGGATGCACAGGCTGATCTGGATCTACACTGGTCGCATAACCAGAGCTCCAGATAAGCTGCATATTGGCATATTTTACGCAAAAACGATAAGCCCTATTTTCCATTCCATATGGGACCTGTATCCAATTCAAGTTCAGTACCACAGAAGATACAAAGGTTTTCTTTGTTTGTTTGTTTGTTTGTTTGGGTTTAACGTCCCATCAACAGCTAATGTCATTTAAGGCCGGGTCAATGGGTTTAGTACTAAATGCTATATATTACCTGAACAAGTACATGTACATGTTCAAGTACAACATGTTCAAGTACATGTACAAATGGGAGGAAAATCTCAAAATCAGAACTGAATATTTGCATCCTCGCCACACCAGAATCACCTGGCCCCCTCCCAAAAGCAGTAGGATCAGTAACAGTCTTACTACTTTTATAATGGCCAATAACCCAATTCAACTCCCAGGTAACAAAAGAGACAAAAATAAAAACGTACCTGAGGGCCAAACCAAGCAAATCGTGATTCATATAAGGAGGAACCCCTACCGTTAATTTACGACGTCACGTTTGCCCGACCAACCACACACAAGATACAAAGGTACATAATTACATTGGTCGCAAAACCCGCAAGCTCCATTTTCCCAGTCACAGCCACAATTTGTAGCGAACATAAAATCCCACTTACAGGATGTAGTTATGTTCCTGTGCAGCGATCAGTAATTCCTGGATTTTCTTCGTAATTTTCTCCGTTTTCCTCATCAGCATCTCCAGGGGAGGAAATCCTTCCATCTCCTCCTCCAGGGAATTGTGGCCCGTTGACGAATGATCCATCATGGACGAACCCTCATACAAGTGTTCTCTGTAAAATATGTATTTGAGTTACAAGGGTTAATCAAAAAGTAATGAGACAGTGATCAGAGCTCTAGTTAAGGTGCGTAATTTGGCCAACTTGGGGTGAACTTTTGTTATTTCTTCATCAAAAATGTAAAGTTGGGAGTCCTTTAGAATCGTCTCATTGAGACGATTCTAAAGCACTCCCAACTTGCCATTTTTGATGGAGAAATAAGAAATTTACCTCCAAATTATGAGCCTTAACTGGAGCTGAGCTATGTTGACGAGTAGTCCATTATTGACGATCTCTCGTAAGAGTGTTCTCTGGAAAATCTGTATTTCAATTATGAGGGTTGACCAAAAAGTAATTAAACAGTGACGTTAATTAGCAGTCCACATTGATTGACGACCCTCATACGAGGTATTACATGTATCTCATTTATGAGGGTTGATCAAAAAGTACTGAGACATTGATGTTGAGAAGTAGTCCATCACCGAAGACGAATGTATTTTTTTTCAAATCTCTTCATATGTCCTTTAACCTACCTTATTGCACCAGTGTCTACCGGCAGTGAGCGGGGATTATCGTAGTGTGACATGGGGTTGTCATAGTGACCAAGGCCGTCATAACCCCGCGGTATCTCCCCGCTCCCCTGGGATAATGACGATCCGGAATCTGTGTGGGACGACTGAAACAGAGAAATCCCATTACTGAATTGGTTGATTGAATGGGGTTTATCGTTTAACCCGTTCACCCCTAAATAACTTGAATCGATAAGTTAATTTTCTGACCAATCCAATCGTCACAAAATTATATTTAGACAAGTCCATTTATGAAAAAGGGGTTTAACCTAAAAAACATGAAAATTATTTCCAAAAATACTGACGAGACGGCTCGTTACAAGTCGGCTCGTCTGGATCTACACAGTTGGCTAACACTGCTACAGAGGGCTGTCGTGTTGAAAGGGTTAACAGCAATGAGATGTTAATGTTAATGGTGGCGTGAGTATATCGCATATAGGTATCAAGTGTCTAACTATTACAAAAGATGCATTTTATTTCATTAATATAAATTTTATCAAATTTTAACAATGAGCCATCTTTTTCTGTCATTAAATTCTGTCAATTTGTTGCTTTTATTATGATAAATTGATTTGTCGATGGGAATTTAACCCTTACAATGCTGAATTAATTTGTGTTGTCTGCTGAATATTTTTTATTTTTCTACTAAAAAACTTGGTTTGGCAGCACTTTAGAATCATTTCCAATGGAAATGATTCTAAAATGCTGCCAAACCATGTTTTTACTCAGAGAAAAGACAAAATATGAATTATCAGCAGACGACTATTTTCGGTTCCCGCATTCTAAGGGTTAACATGGGAAAAGGGAGGTGGATGAGCTGGGGGAGGAGCGGAAAAATGAAAGAAGACAATAAAAGTTAAATTTTGAAAATCGATCCACTACCGTATTTAGCCGTGTATTGCGCGCACTGGTGTACAACGCGCATCTATATTTTGGGGGGAAAAATCAGGGAAAAAAATAGTTTGCGTCTATAGCGCGCAACAAAAAAAAAAAAATAATAATCGGCGGAAATTCCGTCACATAAGAAAATTGCATTCCGAGTTCACATCCACAATGCTGAACGTGTGCTGTTAGGCTCTCTCAAAGAGAAAAATATCGCCAAAGGTCAGCTTTATGGCATAAATTAGAGTTTATATTGTCTAAAAGTATGTTATATTTATTGTTATTTACTCATTAATATGCTTAATAAAAATTCATGATGCATGTAATAAACTTATTGAACCTACTTACGAAGAAATTTGTTGTATATAATTCCACCATATTTGCCATTCGTGTAGAACATAATTACCCGTAATCGCAAACACACAGCAGGCTAGCCATGTGTAAACTTCTTCCCCCAAGGCGATAATAACTCCCTACTAGTGACCTGCACACGAGAAATGGGCCCTAAACAATTCCCCCCAGCCAAATATTGACACTGTGGACCACCGTGGATATACGGAGTACAGATAGTGTGTATTAACTGTTTATTGATTAGGTTTAACATATACATAGGTACTACCTGAATACACGACATTCCAGCATAGCCCCATACAGTGTATGCGCATATGAATCAGGGGCTATGCTGGTCGCACATGTCATAAGGTATTGATGCGTGAATTCTTGTCAATACTTTACAAAAATAGTAACACAGTCAGTCGGCACCTAGCAACGAAAAACGACCATTACCGAGTGTTACCGAATGCGATCTGAATGTGCGCGACGCTTGATTTAGCATCTAAAATCTTACATCAAGCACTTATGGGATTGAGATGATCTGTCCTCATTAATTATTCACAGAATGACAGACGTGTGACGTCACTTTGAATATGTACAACCAAACAATACCCGACAGGCAACATTTGACCGATATGAGATCGGTACACCAGCGTAAATACAGAAAACACGTAAATTTCCTCTAATACACGTAGCCTCTTATGTTACGAGCCTGGCTATATTAAATCCCAAAATATACCAATTTACCATCAATCTATACTTACCGCACTCATTCATATCGATTGATTCATTTTCTCTTGTTTCACACTATGTGTATTTAAATGTCTGTCAAAAATTGACATTTCCGTTTCCGGGCTTGTTTTGTTTGCGTGAAACTGGCAGAAATCAGTTGGAAAAAATGTTTGAAATTTATGTTCCTACTTATAACGCGCAGGGCGACTTCTGGATTAAAAATGGGGTTGAAAAAATGTGCGTAATACGCGGCTAAATACGGTATTTTAGAAATTATAAAAAAATTCCCATATTAAATTCCCATAGACATCTTCACACACGAGTAGGTGTATAATATGGGAATTTAACATGGGAAATTGTTTTTTCGGAATAAAAACAATATTTGACAATATTTCACGAAATAAAAAAATAGGCTCGTTCTTAAATTTTGCTAGAAAGCAATAGTAGTGAAAAAATATTGTTTTTGCAATATTTAAATAACCATATGTAGCCTTATTTCTCAATCAAAACATGGTTTGACAGCACTGTGCTGTCAAAGTGCTGTCAAAGTGCTGTCAAAGCATGTTGTAAATTATTCGAAAGTGCTGTCAAAGCATGTTTTTGATGATAAAAATGGAAAATAGAAAATAAACAGCAGACGACAAAAAAATAAGATAGCGGTCTAAGGGTTAATATGGCATCAAATGTATATGTTGTTATCACTCAGTTGAACCGTCTCGCCGAGACGGTTCAACTGAGCGGTAACAACATATATGTGGCAGTAACTGTCACCGAGCCGACTGCCTGTGTGTTGACCTACCATAAATAAGACAGCGGTGTAAGGGTTAAAGTGGTTAAAGTGGGCACGGCACGTTTATGTGAAATGGACAGACAATATATACCTTTGTATCTTCTGTGGCATTGAACTCTGTACCAGCTTGAATCGGGTACAGGTCGTCTTTTGATTGGCTCTGGAGAATGAGATTTAGTAAAATGGAACAGTAGGTTAGTGCCGTGAATGGGAAAAAATATCTGGCAAGGCTTAGGAAACGGGATGGGCGATGTTCTGCCGAGCACATTCCGTTTCCGTGTCACGCCAGATATTTTTTCCCATTCACGGCATTACGTACTGTTCTATGAATCCCGCCAACACCTACAAATGGCTTTAAAACACAAAAAAGTAACCCCAGCCAACGAACATATTCATACGCAGTGATTAGGTCGTATCGACAGGATATCAAAAATGTTTCACGGCACATACGCACAAGAATTCCGCCACGGAAGCGGTGTCGCGCCTGCCAAGGCAGTTGACCGTAACATGATCATAGGCATGTGACTAAGTAAGCATCACAAAAACCGTCAGAGAAGTGTATGCTTTAAACACTAAAAAGGTCACGGTAATGTTAATGGTGACACGAGTGTGTTCCAAATGCTCACATGTATCATTTTTCGTAATAAAATGAATATTTGACCAAATTTTACGAAATAAAAATTGTGGAACAGACAGTAGTTACGCACCTTGTTTGATTTCTGCGACAACCTCTGCTGGTCCCGGGGTTCGAACATCGACTGCGGTCTCGGACCGCCGCTCAGTCGTGACCCTCGACTCTGCACGGACGACCTTCCCGAGTGACCTTGACTCTCAATGCCGTTGGACATGGCAGGGGAGCTAACCCCACCAGAAACGTGGTATTGTTGTTGTTGATCCTCCCGTAACATGCTGTTCTCGTGCACGAGTGTCTGTACCTGAATTTATTTATTTATTTGTGCTGTGACTGGAAAAATGGGGCCGATGGGTTTTGCGACCAGTGTAGATCCAGATCAGCACAGTCTGATCAGGATCTGCACTGATCACCATTCCATCAATGAAACACCCGTCATGATTCTAACAAGAAATATAGTTTGTTATCAAGCTACAAGCAATGACACTGTGTGCTACTTCATCAGGAGCTACACTGGTCACAAAGCCCATAAACCCCTTTTCTACAGTCACAACCACATTTAATGGTCAACGGGTCTGGAAGTCCTGCTATTTAAAGTCATCGTCTGTTTCGTGTAAACTTGAAAACTGTTTATGGTTATAGAACCATTGCAAAAACAACTGTTGTTTTTTCCATATGTTTACCGTAATAACCCTAAATATAGACACAATTTATTCTAGGAATATCTAAATATCTGGTTTTCCACAGAGTATCCCAATATTAGGGGTTCGTTATAGGAATGAATGGCCTTTTTGTGGAATTTATCGGGGTATAAACTTGGAAAAGTCGCGGGAATACTGGACGAAGGCCGGAAGGTTTCGGAAAGCAGTTCGGCGTGGAAGTTTACTGGGATATAAATTTTGGACAGAGACTTGTTACGGGCCAATTAAATGTTAGGGAATTGTGTAAATATTTTTGTGCTGGAATTTTATGGTTGTACTGGTTCATCAGAAAAACAATATATTTGATGCATAACGGTGCGCTTCCCATATTGAAACACCAGCATATTTTTCTGCAATTATCAGGAACATCAAATCCTGATTTCAGGATATATCCTGAAAATTTCAACCGCTGTAAAACAGTACAGTATACGATCCTATCACGAAGCTGGCTGCCTGTGTGGTGAGTTTGTGTGTTGACCTTGTGTGTTGACCTTGTGTGTTGACATTGTGTGTTGACCTTGTGTATTTACCTTGTGTGTTGACCTTGTGTATTTACCTTGTGTGTTGACCTTGTGTATTGACCTTGTGTGTTGACATTGTGTATTGACCTTGTGTGTGTACCTTGTGTATTGACCTTGTGTGTTGCCCTTGTGTATTGACCTTGTGTGTTGACATTGTGTATTGACCTTGTGTGTTGACCTTGTGTATTGACCTTGTGTGTTGACATTGTGTATTGACCTTGTGTGTTGACCTTGTGTGTACCTTGTGTGTTGACCTTGTGTGTTGCCCTTGTGTGTTGACCTTGTGTATTGACCTTGTGTGGTGACATTGTGCATTGACCTACCATGTTTTTGAGCCGCTCCACCTCGTTCTGAAGGTTCTTATTCGCCTGGAACAGTTGCCGCACCTCCGCCTGTGAGCGTACGAGAGCTCGGCGAATCTCCATGTACTCGTCCTCATTGATTGGGTGCTTTTCTTCCGGCTCTGGCGTCGCGCTCTAGTGAATACAATAAATGTGTGACTAATCTGATGAAAGACTCTTAATATAACAGCAAATGTATATGTTGTGACCGCTCAGTTGAACCGTCTCGCCGAGACGGATCAACTGAGCGGCAACAACAGATATGTGGCGGTAACTGTCACCAAGCGGACTGTCTGTGTGTCGACCTAACATGCTTTTCCTCTGGCTCAGTTGTCACGCTAGTAAATACAAGAAATGTGTGACTAATCTGAAGAATGACTCAATATGGCATCGAAAGTATACGTTGTCTCCACAAGCCATAAACACCATTTATCCCATATTAGTGAAAACTGAAAATACTATACATGTATAATGTATCGCTATGAAGAGTTTCAAATATTTTAGTCCGAAGAATACATTTTCTTTCATTTTGATTTTCACCATACAGAATTTACGAGCATTAAAGGTACATGCCCACTCAGTAGGCACGTACGGACTTAAATAAGTGTATAAGTGTGTCACTATTCCACCATTGCTATACAGATATAATCCGTTAGTAAAGTTTATTTTACTGATAGTGACGCGCGGTGGTATCAGGCTATTTTCATATGCAAATGAGGCACGATATTTTTTTAATTATTTATACTATTAAATTAAATGTGTCACCTGAAAAAATAATATTTGCACATCAAAAAATAAATACAAAGAATAAATAATAATGTCCGTTAACATTTTAAAGAAACACGGTTATCGCCCCCGATATCAGTGTGGAAATTTACGTACGTCTGATATAAAATATATAATAATGCTAATAAATACATGTGGTAATGGTGAATGAATATTTATTTTGCCAGAAAATGTCTCAGATGATGTCTCTGATATAAAGAACAGTTTGTGTCTACCGAGTCGGCATGTACCTTTTAAAGCATTATTTTTACTTGATATTCTTACACATGCAGAGCGCTCCAGATAAGGTGTGTATTGAATTATTTTAGCTGAATATGCATTGATTATCAAAAGTGGGAGTACAAAATACGGCACAGCAATGTGAAAATACGCATTGATTTTCAAATTGAGTAGTGAAAATACTGTCATAAAGTTGAACATTCACTTAGTTGAGCTGCAGCTCAAATAAGTGAATGTTTAAATTTCTTAAATTTTTATTTCATTTGTTCCCTATATAGTAAGGCGGAAAAATCAATAATTCATTTGTAAAAGTAAAACACGCAATGATTTTGAAATCAGGGCGTATAGTATGCTTTAGACACAAAGCTTATCTGGAGCTCTGCACATATCGATGCTGATAAAGAAACTTACTCTTTGCGGAGTGGTGGACATGGGCACGGGTGTTGCTTCCTTGTCCTGTAAAGAAAATAATTCATGTCGCTCACTGATTAACTGGCAAGGGCAAGAACACTACTTTATACGCTTGGTTTGGAAATCATAGTAATTCCTCGACAACTCTCTGAATCCCTTGCATATATACCTCATGCTGCATGTATGCAGCTCCTACAGACTGAGCAAAGCCCTAGGCTAAGAAACGGACGTAATTTCTTAGCAAGCCTCGTAATTCCTCGTGTTGCATAGCCTTGCCAGATATCAGACTGCACAATAATAGTACTTCAGATTGAACAGGCTTGGAAACGCTAGTAATTCCTCTCCAAGCATTGGAATTCTAAGCAATATCTACCCCTGAATGTATACGCATGTGTTACTAAATGTGCCATCGACTCGAAAACACAAGGAATTACTCGGCAAGCCTCGTAATTCCTTGTGTTTTCTAGCCTCGCCTGTAACTCATTCTGCATATGTTGCTCATACTTCTCCAACACTAATGCACTCGGAAACACAAGTAATTCCTCGTCAAGCCTCGTAACGTTTCCTAGCCTCAGACTACACTATACCACAGTGCTCGGGTTGGAGACACAAACAATTACTCAGCAAGCCTCGTAAATCATTGTGTTTCTGAGCCTCACCAGATACCAAACTACACTGTAACTCAGTGCTCGGCCAGCCTCATAATTCCTTGCGTTTCCGAGCCTCGCCAGATACTACACCATACCTCGTTCTGCATGTGTTGGTCGTGCTCCTCCTCCTCTTTCTCTGCATGCATGTTCTGCAGACTGAGGTTGTCCACGCTACTGTAGTCCTCGTCAGAAGCCACACTGTCATACAAAGGCTCGTCGTCGCTCGCGAAACTGTTCACCATTCGATGGAGGCTCGTCTGGCGCGCTGGTAAACTCTCGCGTTTTTCTGGAGAAGTTGAATGTACAGTGAACCCTCTCGTAAACCGATTTTTATAGACGTTTCAGCCAAAGATAACGTTGATTTCGCTTTCATTTTACAATTCTAAATACATATACCAATAATACACACAAGTGACCATTGGAACCGCTTTATAATAGAACATGAACAGCGTACAGTGAAAACTCTCTAAACCGGACACCCTGGGAGGTCCCCATGGTTTTACAGTGAAACTCTCTAAGCCGGACACCCTGGGGACCTCCCAGGGTGTCCGGCTTAGAGAGGTTTCACTGTAAATCAGGCACTTGATCATTCTGAGCCATAGTTGGGTGCTATGCGATCACTAACAGACATTATCACCTGAAAAAAATGACCAAGAAACTCATCAAAAATAGGATCGCAGGTGTTTTCTGGGTGTCCGGTTTAGAGAGATTCCACTGTATAATGTTGATGTACGTTACTTTTGCGCAAATCTTTTTGGCAGAAGCAGAAGGGTTATAGAATTCAGATATGGATGACGATAGATAATCTTGTTTCTTACCAAGTCAATGAATTGAATTTGGGAAATCAAACTGCATGGGTGGGCTGCATAATGAAAAATGAAAGTGAATTGGTTTAATGTCCCAGGAACAGCTTATGACATATAGATGGGATTACATTTTCGTCTCATCCGACAGACCAATGTGATGGAATGTAAAGAAAAACACACGCACAGACATAATTGTAATCACTGTCTCGCTCTTTGGAAGCGGGCTCGACAATAATTGTGGCTGTAACTGGAGAAATGGGGCTTATGGGACTTATGCGCAGTGTAGCTCCTGATCAAATAGTACACTCCTGTAGCCTGATCAGGGATTCCGCTGGCGATCGCCACTTTCGCAATTGGCGATAAAAATACAAAATCGCCACTTTTTTTTTTTTTAAGTGGTGATTATAAACCATAAGCCCCAATCTCTAGTCATAGCCACAATTTTAATGAGCAATTTGACGCCATACTTACCCATAATTTCCTTTGTGGTGAGGGGTGGGGAGATCAAAGCTGTTTGTCGTCGTTTGGCATCACTGAGTATATCTATAATGAGGGTCGCGAACTCCCTCGCATTGAACCGCGCAAGTTTCTGTCGTCCCTGTTGAAAAGTGAATGTGTCTATTAAATTAATCATTAAATGTTTCAATAAGTGCAAAGTTATATTTATAACCAGAGGTTCCACCATGCTGACGTAATTTCCACGATGTGCACCATGTTACCGTGTGTGCATGATCAATTCGGTGTCAAAACACCAATCACGTAATAGAATCTCAATTTGAACACACATTTAGGGGTAGCACTACATCAGTGTCCTGGTTACTGTAGTATTGTGCAACATATCGTATTAATGCCAAAAGCTTGCTTCAGCCCAAATTTTACGGCCATATAAACAATTCAAAAGCAATATTTTTTTGGATAATATTAAATTAAATGAAAATTTAAGAATGAGCCTTCTTTTTATTTCGAAAAATTTAGTAAAATATTGATTTTATTGAGAAAAAAAAAATTCCCCATGTTAAATCCCCATAGACATCTTCACTCCGTGAAGATGTCTATGGGGATTTAACATGGGGACATTTTTTTGAATTTTATAAATACTGGACACATTTTTAAAATTTAACTTTTGTTTTCTTAGGTAGATCATATCCAAGCTATCTAGTATGGTTTCGGAGTCAATTTCCAATATTTTTCGTTTTTTGACTCCTCCCACACTTCCTTACCTCTTTTTCCCCCCCATGTTAAATTCCCATAGAGAAATCAATTTTTCGTAATAAAATCAATATTTGACCCAATTTCACGAAATAAAAAGAAGGCTCATTCTTAAATGTTCCTCTAATTTAATATTATCGAAAAAAATAATGTTTTTGAATTGTTTATATGGCCGTAAAATTTGGGCAGGTTTCGTGAAACAGACGGTAGCTTCTCACTGAGGAGACGGTCCTCGCTATAAGTATAACCCACCTGGTTTCTGGGAGCGGAGAACTCTGGATTTACAGGCAAGAACGGCACCGCTTGTCTGTCACTGACTATGGATGTGTGGTCATGTGTTGACAACCAAACTGCAATAAAATTGGTATATACAGTAGAACCCCTATAATCTGGACACCCTGAAAAACTAAATTTATTTAATTCTGATTGATTACACTGTCATTTATATGTGTTAAAGATTGTTAATGATTGCATGATCACATGAAATGCATTGGGGTGCCCATGTGCCCGACTTACAGCGGAACCTCTCTAAGGCGGACACCCTGGGGAAGTCCCCAGGGTGTCCGCCTTAGAGAGGTTCCTCTGTATACTCTATTGACCCTACCATTACATGCAAAGCGGGCACTCTAGTTAGGCAGGGATTCCGCTGGCTATCGCCACTTTCGCAATTGGCGATAAAAATAAACAATTGGCGATAAAAAATTACAATTTTTTTTTTTTTTTGAAGTGGCGATTTTTTTTTTTTTTCCCCAGCGGAATCCCTGGTTAGGGTCCTAAATATTCAAGAGAATCTTAAAAGTAAAAGTGAATGGGTTTAACATCCCAGCAACAGGTGAGATCAATTAGGGACGGGACCTCGGTTTCAAGTCTCGTCCGAAAGACCAGTGGGATGCAAATACTATGAAAGTATTTTGGATGCCTAAGGCGAGGGTTAAACAAGGGATTCTGCTGGCGATCTCGCCACTTTCGCAATTGGTGATAAAAATAAACAATTGGCGATAACTAATTTCTTTTTCGAAAATTGTAATTTTTTATCGCCAATTGTTTATTTTTATCCTATTGGTTATTCCTTTCTTCTTTTTTTTCTTTTTTAGGTTATTATTTTTTTTGAAGTGGCGATTTTTTTATTATTTTCCCCAGCGGAATCCCTGTTAAACCCACAACCAGATTGGAAGTCAGGTGTTCTAACCCCTAGTACACAACCCATCCCTCAAGAGAATCTCTGTCAAATTAGTTCTTTCCTTAGAGTGACTGATTGATTGGGATTATACGACCATTCAACAGCAAGGTCATATACAAACGGAATGTACCGGAATGGGACAGCACCATACCATCAGCACGATATTTACAATAAAATATTTCAGCACTGAAAGACAGCATCCCGATTCGGTGCCAGGAACAATTAGTTCACAACATAACTTTTGATTGTGTTATTATTTGTGGATGCTGTTTATTTTTGCATGCAGTTTGTATTTTGTCATATTCGTTCAGGTTAACTTTTCTATTGATTTCCTCTGTAAATATAGACTCATCATTAACCAGAAAAAAGTGAAAGTGAATGAGTTTAATGTCCCAGCAACAGCTAGATCATTTAGAGATGGGATAGAGGCCAGAAAGCAAACATGTGCAAACACTGTAGATCCAGATGAGCCGGCTCGTAAAAAGCCGTCTCAACAGGATCTCAGCACTCCAGTTAAGGTGCGTAATTTGGAGGTAAATTTCTTATTTCTCCATCAAAAATAGCAAATTGGGAGTCCTTTAGAATCGTCTCAATGAGACGATTCTAAAGCACTCCCAACTTGCCATTTTTGATGAAGAAATAACAATATTTCACCCCAAGTTGGTCAAATTACGCATCTTAACTGGAGCTCTGGGATCTGCAATATTTGTCACTATTATTCACCTCTAAAAAAACTTCACTCTTTGTCATGAATGGAATAGTCCAAAACTTAGTACGAAAAAGCCAATATAGGATATCCAGGGTTGAACCCTTTCAACACTGCATACCTGTATTGGCAAACAGTGTAGATCCAGATGAGCCGTCTCATCAGGATCTACACTTTTTGCAAGTAATATTCATATTTTTCAGAACAAAAACACCCCCGTTTCATAAATGGACGAGTCTGAAAATCATTTTGTGACAATTGGATTGGTTGCAAAATTAACATATCAACAGCCATTCCAGTTACCTAGAGGTGAAAGGGTTAAATAAGATAATTATGCACGCCCTCTCATCCTCCCATAATATTTCTAGAACAAAATCATCTACAGTCAAACCTGTGAATAAAGGTCAGCCATTGGAAGAGGCAAATCTCAGAGCAGACTGCGGCCGATGAGTAACACCGTCGGACTGCCACGCTGGCGACCCTGGTTCGATTCAGGGTTCAGTTCCAGGGCGTCAGTATTTCTGAGATATTTTGCATTTCCTGCTCTACTAGTCCTTTCGGATGGGGACTGTAAGGAGAGTCTGGGCACGTTAAAGAACCAGAGGGGACTATTCTAATAAGAGCTAGGCCACCTGTGCCGGTTTCCTCTGTATCCACCTCCTTCCTTTCACCCCTTCTTGGGAGACGACATGCAAGGTCATCGAGCCAGTGCCGTCGATAAATCCAAACATTTACATTTCAAGAAAAATCTGGCCTTTGTTCACACGTGGCCTTTATTCACAGGTCATTTATGTTGTAATTGAGTAGTCGGGAAAACAAAAGTGTGGCTGTTATAGACGGGGAATTGCTATCGACTGTACTAAACAATGGAACACCTACCCGAATCATTTTCTCTCCGATCGACCTCGTCATATACATCCATAGCTAATTCCTCAAACAAATGATTGGATAACTGAAAACAGAACATCACTATTAATGTATACTTCCTGTTGATAAAAACAAAACTGAAGAAAATTCATCTACCAATGTACAATTTCTTTTTATAATTAATAACCGTATTAATAAATACCATATTAACCCATTTCAGTCCAAGGATACAATAACGTTTGTAAATAAAAATCTCATTATTTCTTTTATTTCTCCAAGAAGGTATATGTTGTTACCACTCATTTGAACCCTCTCGTCATTTCGAAGCAAACTATTCAATAATTGCAGTCTGTTGATGTGCAAACAGTAGCGTGATTTTATTTCACCCAATTAAAATTTTGAAATACCCAATTGCTTCAGAAATGATGGAGTGACAATACTCAACTACTAATTCCTTATCTGGAGCCCTGGACTGACCTGTTGTAATTTCTTCTTCGCCTGTTTGGCCAGCTCGGACATGTCCAGGCTGCTGTCGGCCATCTCTGGGATGATGAAATGCTGGCCCTTCATGTGGTCTGTCAATATCGATGGATGGATTGTAAAGTTTGCTTAATATTGCCCCCTGCCCCCACCCCCTATTGAAAGGGTCAGTTGAATCTATATTAAATGTTGCAATAAGTACAGCACTACATTTAGAACTGATGTCAAGCCTTGTTTTCGTCATAATAGTGTAGCGTGTTTAGGGGCAGGGCAAACAATAAAATAGATATAGTTCACATATTTAATTTTTATAACTTCAATTTCTGCGGCTGTGACTGGAGAAATGGGGCTTATGGGTTTTACAACCAGTGTAGATCCAGATCAGCCTGTGCATCCGCACAGTCTGATCATGATCTGCACTGTTCACCATTCCATCAATGGAACACCAGCCATGCTTCTAACAAGCAAAATAGATCGTTATCAGGCTACAAGAGTATGATATTTAGTCAACAGCTACATTGGTCAGAAATCCCCATAAGCCCCATTTCTCCAGTCATCACCACATATGAACTACAGTGAAACATCTCTAAACCGGACACCCTGGGGACCTCCCCAGGGTGTCCGGTTTAGAGATGTTTCACTGTAAATCAGGCATATGCCCATTCTGATATATATTTGCAATCATGAACACACGTTAACATCGGAGATAAATGGCCAAGAAACCCATCAAAATTAAGATCACATATTATGTTGTCTTGGTGTCTGGTTTAGAGAGGTTCCACTGTACAAGTTCATATAACTATTACATACACAGTAGATCCTCTCTAAACCGGACACACATGCAGCAGAGCTCCAGTTAAGGTGCGCAATTTGGAGGTAAATTTCTTATTTCTCCATCAAAAATGGCAAGTTGGGAGTGCTTTAGAATCGTCTCAATGAGACGATTCTAAAGGACTCCCAACTTGCCATTTTTGATGAAGAAATAACAAAATGTCACCCCCCCCCCCCCCCCCACTGGAGCTCTGATGCAGTATATGTATCCTATGTTTTACCACAGGCATTCAGCGTGTTTCGGCTGTCATCGGTAAAACTATATATAAAAGAACAAGGCTTCTAGCTTTGTTCGCACACGGCCTCGTATCATAACAAATTCCGCGATTTTATTAACGCTAATGTGAATATTTTGGCGGAAAGTACACATGTTCATTTGAAAATTATTGTTATCTTGCTGAAATAACATAGTTATGCAAAGAATATCGAAATGCAGCTGCCTTTCCTAGGTCGGACACGACCTCATATCATAAGAAATGAAATAATGTGTTTAAGGCTCTAACATCAATATTGTAGCGGCAAGTTCATATAATCATTTGAGAATATTCGTTATCCTGCAGAAATATATATAATGTAAAGAAAATTACAATTTCAAAACATGTTATTTTGTTATTATGTCGTGTCCAACCAAAGTTAGAAGCCTTGTTCATATATACAGGGCTCCAGATAAGGAATTAGTAATTGAGTATTGTTGCAATTATTGAATAGTTTGTTTCAAAATGAAAACATGTCTTGGCATTTCATTGGAATTGTCTCCTTGGAGACAATTCTAATGAAATACCAAGATGTGTTCTCATGGAAAAATGTGCTATATTTGTGGTCTGTTTATTGTTTTCTGCAGCATGATAACGGTACCACAATTGTTCTCATTGCTTTTTGATACTCGCTACTTCAGATTTCAATTGGGTTTTTGGCCATTTCAATTCGGTATTTACGCAAATACGCAGCTTATCTGGAGCTCTGTATATACATGTATACAGTTATACTGATGATCTCTGATCTCTGATGACAATGCCTGTTCATGTTTGCAAAGCACACCCGCATGCATCGACACATTCACAGGTCTAATTTACAGTGGAACCTCTCTAAACCGGACACCCTGTGGACCCCCCAGGGTGTCCGGTTTAGAGAGGTTTCACTGTATTACATACAGTTCACTCACCTGGTTTTTTGCCGCATAAATAGTAGGCTAATCTATCGGTGAGTTCGTATTGGCATTCCAATAACCGGTGGGCTATATCGTCGTTACCTTCCGCCCTGAAGTATGGAAAAGATTGAAAAGTGAAACGGTTTGACATCCCAGCAACAAGAAAAGTCATTTAGAGACAGAAGCAAATATTGAACTAGAGCAAGTGAGCAGAGGCTCACGGATACCTCCGGCGGCCACCTGGACCGACTAACATGTCATGGACCTTGGACATGAAGGCTGACTGGGGTATAGAATGAAAATATGGATGCTGATTTAAAACTAGATGGCCGCAGCCTGCATGTCGCGCCTTGGGGCGAGGCATGGACACTAAAAAAAGAGATATAGTATAACAAAAAACTTTAACCAAAAAACTTTAACCGGACACACGTACGTACGTAACTTTAACGCAAATCTTACGGACGCAAGTAATTTGACCTTGACCATGGACATGAAGGCTGCATGGGTGTGGTACGATGATAAGGAAGTATATGAAGTTTGAAGTCAATCCGACTTACCGTTACAGAGATAACTAGTACCCTAAAATGTGGACGGACCGATGGACGGAGATACGAAAACTATATACCCCTCGACATACTTCGTATGCCGGGGATATAACTAGAAGCGTGTACATATGACACAGATGTCCCCAGTACCATCATATGCCAACAAAACCTGTACAACTAAACAAACATAGCGAGCATTGCGTCAAAGAGAGGTAACTCCAAAAGTACACAAGAAATTTCTTGTGTACTTTTGGAGTTACCTCTCTTTGACGCAATGCTCGCTCAAAGAGTTACCAACCTTGCGTGGTCTACAGGAGCCTTCCCGAAGGCATCGAGGGCCCCGGGATCAGCCCCGTACACGACTAGAAGTTCTATCTGTAGTAGCTGACCCGACGCCGCAGCCACATGGAGGGGACAGTTGCCTTTCTCCTGTGGGATAAATCGTGAATATGATCGATTGATCGATTGATTGATTGATTGATTGGTTAGTTGGTTGGTTGGTTGGACAATAAATGATTACTCCCTCAAAGTATACTTTGCTAGATAAGTATACTTTGTAATTTTGATGAAATCGGCTATTGGTCTGTAAATAGAGAATGGTAGGTTAATGCCGTGAATGGGAAAAAATATCTGGCAAGGCTTAGGAAACGGGATGGGCTCGGCAAGCCTCGCTCATCCCTTTTCCGAGCTGCGCCAGATATTTTTTTCCCATTCACGGCACTAACCTACTATTCTATTTATCCCATCAACACCTACAAATAGCTTTAAAATACAAAAAAATAACCCCAGCCGCAACCTCAAAATCGGTGAATCAACAAGTATGACAACCGCACATATTCATACGCAGTGATTAGGGTCGTATTGACAGGATATCAAAAATGTTTCACGGCACATACGTACTGTGTTGACGGGATAAAATGGTAGTTTATCAAATAAATTTTACTATTCTCTGAAATATACTTACGGGATGGTAGTAGTTGGGGTCTGCACCTTTGGACAACAATCTCAACACGGTCTCCAGGTTGTTGGTGCGAACACTCGAGTGAAGTTGCTGAAACACACGCAGTTGACAGATTGAACCGTGTTTAAAGGTATATGCCCACTCAGTAGGCACAACATGTTATATCAGAGACATCATTTGAGACATTTTCTGGCAAAATAAACATTCATCCACCGTTACCCCACGTATTGATTGGCATTATTATACATTTTATATCAGACGTAAATTTCCACACTGATATCAGGGGCGATAACCGTGTTTTCTTAAAATGTTAACGGACATTACTATTTATTCTCTGTATTTATTTCTTGATGTGCAATGATCGTACTTTATAATCTGTTTAATTTAATTAAATATTAACAAAGTACATGTACCTCTAACATCTGTTTTAACCTTTCTAGGCTCGCTAGGCTATACAGTGAAACCTCTCTAAACCGGACACCCTGGGACCTCCCAGGGTGTCCGGTTTAGAGAGGTTTCACTGTAAATCAGGCGTATGAGCATTCTGATATGTATTTGCGAGCTTTGCAGTCATGAACATACATTATCATGTGAGAAAAATGGTTGGTTTGGTGTTCGGTTTAGAGAGGTTCCGTTGTATTAGCAACATTGACAAACACTGTAGCCTATTTCACCAACATTGCAAAGTATACTTATCTAGCAAAGTATACTTTGAGGGAGAAATTTTCAATTTAAGGATAAATTTATTAATTTTTATTATACTGAATTTATTACATTATCACAGCCATGTTGGCCATGTTGACTGTGATAATGTAATAAGTTCAGTATAATAATTCTGCATACTTTTAATCATCAAATATATGCAGTGGTTAGTTTGCTAGATAAGTATACTTTGCAATTTTGATGAAATCGGCTACAGGGGCCTGTTTCACTAAACTTTGTACAATAAAAATGTTTCTACGAAGATTTGTATGACTTTTCTTCTCACATTACAGTGGTTAGCTACTGCTACCATTTTCTAACTATATGTACACATAATTACATGCGAACCCATCCACAAAACATAATGCCACTGCGATTTGCATGTTAAGTCCCTATCCAGCCAATTGCAGTTAGTTTCTATTACTTACATTATTTGCTCTGTTTAAAGTTTGCAAGGAGTCCTTTGGTGTGTTTGGACTCCTTGCACTTTATCCCTTAGACCGCAACATACAACAATTATCGTCTGCTGTTGCTTTTATATCTTGCCTTATTTCTCAATAAAAACATGGGTTGACAGCACTTCAGAATCATTTCCGATGGATGATTCTGAAGTGCTGTCAAAGAATGTTGTAAATTATTATAAAGCATGTTTTTGATGATAAAAATGGAAAATAGAAAATAAACAGCAGACGACAAAAAAATAAGATAGCGGTCTAAGGGTTAATCAAACCATATGCAGGGTTCAAGCTAGCCTTTCAAAATAGAGAGAAGTTTTCACTAAAGATTGAAAATTCTGTTTTATATAGTGAAAAACTTAAAAACTTCTCAACTCAAAAGAGGGAGAAAGAAGTCAGACAATTTAGTGAGAGAATTTCGCCCACTTCGCCCTGATATGTTTATATAACACAGTAAACGCAACAGCCCATGATTTTATTCCTTTAGTAATCAGCATCCATGAAAAAGCAAAAGTAAATGGTTTAACGTCCCAGCAACAGCTAAGGTCATATAGAGACGGGACCTCGGTTTCAAGTCTCATCTGACAGACCAGTGTGATGGAAATACTATGAAAGCATTTGTTGAACCCACAACCTCTCGATTGGAAGTCCGGCGTTCTACAACCCATCACCAGGATCCATGAAAAGGGTATAATCGCGGCCGTCCTCGCCGGTATCAAAGCTTATTCCTCGCTTTAACGTGATCCG
Organism: Conchocele bisecta; assembly: GCA_029237695.1. NCBI lineage: Eukaryota > Metazoa > Mollusca > Bivalvia > Lucinida > Thyasiridae > Conchocele > Conchocele bisecta. Next base: position 25,366,838 of record CM055277.1, read on the forward strand.
CGAAACATCGCGGCGGTCTCCCGATATAGCGAGGAATCTAGTAGCAAGCAGGGGGCTGTTTCGCTAAACTTTGTACCACTAAAATATTCGTAACTGCAAATTTATGATCGTCTGTAAATTTCAATTGATGGATTTACATTTATTGAGCATAGGCTGCATATGCAGCCTATGCTCAATAAATGTAAATCCAATATTTGTTTACAAGAAAACACTGTTAATGTAAAATTTACAGACTATCATAATTTTGCAATTACGAACATTTTAGTCGTACCACGTTTAGTGAAACGGGCCCCTGGTGTTGTCCGCGACCACCGCGGATCACGGCTTTTCATAAATACTTGATGCTTGTAGTGTATCTACCTGACTGACGTCATCTATGGATGTAATATCTGTATCTTTGCTCTTGTTCAGGAACGATAGAAATTGGTATTTGGCACGGATAAAGTCCGCCTTCACAGGGCTGAAAAAAAGGGAAAGTGAATAGGTTTAACGTCCCAGCTAAGGTCATATAGAGACGGGACCACAGTTTAAATTCTCATCCGACAGACCAGTTGGATGGAAATACTATGAAAGTATTTTAGATGCCTAAGGCGAGGATTGTTCCCACAACCTTCGGATTGGAAGTCATGTGTTCCAATGCTCCAGATAAGCTGTGTATTTGCTTAAATACCCAATTAAAATTGTCAAAAAAAAGTAGTGAGTATCAAAAAGAAATAAAAATTGTGTGGTACCTTTAACATGCTGCATAAAACAATAAACAGATCACAGATATAGCATATTTTTCTTATTTTCCATGAAAACACATCTTGGTATTTCATTAGAATTGTCTCCAAGGAGACAATTCAAATGAAATGCCAATACATGTTTTCAGTTCGAAGAAAATTATTTAATATTAATGATTGCGATCTGTTGATGTGTAAACAGTAGTGTGATTTTATTTTACCCAATTAAAATTGTTAAATACCCAATTGCTTCAGAAATGATGGAGTGACAATACTCAATTACTAATTCCTTATCTGGAGCCCTGTGTTCTAACCCCTAAGCCACAACCCATCCATTGATAAAGATAAATCACAATTGAAGGGGTCAGTGGAATAAGGAGTTAGCCCCCTTAATCCACTGACCACTTCACAATTTTAACAACTTTGATTGGAGTAACTAACATTCAATCATTATCAAAACTTTGTAAATTACAAATTTATATGTGGCTGTGACTGGGAAAAATGGGCGACCAGTGTAGATCCAGATCAGTCTGTGCACCAATGAAACACCTGCATATGCGCAGGCTGATCTGGGGCTATGCTGGTCATATATGCCGTAAGGTCGATTTTCTCAGCCATAGGCCCGGCCCATACACATGGGAGATAAGCCAAACATACTGTGGTCCATTTCAGTAAACTTTATATGTTTGCTTATTGGTGTTTAACCCTTTCCGTGTTTTGTGATATTTCGACTCTTCCAAAATCCAAAACATCTGAATAAAAGAATCAAATGCTGGGTCAAATGATGATTAAATTATTTGATAGAGTATAAAACATTGTGGGAAAAGGAGAAATTGCTTGTTACAAGCAATTTCTCCTTTTCCCACAATGTTTTCAAAAGACATCTTCTGCAGAGGCGTGAAAAGTCGTCTCTATCAGGGAAAGGGTTAATGGCCTATCAACAGCTATCATTTAAGGTCGGGCCAACGGGTTCAATTCCATAGTTAACCTGCTGCATTGGGGTGGGGGGGGGGGGGAATGCCAAAATCAGAACTGATTATTTACATGTACATCGAGAAAAGGTATATTCAGCCCTGAAATTATGAAAACCAGACATGGTGCCAATGCCATGCCACACCATGCCACTTGGCCCCTTCCCCTAAAAGTAATAGGGTAAACTTCGTAAGATCAAGATGTTCGTAGTGCATTAAATTTCAGATGTTGGAAAGTCTTTAGTGAATGTGTTCACATGTATAGATCTGTACATGCCGTAGGTGCAAAATGTTAAAATTAGTTATAAATTGTTAATGTGAGAAGCGAAATAATAGAAATCTTCATACAAACATTTTTATTGTAAGAAGTTTAGTGAAACGGGCGGCCCCAGGGGCCCGTTTCACTAAACTTTGTACGACTAAAATGTTCGTAAGTGCAAAATTATGATCGTCTGTAAATTTCAATTGATGGATTTACATTTATTGAGCATAGGCTGCAAACGCAGCCTATGCTCAATAAATGTAAATCCAATAATTGTTTACAAGAAAACAATGTTAATTGGATTTACATTTATTGCAGCCTATGCTCAATAAATGTAAATCAATGAAATGAAATTTGCAGTCGATCCTAAATTTGCACTTACGAACATTTTAGTCGTTAAAAGTTTAGTGAAACGGCCCCCATGACTAGCATACAGCTATTTCAGAAAATACACAAGAAGGTTGGCCAAACTTACTGGACTTGGTCGCGGGGCGCGGGTTTACGGCGGCCATGTTTCTGTGACGGGTCCCAGAGCGAGTATTCCCAGATATTGTTGGCCCCATTGCTGGTCAGGTGTTGCACCATCTATAAGGTCGGAGGTCACATGGCAGTTATACGGTCATGTACAGTGGAACCTCTCCAAACTGGACACTCTGTGACAGGGCTCTAGATAAGATGCATATTTGCTTAAATACCCAATTAAAATTGCCAAAAACCCAATTGAAACAAATATAGCATTTTTTTTCCCATGAAGTTCATCTTGGTATTTCATTCGAATTGTGTTACAAATATAGCATTTTTTTTCCCATGAAGTTCATCTTGGTATTTCATTCGAATTGTCTACAAGGAGACAATTCCAATGAAATACCAAGAAATCTTTTCATTTCGAAGCAAACTATTCAATAATTGCTGTCTGTTGATATGTAAACAGTAGTGCGATTTTATTTTACCCAATTAAAAGTTTGAAATACCCAATTGCTTCAGAAATGATGGAGTGACAATACTCGATTACTAATTCCTTATCTGGAGCCGTCCCAGGGTGTCCGGTTTTGAGATGTTCCGCTGTAAATCAGACATGTTAGCGCTTCATGACACATTCTAGAGTTTTCCAATCACGAAAAGTCATTGTGATCGGAGATACATAACAGCGAAACACATGTATGTTAAACATCCATATTTTTTCCGAGTGTCCGGTTTAGAGGGGTTCCACTGTAGCCAGTTTTCAAAAGGATAAATTTGGCATAAAATCTTGTCAAGGTGGGAATCTTGTGACTAAACATGGTGGTGATTTCAACATAGATTTATTTGACAAGATTTGCAGGTAAAATATATACATGTATAAGATAACCATTATAGAGTGTATATACATGTAGTGTCTTGTCTTACAAACTCTTTTTATTGTATTGATAGTACTTTTTTTTATCTGATATGGCCGAAGGAGTGTGCACTTTAGCAGAGCTCCAGTTAAGATGCGTAATTTAACCAAATATTGAAGTATTTTTCTTACTTCTTCACCAAAAATGGTAAGATGGGAGTTCTTTAGAATCGTCTCAATGAGTCTCAATGAGACGATTCTAAAGCACTCCCAACTTGCCATTTTTGTTGAAGAAACAACAAAATTCCCCCAAAAGTTTATCAAACTAGATTGGTCAGTAAGCGAGGCTTACGGAATACCCCCCGCGTGGGCCCAGGTACCCCTAAAATATGTAAAACTTTCCAAGTGTGTGGGCTTGTGACCTTGACTCTGGGATTAGCGCGAGCGGCATGAACGTGAATTTGTCACAGGGTGGTAGAGGTCCATTGGAGCAATGAGTGTGTGAAATGTGAAGCAGATCCGAGCAAGGAAATAGAAGTTATAACCGATTTCTCTGATGTTAAGTTTTGTAAAGAGACTACCGTATAACCTCGAATTAACGCCCCCCGGAGGCGCTACATTTTACAAAAGGGGGGGGCGTTTATTAGCCAGCAAAAAAAAAAAAAAAAAAAAAAAAAAAAAAAAAAAAAACAAAATTATTACCAAGGACCACCAATTTCAAACACAAATAAGGATTTAAGGATTATTTGTGTTTGAAATTGGCGGTCATTGCTAAATTTCTTTTCTTTTTTCTTTTTTTTTTTAATTTGGTGGGGGGGGGGGGGGCGTTTATTAGGAGGGGGGGGGGGGGGGGCGTTAATTCGAGGTTATATGGTATGTATGTGACGTTGACCTCGAGATCAGCGGGGATTTGTCACAGTATATGAAATATTAAGAATTTTCAATGAAAGAAATAGAAGTTTATATAACATATTTCTCTGATGTTAAGTTTTGTAAAGAGACTAAGTATGTGACCTTGACCTTGGGATCAGCGGGGGGGGGGGGGTGGACAGTCGTAGATTTGTCACAGCATGATAGTATAACCTTAGAGGAATGCACAAGTGAAATAATAAGAATTTTCAATGAAGGAAATAGAAGTTATAACTTATTTCTCTGATGTTAAGTTTTGTAAAGAGACTAAGTATTTGACCTTGACATTGGGATCAGCGGGGGTTGGACGGTCATGGATTTGGCACAGCATGGTATTAGAGCCTTACAGGAATGCATGTGTGAAATATTAAGAATTTTAGATGAAGGAAATAGAAGTTAGAAAATATTTCTCTGATGTTAAGTTTTGTAAAAGAGACTAAGTATTTGAACATGACCTTAGGATCAGCGGGGGTTGGACGGTCGTGGATTTGGCACAGCATGGTAGTAGAGCCTTACAGGAATGCATGTGTGAAATATTAAGCATTTTAGATGAAGGAAATAGAAGTTAGAACAATATTTCTCTGATGTTAAGTTTTGTAAAGAGACTAAGTATTTGACCTTGACTTTGGTATCAGCGGGGGTTGGATGGTTGTGGATTTGGCATAGCATGGTAGTAGAGCCTTACAGGAATGCATGTGTGAAATATTAAGCATTTTAGATGAAGGAAATAGAAGTTATAACAATATTTCTCTGATGTTAAGTTTTGTAAAAAGACTAACAATATTTCTCTGATGTCAAGTTTACGGACTAAGTATTTGACCTTGACATTGGGATCTGCGGGGGTTGGACTCATGGATTTGGCACAGCATGGTAGTAGAGCCTTACAGGAATGCATGTGTGAAATATCAAGCATTTTAGATGAAGGAAATAGAAGTTATAACAATATTTCTCTGATGTTAAGTTTACGGACGGACGGACGGACGGACGGACGGATGAACGGACGGATGGACGGACGGACTCCAGTATACCCCCCACAACTCGTTGCGGGGGGGGGGGGGGTGGGGGGGGGGGGGGGGTATAATTACGCACCTTAACTGGAGCTCTGCTTTAGTGTTGAATACACTAGTACATGTGCATGCAGTGATACACTAGTACATGTGCATGCAGTGATACACTAGTACATGTGCCTCTAGTACATGTGCCTGCAGTGATACACTAGTACATGTGCATGCAGTGATACACTAGTACATGTGCCTCTAGTACATGTGCCTGCAGTGATACACTAGTACATGTGCATGCAGTGATACACTAGTACATGTGCATGCAGTGATGCACTAGTACATGTGCCTCTAGTACATGTGCCTGCAGTGATACACTAGTACATGTGCATGCAGTGATACACTAGTACATGTGCCTCTAGTACATGTGCATGCAGTGATACACTAGTACATGTGCATGCAGTGATACACTAGTACATGTGCATGCAGTGATGCACTAGTACATGTACATGCAGTGATACACTAGTACATGTACATGCAGTGATACACTAGTACATGTACATGCAGTGATACACTAGTACATGTACATGCAGTGATACACTAGTACATGTACATGCAGTGATACACTAGTACATGTACATGCAGTGATACACTAGTACATGTGCATGCAGTGATACACTAGTACATGTGCATGCAGTGATACACTAGTACATGTGCATGCAGTGATGCACTAGTACATGTGCATGCAGTGATACACTAGTACATGTGCCTGCAGTGATACACTAGTACATGTGCATGCAGTGATACACTAGTACATGTGCATGCAGTGATACACTAGTACATGTACATGCAGTGATACACTAGTACATGTGCATGCAGTGATACACTAGTACATGTACATGCAGTGATACACTAGTACATGTGCATGCAGTGATGCACTAGTACATGTGCATGCAGTGATACACTAGTACATGTGCATGCAGTGATACTCTAGTACATGTACATGCAGTGATACACTAGTACATGTGCATGCAGTGATACACTAGTACATGTGCATGCAGTGATGCACTAGTACATGTGCATGCAGTGATACACTAGTACATGTGCATGCAGTGATGCACTAGTACATGTGCATGCAGTGATACACTAGTACATGTGCATGCAGTGATGCACTAGTACATGTGCATGCAGTACTAGTACAAGTGCAAGCAGTGATACAACTCGTACATGTGCAGAAGTGATACACTTAGTACATGGTTGCATGGCTGTGATGCACTAGTACATGTACAAGCAGTGATACACTAGTAACATGTGCATGCAAGTGATACACTTGTACATTGTGCATGCAGTGATACATTTAGTACATGTGCCCTCTAGTACATTGCCTGCAGTTGATACACTTAGTACATGTGCTATGCAGTTGTTGCACTAGTACATGTGCCTCTAGTACATGTGCCTGCAGTGATACACTAGTAAATGTGCATGCAGTGATACACTAGTACATGTTGCCTCTAGTACATGTGCCATGCAGTGATACACTAGTACATTGTGCCTGGCAGTGATACACTAGTACATGTGCATGCGTGATACAATAGTACATGTGCCATGCAGTGATTGCATAGTTTCAATGTGCCATGCAGTGATGCACTAGTACATTGTACATGCGTGGATGCACTAGTACATGTAATGCTGTGATACACTAGGGGTAAACATGTACATGCCAGTGATACACTAAGTACATTGTGTCATGCAGTGATTACACTAGTACATGTGCCATGCAGTGAGTACACTAGTACATGGACATGCAGTGATGGCTATAGTACAAGTACATGCGTGATACTCTATTACATGTAATGCAGTGCTTTACACTTGTACATTGTACCATGCAGTGATACACGTAGTACATGTACATGCAGTGCTACACCATAGTTACATGTACATGCAGTGATTCACTAGTACATGTACATGCAGAGATACACTTAGTAACATGTACATGCAGTGATGCACTAGTTTACATGTACATGCAGTGATACACTAGTACATGTGCATGCAGTGATACACTAGTACATGTGCATGCAGTGATACACTAGTACATGTGCATGCAGTGATACACTAGTACATGTGCTATAGTACATGTGCCCTGCAGTGTACACTAGTACATGTGCATGCATAGTGATGCACTAGTACATGTGCCTCTAGTACATGTGCCTGCAGTGATACACTAGTACATGTGCATGCAGTGATACACTAGTACATGTGCCTCTAGTACATGTGCATGCAGTGATACATAGTACATGTGCATGCAGTGTTTACACTAGTACATGTGCATGCAGTGATAAACATAGTACATGTGCATGCAGTGATACACTAGTACATGTGCCTGCAGTGATACACTAGTACATGTGCAATGCAGTTTGATACACTAGTACATGTACATGCAGTGAAATTACATAGTACATGTGCCATGCAGTGATACACTAGTACATGTACATGCAGTGATACACTAGTCATGTGCATGCAGTGATGCACTAGTACATGTTAAACCATGCAGTGATACACTAGTACATGTACATGCAGTGATACACTAGTACTTTGTACATGCAGTGATACACTAGTACATGTACATGCAGTGATACACTAGTACATGTGCATGCAGTGATTACACTAGTACATGTACATGCAGTGATGCACTAGTACATGTGCATGCAGTGATACACTAGTACATGTACATGCAGTGATACAACTAGTACATGTACATGCAGTGATACACTAGTACATGTCATGCAGTGATACACTACAGTGATACACTTGTAAACTGTACAGCAGTGGATACACAGTACATGTGCATGCAGTGATACACTAGTACATGTACATGCAGTGATACTCTAGTACATGTGCATGCAGTGATGCACTAGTACATGTACATGCAGTGATACACTAGTACATGTACATGCAGTGATTACACTAGTACATGTACTTGCAGTGAATACACTAGTACATGTACATGCAGTGATACTAGTACATGTACATGCAGTGATACACTAGTACATGTACATGCAGTGATACTCTAGTACATGTACATGCAGTGATACACTAGTACATGTACATGCAGTGATACACTAGTACATGTGCCTGCAGTGATACACTAGTAACATGTACAGTTCAGTGCATGCCACTATCATGTACATGCAGTGATACACTAGTACATGTTCATGCAGTGATTGCACTAGTACATGTGCCTGCAGTGATACACTAGTACTGTACATGCAGTGGTACACTAGTACATGTGCATGCAGTGATACACTTGTACATGTACTGCAGGTGATACACTAGTACATGTACATGCAGTGATTACACTTAGTACATGTACATGCAGTGATACACTAGTAACATGTACATGCAGTGATACATAGTACATTGTACATCAGTATACACAGTACATGGTACATGCAGTGATACATATACAAGTACATGCAAGTGATGCACTAGTACATGTACAATTGCAGTGATACACTTAAGTACATGTACATGCAGTGATGCACTAGTACATGTACATGTAGTAGATGACACAGTACAAGTGCATGCAGTGATAACACTAGTACATGTACATGCAGTGATACACTAAGTCCAAATGTGGCCATGCAGTGACACTAGTACATGTACATGCAGGTGATACATTAGTACATGTAACTGCAGTGATACACTGTACATGTGCATGCAGTGATACAACTAGTCATGTACATGCAGTGATACACTTAGTACATGTACATGCAGTGATACACTAGTACATGTACTGCTGTGATACACTAGTACCATGTACATGCAGTGATACACTAGTACATGTACAGCAGTGATACACTAGTACATGTACATGCAGATGATGCACTAGTACTGTACATGCAGTGATACACTAGTACATGACTGCTTGTGATTACACTAGTACATGATACATGCAGTGATACACTAGTACATGTGCTGCAGTGATGCACAGTACATGTACTGCAGTGATACACTAGACATGTGCCTGCAGTGATAAACAATAGTACATGTAACATGCAGTGATACATCTAGTACATGTGCCTGCAGTGATGCACTAGTACATGTACATGCAGTATACACTAGTACATGTACATGCAGTGATACACTAGTACATGTTCATGCAGTGATTACACTAGTATGTGCCTGCAGTGATACACTAGTACATGTACAGCAGTGATGCACTAGTACATGTACATGCAGTGATACACTAGTACATGTACATGCAGTGATGCACTAGTACATGTGCCTGCAGTGATAACACTAGTTTAACAATGTACATGCAGTGGTACACTTAGTACATGTGCATGCAGTGATACACTAGTACATGTACATGCAGTGATACACTAGTACATGTAACATGCAGTGATACACTAGTACATGTACAAGCAGTGATTTACACTAGTACCGTACATTGCAGTAGATTCACAGAACATGTACATGCAGTGATACACTAGTACATGTACATGCATTGACACTAGTACAATGTACATGCAGTGATGCACTAGTACATGTACATGCAGTGATTACTATTGTAACATGTACATGCAGTGATGCACTAGTACTGTACATGCAGTGATACACTTTAAAAAAGTACATGTGCATGCAGTGATACAACTAGTACATGTACATGCAGTGATACACTAGGCAGTGATACACTAGTACATGTACATGCAGTGATAAATAGTACATGTGCATGCAGTGATACACTTGTACATGTACATTTGCAGTGATACACTAGTACATGTGCATGCAGTGTACACTGTATGTTACATGCAGTGACATAGTTACATGTGCATGCGTGATACACTAGTACATGTAACATGCAGTGATACACTAGTACATGTACATGCAGTGATACAATTAGTACTGTACATGCAGTGATACACTAGTACATGTGCCAGCAGTGATACACTAGTACATGTGCCTGCAGTGATACACTAGTACATGTGCTGCAGTGATTACATAGTACATGTGCCTGCAGTGATACACTCAGTACATGTGCCTGCAGTGATACACTTAAGTACATGTGCCTGCAGTGATACACTAGTACATGTGCCTGCAGTGATACACTAGTACATGTGCCTGCATTGATCACTTGTACATGGCCTGCCAGTGGATACACTAACAGTGCCTGCAGTGATACACTAGTACATGTGCATGCAGTGATGCACTAGTACATGCCTGCAGTGATGCACTAGACATTACATGCAGTGATTCACTAGTACATGTAATGCAGTGGTACACTAGTACATGTACAGCTGATACAATTGTACAAGTGCCAAAATGCAGTGATACACTAGTACATGTACATGCAGTGATACACTAGTACATGTACATGCAGTGATACACTAGTACATGTACATGCAGTGATACTCTAGTACATGTACATGCAGTGATACACTAGTACATGTACATGCAGTGATACACTAGTACATGTACATGCAGTGATACACTAGTACATGTACATGCAGTGATACACTAGTACATGTGCCCTGCAGTGAATACACTAGTACATGTGCCTGCATGATCACTATTAATGTGGCAGCATGATACACTAGTACATGTACATGCAGTGATTTACACTAGTAATGTACATGCAGTGATACACTAGTACATGTGCCTGCAGTGATACACTAGTACATGTGCCTGCAGTGATGCACTAGTACATGTGCCTGCAGTGATAGCACTAGTACATGTACATGCAGTGTTACACTAGTACATGTACATTGCAGTGATACACTAGTACATGTGCATGCCAAGTGATGCACTAGTACATGTACATGAGTGAAACACTTGTCATGTACTTGCAGTGATTCACTAGTACATGTTACTTGCAGTGTACATTAGTCATGACATGCAGTGAACACTAGTACATGTGCAGCAGTGATACATTTAGTACATGTACATCAGATACACTAGTCATGTACATGCAGTGATACACTAAGTACATGTACATGCAGTGATACACTAGTACATGTACATGCAGTGATACACAGTATGTACATCAGTGATTCACTAGAACATGTGCAATGCAGTGTTACACTAGTACATGTACATGCATGGGTACACTATACATGTACATGCAGTGACACCTAGTACATGTGCATGCAGTATAACATTGAACATGAGCCTGCAGATACAATAGTAATGTACATGCAGTGATACATAGTACATGTACATGCAGTGATACACTAGTACATGCAAGCAGTATTAACTAGTACTTGTGCATGCCGTGATACACTAGTACATGTACATGCAGTGAATACACTAGTACATGTACATGCAGTGACACTAGTACATGTACATGCAGTGATACTAGTACATGTACATGCAGTGATACATAGTACATGTACATGCAGTGGGATACACTATTACATGTGCATGCATGGGATGCAATAGTAATGTACATGCAGTGATACACTAGTACATGTACATGCAGTGTTACACTGTTACTTGGACAGCAGTGGTACACAGTACATGTGCCATGCAGTGATGCACTAGTACATGTGCATGCAGTGATACACTAGTACAAGTAAATGCAGTGATACACTAGTATGACATGCCAGTGGGGTACACTAGTACATGTACTGCAGTGATACACTTAAGTACATGTAACATGCAGTGATACACTAGTAACATGTACATGCAGTGTTACACTAGTACTTTTACACAGTGATGCTCTGGTACATGTACATGCAGTGATACACTAGTACAATGTATGCAGTGATACACTAAGACATGTACAGGCAATATACCTAGTACATGTACATGCAGTGATACACTGTATGTACATGCAGTTGGATAACACTATACATGTGCCTGCAGTGATACACTAGTACATGTGCATGCAGTGATTGCACTAGTACATGTAATGGGGCAGTGATACACTTAGTCCATGTACATGCAGTGGTTTCACTTGTACATTGTACATGCAGTGATACACAATATGTACATGCAGTGACACTAGTACATGTGCATGCAGTTGATTACACTAGACATGTGCAGCGTGATACACCTAGTTACTTGTACAAGCAGTGATACACTAGTACATGTACATGCAGTGATACACTAGTACATGTACATGCAGTGATACTCAGAGATGTTTAGTTTCTGTAAAACACCGGATAATGTGTCGACAATACACACCATGTACATGTATATTAACGATCTTACACCAAAACCATTAAAACAAAAAATAAGATGTTTATGAGCTGCTGAAACAGTTGTTTTCAAGCTTATAATGTTCCAACAACAACTGCGGTCATAAGCAGCAGTGATTAACCCATTTCAGTCTAAGGATACGATGATTTTTGTGAAAAAAAATAAAATTATTTTGTTTGTTTCTCCATGAAGATATATGTTGTTACCACTCATTTGAGATGGTTCAAATGAGTGGTAACAACATATACTTTCCAGATGAAACTAGATTGGTCAGTAAGCGAGGCTTAAGGAATACCCCCCGCGTGGGCACAGGTACCCCTAAATATGTAAACATTTTCCAAGTGTGTGGGCTTGTGACCTTGACTCAGCGGGGTGTCACAGGGTGGTAGAGGTCCATTGGAACAATGCGTGTGTGAAATGTGAAGCAGATCCGAGCAAGGAAATAGAAGTTATAACCAATTTCTCTGATGTAAGTTTCGTAAAGAGACTAAGTATGTGACCGTGACCATGAGATCAGCGGGGATTTGTCACAGCATGATAGTACAGCCTTAGAGGAATGCATGCATGAAATATTAAAAAATTTTGATGAAAGAAGGGGGTTGGACGGTCGTGGATTTGGCACAGCATGGTAGTAGAGCCTTACAGGAATGCATGTGTGAAATATTAAGCATTTTAGATGAATGAAATAGAAGTTATAACAATATTTCTCTGATGTTAAGTTTACGGACGAACGGACGCACGCACGCACGCACGGAAGGAAGGACGGACAACCTGACTCCAGTATACCCCCCCCCAACGTGTTCACGTTGCGGGGGGTATAATAAAGAATGTAGGGATTTTTTCATGATTTTGTTTATTTCTCCATGAAGATTATATGTTGTTACCACTCATTTGAACCGTCTCAATGAGACGGTTCAAATGAGTGGTAACAACATATACTTTCCAGATGAAATAAAGAAAGTAGGGATTTTTTCTCATAAAAAGTTCATACTATGTACTATGATTATCCCGTCTGTAATGGTTTAAGCCTCCAGTTTTGAATTTTCAGTGGGATGGACATACTCCGAATATGTTTTTTCATGCCAGGGATTTATATATTTATTTATTGGTGTTTAATGGCCTGTCAAAAACTAGGCCGGGTTAACAGGGAGAAATCCCATATTTCACCCGTTGTGATGGACGGAAGATCCCAAAACTAAATATTTACAGAAAAATATATATATATTAGAATACCCACACCAGAACAGGCGGCGATCGAACCCATGACCTCTGGTACCCATGCTGAACCACTAGACTACCCAGCCATCCTCCAGCCGGCCACTTACCGCGAGCTGGGTGGGGCACCATTGTCCTTTCTTCAGTGACTTCACCTGGGAGATGTGGCGCCCGAGACTGCGATGGACGCTACAGCATTCGTCACAGATCAGGACGCCGCGGTTAATCGAGGCCCAGCCGGGTTCTAAAAATAATACAGGGAATTGATTGAATAATTGATTGCCAAATAATTGGTTGCTAAGTTGGATGGACACTACAAGATTCGTCACAGATGTTAATTGAGGCACAGCCAGGTTCTGAAAATACAGGGAATTGATTGAATAATTGATTGGTTGATTGCCAAATAATAGGTTGCTAGGTTGGATGGACGCTACAACACACGTTCACCCATTGCTGTTGTTGTTGTAACCACGTGATCATGCATCTTGAAATTGGCCACTGGCTGACAAAACGGAAATATGAAGTTTGTGACCAGCATAGCTCCATTCATTCATTCAGTCACTGAAGTATGTTAACTGCCATCAGCTAGATGCCCAAATGTCACGAGGGCCCTTTTCTTGATGGCAAACAACATAAGGCCTAAAAAAAACAGGTGTGTTTCCTGTTGCGCGCTGAAAAAAGTTAGGGTCTGTCGCTTGTTTTCTTTTTATTATATTTTAGTGTTGTACTGCAATATTTTGTCGACATGGTGTTAAAGTAAGTGTTCACGATGTTGTACCACCAGAAATGGCGTGTTATGAAGAAAGGACAAGTACAGTCAAACCTGTGAATAAAGGCCAGCCATGGGAAGTGAAAAATCTGGCTTTTGTTCACAGGTGGTCTTTATTCATGGGGTCATTTATATAGTAATTGTGTCATTGGAACAACAAAAGTGTGGCCTTTACAGCCAGGTGATTGCTATTTGGAGGTGGTCTTTAGCACAGGTTCGACTGTATAAATTTGTGGGTTTTTTTCAATAAAAAAAATATGTGTCGGAGGTAAAAACATAGAGTAGGTCGTGTAACAGGAAACACACCTTTTATTTTTAGGCCTAACTACACTTACTATCAATTTTCCACATGAATACATGGGCCACCGATTGGGAAAAGATACCTTATGGAATTTGCAACAACTGTGTCCTGATCATCTTGTACAATCACAGTCAGATTGGTGTCTAATCCTTACGTCACGGCGACTTCAGTGACTGAATGGCGAACAGCATAGCCCCAGATCAGACTGCGCGCATCCGCGCAGTCTGATCAGGGGCTATGCTGGTCGCACACGTCGTAAGACACATTCTCTCACGCCACATACACTGCCAGACTAATGTGCTGAGTTAATATTGCTGGAAGTTCATTGATAAAACTTGTAGCTCATTGGCAACGGGGTGTTGCTGTTGCCACGGCAACCAGACAAGGGAACTTATCACTGCTTTATCATCAGACCACATCTGCACATGTGGAACAGGTTTAGTAAATTACCAAAAATCAGAAAACGGTCCTGATGCATTACACTGCAGACATTTCAAAATCAATGTCTCGAAAAATACACTTATCCACTTACCACTGGTTAAAATTTAACCAGGCTTCTGTATGTCAGTTAAATTTAACCAGAGAAATCATGGTTAAAATTTAACCGGAGTTTTATACAATCGCTAACCAATAATTTAACCAAATATTTGACCTAACCACGGATTTAACCAGTGGTTAAAATTTAGTTAAGAGTAACTGATTAAGAGTTTTACGGCAGTTCAACAGCTACATGTATGTGGGTCATATACAGGCAGAAATACATCAGTATTGGGGGATTGATTGATTGATTGATTGACTGAGAGTTTGTTTGTTAAACTGCAAGATCATACACATAAGGGAATGCACCAGCATGGGAGCAGTACCATACAGCGCTCCAGATAAGCTTTGTGTCTAAAGCGTACTACACCCCTGATTTCAAAATCATTGCATATTTTACTTTTACCAATGGATTATTGATTTTCTTCATTACTAAATAGGGAACAAATGATAAAAAAATACTAGATGGCCGCGGCCTGCATGTCGCGCCTTGTGGCGAGGCATGGACACTAAAAAAAAAGATATAGTATAACGAAAAACTTTAACCAAAAAACTTAACCAAAAAACTTAACCAAAAACTTTAACCAAAAAACTTAACCAAAAACTTCAAAGTAATTTGACCTTGACATTAGGCACAGGGGCCGCACGGGAGGTGGGTAGAATGAAAATATAGATGATGATAAACACCCATGTGAAGTTTCAAGTTAATGGTCAAAGCAGTTGCAGAGAGAGATATAGTATAACAAAAAACTTTAACCAAAAAACTTAACCAAAAACTTTAACCAAAGAACTCAACCAAAAACTTTAACCAAAAAACTTAACCAAACAACTTAACCAAAAACTTTAACCGGACACACGTACGTACGTACGTACGCCAAACGGCCGACTATATCGCGCTTTCCGCAAGCGGGCGCGACAATAACAAATTTAAACATTCACTTATTTGAGCTGCAAAAAGCAAACACTGATTGCTTTTTGCAGCTCAACTAAGCGAATTTTCAACTTTATGACAGTATTTTCACTAATCAATTTGAAAATAACTGCGAATTTTAACATTGCTGTGCGTATTTTGTATTCCCACTTTTGATAATCAATGCGTATTCAGCTAAAATAGTTATGTAAAATACGCCAATACGCACCTTATCCAGGGATTCCGTTGGGGAAAATAAAAAAATCGCCACTTCAAAAAGGTTGTTTTTTTTTCTCGAAAATTATAATTTTTATCGCCAATTGTTTATTTTTATCGGCAATTGCGAAAGTTGCGATCGCCAGCAGAATCCTTGCTTATCTGGAGCTCTGACCATATGCTAAGCACAGAAATTATAATAACAAAATATTCCACAATGGAAGTGGTGTCTCGCCTGCCAAGGCATTTGACTGTAACATGAGAAAGCATTACAAAAACCATCAGAGAATGCATGCTTAAACATGAAAACGGTCGTGTTTATGGTAATGAGTGTGTTCCAAATGCTCACATGTAACACGTGTACAAATAT
Organism: Conchocele bisecta; assembly: GCA_029237695.1. Taxonomy (NCBI): domain Eukaryota; kingdom Metazoa; phylum Mollusca; class Bivalvia; order Lucinida; family Thyasiridae; genus Conchocele; species Conchocele bisecta. The sequence goes on from CM055277.1 coordinate 25,383,533, forward strand.
TGAAGCAATCCGTCAATAAATATTAAAGTTATATCATGATGAACAAACTTGCACAAACTTTCTAATATTTGTTGATGCAGACGCCGCCGAGGCGGATGACAGTGACGGAAAAAGTGGCAATTATAGTAACGCCTTCAGCAGGCGCGACAAAAACTTTCGGTACTGAAAGACAATGTCCAGTAACCGATTTCATCAAAATTGCAAAGTATACTTTTCTAGCAAAGTATACTTTGAGGGAGTAATCATTTATTTTTCCCGATATGCATTATTTCATATAGAACACACGACTGCATATATTTGATGATTAAAAGTATGCAGAATTATTATACTGAATTTATTACATTATCACAGCCAAAATGTAATAAATTTAGTATAATAAAAATTAACAAATTTATCCTAAAATTGAAAATTTCTCCCTCAAAGTATTCTTTGCTAGAAAAGTATACTTTGCAATGTTTGTGAAATAGGCTACTGATCTGGTGCCAAGCACCCTTACTGCCCATGATCACTTAGATTTTCTGAAACAGACATGGCAGCGGAATGGTATGTATTCAACCCCACCAATTATTATTGAGTCACATTTTGTCATGGCAAGCAAGGCAGCTGTTAACATGGTTAATTGAGTCTGCGACTGGAGACATGGGGCTTATACGTTTTGCGACCAGTGTAGATCCAGATCAGCCTGTGCATCCTTGCTAGGAGCATGACGGGTGTTTCATTGATGGAATGGCGAACAGTGCAGATCCAGATCAGACTGTGCAGACGCACAGTCTGATCTGGATCTACACTGGTCGCAAAATGTATAAGCTCCATTTCTCCAGTCGCAGCCACAATTGCTTATTTTAGATTAGATTAGATTGAAAAGGAAGACAGCTTTCTGGGAAATGGACTTGAGAGTCAGGGGGCCGTTTCACTAAACTATGTATGTCTAAAACGTTCGTAAGTGCAAAATTATGATAGTCTGTAAATTTCACATTAACCTTGTTTTTGTGTAAACAATTATTGGATTCACATTTATTGAACATAGGCTGCACATCCTATGTTCAATAAATGTGTAAATCCATCAATTGAAATTTACAGACGATCATAAATTTGCACTTACGAACATTTTAGTCTTACGAAGTTTAGTGAAACGGTCCCCTGATGTAGCACATTACTGGTGCAGTGGAACCTCTCTAAACTGGGAACATATGCGTGATAAATTTTGAGGGGTTTCGCTGTGATTTGCCGCTGCGAGTAATGATTGACGATAGCAAATGACACGTGTCACACAAACATGTTTGGAAGTCAGTGTTTTATTCCGCTTTTGGGGTCCATAATGGCATTTTATTATCAAATAAACGGTCAAATACAGTGTTATATCTACTTTTTTTAGCCGATGAGTCAAGTCAATTGTATTGAATGGTGCTTAATGGAGTCAAAAGTCAAATAATTAGTTGTATCCGATTGAAAAACGTTAATCAAGTAAAATCAGAGATGAGTTGTTTTTTTTCTCTAACGTTGGGGAAGAAAAGATACTTTTTTGATGGGGAATGGGGTGAATACTCGGAATACTCCAAATATTTGGGTGAACATAAAACACTAAACGAGGATGGCCGCGGCCCGCATGTCAAGCCCGCCGAGGCATTTGATGGTCTCAGAGTGTATTTATTTGAAGTTTGATGCCCAATAAGCATACAAAGTTATAAGCAAATCTGACTTACAGTTACAGAGATAGTAGGTACATGTATGTGAAAACTTTAACGCAAATTTTGACAGAAACTTTAACGAAAACTTCTAAGTCAATTTACCTTGACATAGGGGCACAGGGGCCGCATGAGTGGGACACAGAATGAATATATGGATGATGACTAATAAGCATATGAAGTTTCAAGTCAATGTGACTTAGGACTGCAGAGATATAAGGTATTTAAAAACTTTAACGCATATTTCGGACGGACGGACGCATGGACGGATGCATGGATGGACACCCGGACGTCATTGTGATCACTATGTCTCGCTTTCCGCAAGCGGGCTCGACAAAAACCACATATACAATTTTTATCCTACCAGCAGCCCATTTTCTTATAGAAGCCTCATACCATATTTTCAGTAGAAATATGCTATTTTCACAGTAATGATATTTCAAACATCAACATTTACACATAATCTCAGACAGACAGATGAACAGATCGATAGAGTGGCGACTAATAAATTAATAATGTCCGGCTCAGGCTGATCTGGAATTCTGCTGGTCACAAGCAACGTAAGGCCCCTTTTCCCAGGCAACATCCAAAATGTACATGTAGATAGTGGAGGCCTTCATAACTGAGTGGCAAACAGCGTAGCAATTTTGGCGAAAAAAAACAACAAATTATTAAAAAAGAATTCTGAAAATGATTTGGTATGATACCATAGCTTCAGTTCACATGTAAACGTAACAAAACAAAAGTAACAATGTCATTTACTAAATATGTACGTTTTTCTGAAGCACTTTCATTAAAAATTGCAGATGGAATTAGACTCAAAATCTCATGGAAGGTCTCGTATATATTCAAAGTGATATTCCAGCCGAATAAGTTGTACAAATGTATATCTGAGTGACTTTCTAGTCTGATGGAGTTTTTATAATATTATATCTGAGTGACTTTCTAGTCTGATGGATTTTGTATAATATTATATCTGAGTGACTTTCTAGTCCGATGGAGTTTGTATAATATTATATCTGAGTGACTTTCTAGTCTGATGTTTGTATAATATATTCAGACATATTGATATTTGTCAAGTTTATCAGACAAGTTTATCGGTAAACCTCGGAATTCCCACCTGTTTCCTAGCCTAGTCTAATAAATTACTGTTCTATTCACATTTATGGTGATTTTTAGTTGGTTTATATCTTTGTTTAATATTGCGTCAGTTTGTTTTTGTTTTGTTTTTTTTTTCCTCTGGACATATTTCCTCCTCCTTTGGATATATAAAAAAACTCCGGCCTAAGGTCCATATTCTCAGCCAGGAGCAAAGTTGACCACAAATTGACAACCGATTGAATAGCAAACAGCGGAGCCCCTAATCAGACTGTGCAGGCGGATCTGGGGCCGTTTCATTAAACTTTGTACGACTAAAATGTTCGTAAATGCAAATTCAGGATTGTCTGGAAATTCCAATTTATGGATTTACATTGATTGAGCATAGGCTGCATATGCAGCCTATGCTCAATAAATGTAAATCCAATAAGTGTTTACAAGAAAACACTGTTAATGTGAAATTTAGAGACTATCATAATTTTGCACTTACAAACATTTTAGTGGTACGATGTTTAGTGAAACGGGCCCCTGGGATTATGCTGGTCACAAACGCTGTAAGTTCCATTTTCCCAGCCAGGGCCCAAACTGTACTTGGTAAAGGCTGAAACATGAACCTCCGATATCACCTATAACTTGGTATGCGAAATTAGGTATACCCCACAGGCCCATACGCACACCTTAGCCGTTGTAAACAAACAACCAAGAACTGACCTTGTTGTTTATTTACCCTAGATGATTTATGTACTGGAAACCAAGTAAACATAGTTTGACCCTGCATATATACATGCACCTTAGAATTCTACATGCCGGTATCTGAATACCTACATGCAGCGCTCCAGATAAGCTGCGTATTTGCTTAAATACCCAATTAAAATTGCCAAAAACCCAATTGAAATCAGAAGTAGGGAGTATCAAAAAGCAACAACAAATTTGTGGTACCTTTATCATGCTGCAGAAAACAATAAACTGACCACAAATATAGCATATTTTTCTTATTTTAACACATCTTGGTATTTCATTAGAATTGTCTCCAAGGAGACAATTCTTGGAGACAATTCTAATGAAATGCCAAGACTATGTTGAAGACATGTTTTCATTTTGAAGCAAACTATTAAATAATTGCTGTCTGTTGATGTGTAAACAGTAGTATGATTTTATTTCACCCAATTAAAATTTTGAAATACCCAATTGCTTCAGAAATGATCGAGTGACAATACTCAATTACTAATTCCTTATCTGGAGCCCTGCCTACATGTAGCATACAGGTACAGTGGAACCTGTGCTAAAGACGATCTTGGAATAAAAATTCCCTGTCTATAGCAGCCACGCATTTGTTTTCTCAATTACTACATGTACATAAACAGGGTTCAAGCTAGATCCAAATTTTTGGGAGAAGTCATGCACTTGTCCCTCCAGACAAAATAGGGAGAAGTCAAAGCAAGTGAGGGAGAAGTGAGAGAGAAGATGGATTTTCTCATCAACCAATTTTTTTACGTTATATTTGACATTATTATAGTGACACACTGCGAATAAAGACCACCTGTGAACAAAGGCCAGATTGTTCTCTTCCCATGGCTGGCCTTTATTCACAGGTTTGACTGTGCATGTACAAAGGGTGTAGGCTGCACTGCGGTGATGCTGAATTTCACACGGGTTACTGTGAATCTGGTGGTAATTGATAAGGACTGAACTAGAAATTATCACTGGAATGTTTTGCCTCAATAGAAGGTCCCAAGTTAGAAGGAAGTTATATCTAAACACTCGGCAGTATTCTAGGCTGGCACACAGGTTGAAGTAACGGACCGAGGTCTATAAATACATTAAATATGCCTAAAAGCATCAATAAATGAAGAAAAAAAAAAGCTAAACAAAAATGGAGTCTATATGAAGGGAGTAAAAAAAAATGTTTAGCTTTTTTTTCTTCATTTATTGATGCTTTTAGGCATAATTAATGTATTTATAGACCTCGGTCCGTTACTTCAACCTGTGGGCTGGCACAAGGATTTTGAGTTTTTAGTTGTGAAAATGAACTTTTAGATGTAGCATGAAAAAATGGGACAATACTATTTTACGTTTGCTCAAATATTTATAAAACACAGTATTGTTTCAAATAATTTCTGAAATTTTCAGTAGCCAAAAAGGTCATTTCTGAAATATTAATACCGTCGAACCTGTGCTAAAGGCCACCTCCAAAACAGCAATTACCTTTCTATAGCAGCCATGCTGTTGTTTTCCAAATTACGACATAAATGAACTTGTGAACAAAGACTTCCAGGGGCCTATTTCATCAACATTGCAAAGTATACTTTACTAGCAAAGTATACTTTGAGGGAGTAATCATTTATTTTTCCTGAAATGCATTATTTCATATAGAACTAACAAATGCATATATTTCATGATTAAAAGTATGCAAAATTATTATACTGAATTTATTACATTATCACAGCCATTAAATGCCATAAATGGCTGTGATAATGTAATAAATTCAGTATAATAAAAATTAATAAATTTAAAAAAAAAATGAAAATTTCTCCCTCAAAGTATACTTTGCTACTAAAGTATACTTTGCAATGTTGATGAAATAGGCTACTGTAGATTATTTGCTTCCCATTGGCCTTTATGAGTAACCAAATGGCTACCGTGGCTACCAGTAGTGTTAACCTAGATATTGAATGCATATTTGACGCAATTATTTTAGCTGAATACGCATTGATACGAAACAGATAATCAATGCGTATTCAGCTAAAATAATTATCTTATCTGGAGCTCTGAACAACTTGTAAACTGTGAATTACGAGCGGTGTGTTGTCTAAACATTAGACAGATGGGAAGAACTTACACAGCAATGGATGTTTTAGAACTAATTTTCAACCAGACCGGCTACATTGTGTATTTGTGCAGGGATTCCGCTGGCGATCGCCACTTTCGCAATTGGCGATAAAAATAAACAATTGGCGATAAAAAATTACAATTTTGGAAGAAAAAAAAAATCCTTTTTTTTCCAAAATGGAAAAAAAATAATAAAAAATTCTCTAAAATTGTAATTTTTTTATCGCCATTGAATTGTTTATTTTTATCCTATTGGTTATTCCTTTTTTTTTATTTTCCCCAGCGGAATCCCTGTTTGTGTAAAATACACTGTTGCAATAACAGCGTCGTTACAAAGCTAATCCCCTGGTAGCCTTGATAAAAAAAATAAAAACAGAAAAAAAACCTTAACGCATTTGCCTTACAAACAAGGTGAACATACGTCCTCAGTGACCTTGGGCGGTCGGACGTGGGTCGTATGCAGAACAAAGCACCATCCCTAGACACACATTTTGGCCAGATATTATCAAAATCGGTGAACTGATAACGTGAAATAGACAACACTATTTTACATGTACATTGAACATGAAATCAAGGGATACTCTCTCTTTACACACAAGGCTTATCTGGAGCTCTTAGCAAATTAAGAACTACATGTACACATACATATAAACATGTGCCTACAACATTAAATATAGAAACATAAATCAGAAGGTTAAATATAGAATCATAAATGGCCGCCGGCTGAGAAAAGGTACTATTTTAACCCTTAGACCGCTATCTTATTTTTGTTGTCGTCTGCTGTTTATTTTCTATTTTCCATTTTTATCATCAAAAACATGCTTTGACAGCACTTCAGAATCATTTCCATAGGAAATGATTCTGAATTGCTGTCAAAACATGTTTTTATTGAGAAATAAGGCAATATATATATGGCAACAGCAGACGACAATTGTTGCGAGTAGCGGTCTAAGGGTTAACACTACAGGCCCCTATGTTTGCAAACAGTGTAGATCCAGATGAGCCGGATGGTGATATTCTTATAATTCTTTTTAAAAAACAACAACCTCCTTTCATAAATTGACTAGTTTGAACATCATTTGTGACCATTAGATTGGTCAACAAGAATTCCACCATGGAAGCGGTGTCGTGCCTGCCGAGGCATTTGACCGTAACATGATCATGGACATGTGCTATAAAGTAAGCATCACAAAAACCGCCAGAGAAGTGCATGCTTAAAACATGAAAAAGGTCAAGGTTGAAGAAACTTTTTGACATTAAAAATATGGCTAAGTGTTTCCACAACCATGTGAAGGTGAAATAAGTCAAGGTCATGTTAATGGCGGCATGAGAGTGTGCCAAATGCTTACATGTATCAAGTGTCCAAATATAAAAGCAATCCATCAAGTAATATTAATGTTATATGATGATGAAGAAACTTGTATAAACTTTTTGAAGCAAAAAATGGCTAAGTGTTTCAGCAACAATGTGAAGGTATAAAAGTTCAAGGTCATGTTAATTGGGGCATGAGTGTTCCAAATGCTCACATGTATCAAGTGTGCAAATATTGAAGCATATCATGATGAAGAAACCTGTACAAACTTTTTGACACAAAAAATGGCTAAGTGTTTCTGCAAAAATGTAAAGGTAATAAAGGTGAAGGTCAGGTTAATGACAGCATGTGTGTGTTCCAAATGCTCACATGTACCAAGTGTCCAAATATTGAAGCAATCCATCAAGTAATATTAAAGTTATACCATGATGACGAAGCTTGTTAGCTTGGATGACGACGCGGACGACAACAACGGGAAAAAATGGAAATTATACATGTATGCACCTTCTGATAAAGCAGGCACGACAAACATTACCACAATAAAAATCCATTCCAGTTATTTAGTGGTGAAAGGGTTAAAGGTACATACATACCCACTATAAGTGTATAATTGTGTCACTATTCCACCAGTTAAAAGTGCCCGATATACAAATATAATCATTTAGTAATACATGTACAGAGCTCCAGATAAGCTGCGTATTGGCGTATTTTACGCAATTATTTTACCTGAATACGCATTGATTATCAAAAGTGGGAGTACAAAATACGCACAGCAATGTGCAAATATGCATTTGATTTCAAATTGAGTAGTGAAAATACTGTCACAAAGTTGAACATTCACTTACTTGAGCTGCAAAAAGCAAACAGTGTTTGCTTTTTGCAGCTCATATAAGTGAATGTTTAAATTTGTTATATTTTTTATCATTTGTTCCCTATTTAGTAATGAACAAAATCAATAATCCACTTGTAAAAGTAAAATATGCAATGATTTTGAAATCGGGTGTATAGTACGCTTTAGACACAAAGCTTATCTGGAGTTCTGCACGTGTGCAGTTTACTGATAGTGACCTCGCGGTGGTAGCAGGCTGTTTTCATATGCAAATGAGGCATGATATTTATTAATTATTTATACTAATTAAATGCGTCACCTGAAAAAATAAGTTTCGAAAGTATGATCATTGCACATCAAAATATAAATACAGAGACTAAATAGTAATGTCCTTTAAGATTTTAAGGAAATACGGTTATCACCCCTGATATCAGTGTGGAAATTTACATCTGATATAAAATGTATAATACTGCCAATCAATACGTGTCAGAGGTAATGTGGAATGAATGTTTATTTTGCCAGAAAATTCATATCACTATATGTCTCCCTTTGTTGTGCCTACTGAGTGGGCATGTACCTTTAAGCCTTAGAATGCGGGAAACTAAAATTGTCGTCTGCTGTTGTCATATATTTTGTCTTCTTTCTCAACACCAGATGGCCGCGGCCCGCATGTCAAGCCCGCCGAGGCATTTGATGGTCTCAGAGTGTATTTATTTGAAGTTTGATGCCCAATAAGCATACAAAGTTTCAAGCAAATCTGACTTACGGTTACAGAGATAATAGGTATGTGAAAAGTTTAACGCAAATTTTGACAGAAACTTTAACGCAAACTTCTAAGTCATTTGACCTTGACCTTGGGCACAGGGGTCACATGAGTGGACACAGAATGAATATATGGATGATGACTAATAAGCATATGAAGTTTCAAGTCAATGTGACTTAGGACTGCAGGGATATAAGGTATTTAAAAACTTTAACGCAGATTTCGGAACGCAAACTTCTAAGATATTTGACCCTGACCTTGGGCACAGGGGCCACATGAGTGGATTACAGCATGAATATATGGATCATGACAAATAACCATATGAAGTTTCAAGTCAATGTGACTTAGGACTGCAGAGATATAAGGTATTTAAAAACTTTAACACAGATTTCGGAACGCAAACTTCTAAGTCATTTCACCTTGACCTTGGGCACAGGGGCCGCATGAGTGGGATACAGCATGAATATATGGATCATGACTAATAAGTATATGAAGTTTCAAGTCAATGTGACTTAGGACTGCAGAGATATAAGGTATTTCAAAACTTTAACGCAGATTTCGGACGGACGCACGGACGCACGGACACCCGCACGTCATTGTGATCACTATGTCTTGCTTTCCGCAAGCGGGCTCGACAAAAAACATGGTTTGACAGCACTTTAGAAACATTTCCATTGGAAATGATTCTAAAGTGTTGGCAAAACATGCTTTTAAAGAGAACAAGAGTTGTCAGACGACAATGAAGCACGCTTGGTGGTGCTTTAGTGTAACAAATATCAAGAAACTGAGTGAAAGGAAACAGAAATGTTAAGTTTGCGAAAGCGCTAAGATTGTGACCTTGACCTTGGGGTTAGCGGGGGTCTGAGGGTCGTGGATTTGGCATGGCATGGTAGAGAACCCTTAGAGAAAGGGCTGTGCATAATATCAAGAAGAGCGATGAAAGGAAAAGAAATCATAACAAATGAAAGTTAAGTTTTTCAAATTTTTGAAGACGGACAGACACTGACTACGACGCCGGAGGTATGCCATAAGCACACCTTTCTTCGAAAGGCACGCTAAAAATGGAAAAATTAAACAGCAGACGACAACAAATAATTCAGCATTGTAAGGGTTAAGGTATAACAAAGAAACTAGAAATGTGGCCTGTTGGCACACGAATACCCCCGCTGGCAGCCAAAGAAAACGAGGCACATTTGAAACCACAGAGGGCCAGAGAACCGTGGATTTGTCACAGCATGAAAGCAGACCATTAGAGCAATTGTGTGAAATATCAAGCAGATCCATGCAAGGAAACAGACATTATAAGACACTTACCTGAGTTTCGAACGCACCAAGTATGTGACCTTAAACGTACATGCCCACAAATGTTCTTTACAGGAATTAAATAAGTATAATTGTGTCGCTATTCAACCAGTTCTAAAACTTACGAGTGCCTGCTATACATGTACAGATAAAATCCTTTAGTAATATTTATTTTACTGATAGTGACTCGCGGTGGTATCAGGCTAAAAATAAAAAAAATAATATCAAAAAATAAATAGAGAACAAATAGTAATGTCCGGTAACATTTTAAAGAAACACAGTATCACCCTCATATCGGTGTGGAAATTGACGTCTGATATCAAATGTATAATAATGCCAATCAAATTGACAATACGTGGGGAAATGGTGAATGAATGTTTATGTTGCTAGGAAATGTCTCAGATGATGTCTCTGATATAAAGAACATTTTGTGCCTTCTCAGTGAGCATGTACCTTAACGCGGGCAGAACAATCGTGGATTTGTCACAGGGCAGTAGAGGACCATTAGAGCAATGCGTGTGTGAAATATTAAGCAGATCCATACCAGGAAACAGAAATGATAAGACATTTACCCCGAGCGTTAAGGTTTCGATTGCACCAAGTATGTGACCTTGACCCTGTGCTTAAAGGTGGTGGGACGATCGTGGATTTGTCACAGGGCGGCAGAGAACCATTAAAGCAATGCGTGTGTGAAATATCAAGCATATCTAATCAAGGAAACAGATATTATAAGAGACATTTACCTAAGTGTTAAGGTTTTGATCGCACCATGTATGTGACGTGACCTCGACAACATGGTCATAGTCAATGCATGTGTGAAGTTGCATAAAAGTAGGCCAAGGAGTATTCGAGTTATAGCTTGGACATGAAAGTGTCTACGGAGGACAATCCTCTGGGGAAAAAAATGGGGGATACCTCGAAAATGAGTGAGACGAGTGGTCATTCTTGCGAATGACACACGTCATTCTTGCGAATGACACACCTTTGGGCCATATATGCACCTTTGGGCCTTGTCTATGAATGTGTAAATTGTCATGAAAATATTCCAAAGGGTATTCAGAGATATACTCACAACATAAAATCAGTGCGTGAAAAAAACAAATGGAGATAACTTGCAAATTAGTGAGGCAAGAGCTGTCATTCTTGTGCACAACAAATCTTAGGGTCATGACCGATTTGGCTATTCACGAGGCAATTGGCCTTTTCATCGGAATGTCACCATGCTAGCGGAGTGTTTAATATCTTATTTAATTCCATCTTACATTATGATAACAGCGCTCCAGATAAGCTTCGCAATTGCTTAAATACCCAATTAAAATTGCCAAAAAAAAACAATTGAAATCAGAAGTAGTGAGTATCAAAAAGCAATTAAACATTTTTGGAACCTTTATCATGCTGCAGAAAACAATAAACAGACCACAAATATAGCATATTTTTCTTATTTTCCATGAAAACACATCTTGGTATTTCATTAGAATTGTCTCCAAGGAGACAATTCTAATGAAATGCCAAGGAGTTTTCGTTTCAAAGCAAACTAGTCAATAATCTGTTGATGTGTAAACAGTAGTGTGATTTTATTTTACCCAATTATAATTTTGAAATACCCAATTGCTTCAGAAATGATAGACTGACAATATTCAATTACAAATTCCTTATCTGGAGCCCTGTGATAAGCAAATTGATAAAAATTATTTGCAATTGCAGTACGCGGTTCCATTGATCTCCGAAGATTACAATAGTTTTTGTTACAGTAACTTTCACTGCATGTTGTTATGTCTAGAATGAAATATTACAAGTCTCTAAAATCATAGGTACTTTGTGTTATCAACGACAAAACGCTCTTTAAATTATACCAACTTTTACTCAAATATTACATATCTAGAAGGTAAGACTAGTGACTAGGTACTAGTGAACCTTGGACATGGCTCTCTAATTCAGTATAATTGTAACGCGCATGGACCAGCAGGGTCCGGGACTTCATGTGCGTTACAAGTACTGAATTAGCGAGCCGGGCCCAAGGTAAATAATCGACTTCCGTTGGTTGAAAATATTAACATACTCTATAATGCAGTAATATTGGATAATTTGTGATCTGCTATGAGGATTTGTATTGTAGATAGTTGTAGTACCTGTATACTAGTACACAAATACGCCCATCAGGGAAAGTGGTATGATTTCCTGTGATTTCATGCTATATATGGAAATATGGCCAGTGTCATACCTTCTAGATATTTAATATCAGAGTAAAATGGGTATGATTTAAAGACGCTTTTCTTACTCATACCACGAAGTGCCTATGTCTAAAATAAAAAAAGCAGCCAAATATCAGACAACCTGAAGTAAAGAGAATAACAATGATAACACAGTCATAATTTGCCTCCCCATAATTGTATGGCATAAATAAGTTTTACACCCAAAACATCAACAATGTTACCCGGCCCACTTACCTGTAGCACAGCAGTCTGCGCACTGATCCCCAGCCGCCCTGACCTTGCCTCTGGACATGAGAACAATCTTGCCTGGTCAGTTTCAGCCCAGAAATCATCAACAAATATCCGATTCGGAACCTATTAAGATTCTGGGAAAGTTTTATTATTCATCCCTCAACTGCAGGCGCAGTTTCGTATCTGAAGCAGTAAATTGTTAAATGTGTGACATACAACAGTATATGCTTTAATATACAGGAAATAACCTACATGTATTTATTTGAGCTAATCTTATAAATAATAGTTAATTAATTAATTTAAATCACTAGAGTCTATGTCTACGGGCAAGGAATGGCTGTTTCGGTAACAGTCTGCGTTTTCTTATCTGCAATTCTTGTCTGTGTGTTAGCTTTTCTTCTTTTTTTTTTGCTTATATTTAACGGCGGCACTGGCTCTAGGACCTTGCATGCAGTCTCCCAAGAATGGGAGAAAGAACGGAGGTAGAGATTTTTGAGAGAAGCCGGTAATTCGTATTTACAGAGCAACTACGAATTATCGGTACCCATTTACAACTGGGTGAACTGGAGCAGTGTGGATAAAGTGTCTTGCTCAAGGACACAAGACACTTTATCCACACTGCTCCAGTTCACCCAGCTGTAAATGGGTACCGATAATTCGTAGTTGCTCTGTAAATGTGTTAGCAAACATTTTCCCATTCAAATACATTGGTCAGCACTGGTTTGCGTTTTATGGTCTTATACCATTTTTTGGGTTAAAAATATTAAATTTTATCAAATTTTAAGAATGAGCCTTCTTTTTATTTCGTGAAATCTGATCCAATATTGATTTTAATGCGAAAAAAGAATTGTTAAATTCCCATAGGCCTATATACATCTTCACAGAGAGTGAAGATGTCTATGGGGATTTAACGTTGGGTACTTTTTTCTAGTTTCAGAAATAGTAGACCGATTTTCAAAATTTAACTTTTGTTTTCTTAGGTAGATCATTTCCAAGCTATCTAGTCCATATTCTGAGTAAATTTCAAAAATGGTTTCCTAGCTCTTTTCTGACATGTTAAATTCCCATCGAGAAACTATTTTTCGTAATAGAATCAATATTTGACCAAATTTACAAAATAAAAAATATTGTTGTTTAAATTGTTTGTATAGTCGTAAAAATTAGGCAGGTTTCGTGAAACAGACAGTAGGTTCGATGACGCACTCGTCGCATTGATTTTCTATGTATATGTTGTGTTTTATTTTAGGGACCTCACACCACACATGTCAATATGCATCTCAGTGTCTGTGAAAACTCAGGTTTTACCGATGTATACAACAAGGTGAAACGTTTCTAATGAAAACGCTCAGCAATCGTTTTTATATCATTGCGCATGTGCAGAGTTTCAGTAAAACCAGGTTCGCGTTTTTGTTTAGTGCGTAAGCGCAATTTTATTTCATAGAAAATACTGTCATGAAAAAAAAAGGCATTTTCATTGGATAAAACAAAAACAGAAAACAGTTTGAGCTCGGTAAAAAAAGGGAAATTCAGACGGGAATACAGGGATTTGGTTGTCTAATAGGCGTACAGGAAGCGTGCGTTTGACCTACGTTATGGACCACGCGCTCACTTCTGGTTTCCAATGGGAACACACACGTAAACGCTAAGTTCTGTTTTTCCAGTCCGACTGAATACCAAAGTAACGGAGCTAAGATCGATACGGTTAATAGGAAATATATACTCAACTTGTTTGAAAATTATCTTAAAAATAGACGTCAGCGTGTAGTTATCCCGGGTACCAAATCTGAGTGGAATATAATAAATGCAGGTGTGCCCCAGGGCTCTATACTTTGACCACTATTGTTTCTTATCTATATATTAATGATATTGTAGACACCATAACTCGAATATACGTTTGTTTGCGGACGATATCAGCCTTTGCATTGTTATAAACAATCATAATGAAGCAGGAGAAATATTACAAACCAATATAGATAAAATTACTATTTGGGCAACAAAATGGCTTGTTACATTTAACCCCGTAAAAACTGAATCACTGCTCATATCCCGCAAAATTAATAAGCCACAACATCCCCAATTGCATACGTTTAATCAACCCATAAATGAAGTTCCTTGCTATAAACACCATGGTATAGTTTTAACAAACTCTTGTACTTGGCAACACCAGATCTCATATACATGTATCAAAGACAAAGCTTGAGCCAGAATTAATATTATGAGGAGCTTAATTGCAATTGAAGTTCAAACTCTCAAGAAAAACACTGCCAATCATTATATTGCATTCATACGCCCTGTTCTAGAATACGGCAACGTTATTTGGAATAATTGTTCAATAAGTGAAAACTATAAACTTGATAAAATACAACATGAAGCAGCAAGAATCGTAATTGGTATCATTGACTGATCTGTACCAGGAAGTAGGGTGGGAAAGTTGAGGAGAACGCAGACGAAAACAAAAATTAATATTATATTACACAATACATGCTAAATGGTTTAACACCTGAGTATCTGTCATCACTTGTCCCACATCTACATACCGATGACAGACATAAGCTAGACAAAAAGCATGTAGAAATATAGCAATTCCTAAGATAAGATAAGATAAGATAAATTTTATTTAACGTCTGCAAGATATATAACAAGTAACATAAGTTCTCAAGAACTTTTGAACCGACACATATAAACAGATAGGACAGTACAAAACAGCACAAGTTTGGACAGCACAATTACATGTGACATGAATATCACAATTAAGTTTGGTTCAAAAATAAAAAAATATAAAAAATAAAATAGTACAATATAGCACAATTTTTGGACAGCACATTTAAATAGAACATGAATATCACAATTAAGTTAAATTTAAATAAATAAAAATGGATAAAAAAAAAAAAGAAGACAATTTTAACAAAACCTGATATAAATAATGCTCACTCAACCGGCTATGGCAAAACTAGTTGTTTCATCTAGAAGTTTGCACAGGCTGAGCATTTACAGTCAGTGCCGCTCCAGGATGACATTAACTGCTTAAACTGATTGAAATTTGTAATCTTTCTGAAGTCTTCGGGTAGGGAGTTCCATAAACTGGCGCTGCATATCTAAAGGTGTTTCGTTTTGCCGTATCTGGTTGAGTTCACCTGAGGTATACTTAGAATATTTGAGTACCTAAAACTGTATTTATTCTCTCGTTTGTGGATAAGATCTGTTAAAACTGGCGGAGCCAGATCATGAAAGATTTTGAAAGTTTCTATTGCAACCACACGCATTCTTCGAATGTGTAAGGTTGGCAATTTAGCTTTCAGCAAAAGATCATTATATGAAAGATTGTAATCATTATACACAAATCTAAGAGCCCGTTCCTGTACTTTTTCGATTTTTTTGGTATTCGCTTCAGAACAAAAGTGCCATGAGAGGGGACAAAAGTTAAAATTAGACAAGATAAAAGTATAAAAAATAGTAAGCCTGTTCAGTTTTGAGAGATCTTTTCCAATACGTTTGAGAATATTAAGTTGCTGTGTGCTTTCTTCAGAAGCTTAGAGATATGACCATCAAAATTTAATTTGAAATCAATGTCTACACCTAATAATTTTACAACTTCATCACAAGAGATAGTTACTTCCCCTATTTTAAATGCAGGTGATCTATCAGCCGTTTTCTTCCCAACTGCTATGGCCTGAAACTTGTCTGGGTTTGCCTGCATGCAGTTAAAATCAAACCATTCAATAAGGACTTTACTCTCGGATTCTAAAACATTTGTAAGTTCATCAAAATTTGGTGGAGTTAAATGAAAGTGTGTTATCATCAGCGTAATTATACAATGTTCCTTTTTTTAATAAAATAAAAAATGTCATTTATAAAAACATTAAAAAGAAGTTGGTCCGAGAATAGAGCCTTGGGGAACCCCCTTCTTCAGATTTGCCCATGTACCTAACAATATCCCCAATTTTGATCTGCTGTTTCCGCCCGGACAAATAACTATTCATCATACAAGTTGAGTTATCTGACAGACCATATGCAGATAGTTTATTGATTAGGATATTGTGTGGTAAACAGTCAAATGCTTTAGAGAGATCCATTAAAATGGCCGCTACAAATTCATTTTTATCTAGAACTTGTTTCCAGTCTTCTAAAAGCTTTAAAAGAGTTGTCTGGCATCCGTGTCCCTCACGAAAGGCGCATAGAAGTTATCAAAAATGTTTATCTAAAAAAAGTCTGACAGCTGATCTGATAAAACTTTTTCAAAAATTTTGGAGGTCATAGGTAGAATGCTTATAGGCCTGTAATTAGTCTTTGACATTGGGTCATTCTTTTTGAAAAGTGGACTAACTTGGGCTTCTTTAAGTCTATCAGGGAAAATATTAGAAGTAATTGACAAGTTTATTAAATTTGTGAGGGGCTTGACCAGAGCCGGTTTACCATTTTTTAGAAGTTTAGCCGAGATGCCGTCGACTCCCGTTGCCTTTTTTACCCCCAACTTATTTATTAATTTTGATACAGTTTCCTGATTTGTTTCCTTAAAAGTGAATGCATTAGGAGGAAAGTTTTTATCTTTAATAGCATTAAGACTAGGATGATTTTCAGGGTTAAAATTGTAATCTTTACCTATATTTTCTGCAACGTTTACAAAAAAGTTGTTAAAAACCTCAGCTACTTCAGTGTTTTCAGTTATTAGGTTATTATTTTCGGAAATAATTATTTTTGACTGCGAGTTACAGGATTTTTTCGACAGATACGGTTTAATTGTTTTCCAGAAATCTGTTGATTTACAGCCCCCAATACATCGTTCATGAAAATAATTATTTTTTGATTTGGTTTTAAGTTTATTTACCAAATTTCTACTTTTCCTATACAGTTCCCATGATTTGTTTGTATTATATTTTAAATATTTATTATAAGTCATTTTCTTTTGATAAATAGCTTTCCTTAACATTTTATTCATGTACGGTAACGGATTGTTTTTTCTGTAAGCCTCTTTAATCGGTACGTGCTTATTGAAAATTTCAGTTACATCTACCTCGTATTGATCATAAGTTGAATTCACATATAATGAGTCACTGATATTTGAGCTATTTGGTTTTATTTGGATCTGAGATAATTCACAGTTTAAATGCTCAACATTTAGGTTTTTAAAACTTCTATATTTAAATTTGCTTTTTTCTATGTTTGGGGTTGTAGTATTAATTACAGTGCTTATCATATTGTGACAATCACTAACACCAGTAGGAAAATTCAACGTTCTGATGCATGTGCGTGAGCAATTTGTAAGTATGACATCCAGTAGAGAAGGCTGGCAATTTTTCATAAAACATGTGGCTTCCTTAATAAGATTGGACAAGTTGAACAATTCCATCAAATCAAACAATGTTTTTTCCTTTGCCTTTACATAGCATATTGTAGTTTAGATCACCAATCACTATGTAATTATCATATGCAGAAATGCACGTATCAATCAATAATGTGAAGGATTGACTAAATAATGAATCGGGCAAGCATGGTGGTCTATATATGCAAACAATACACCATTTTACTTTCTGAAATGTTACTTCATGTACTAAATTTTCTAGATTGTCAGATTCTATATCTCTCCGTCTACGACCTGGAATGTCTGTCCTGATAAAATTAGAAAAAAAAATTAGATAAAATTCCTGAAATAAAATTAGAATACAACATCAATGGAGCGATGATTCCCATATCCCAGATGGACGAAATTGCAGATTTATTCGTTTCGCATGTATATACGTACTTCACTTCCTTCAAAGGTTTGGCAAACCGTTGTTTAACGAAACTTATTTTGTTACCAATATCAGGTTAAATTGCCTCTTAAAACAGTTAGTTTAGTTTCGTATTTTAATGTCGTAAACATTTAACGACACATCACTGTTTTTAAGACTCTAAATATACAAAGCAATATTCCAATATCCGGCCAAACCCAGCTTTCTTTATTTTTTAGAAAACACTAAGTTATCCGAGAAAGAAAATAGAATCGATATTTTACATGCTACGACATCGGCCGTAAACTGTATATTTTTTCTCCGCAGAATGACTCAGAAACACAGGATTTTGCGTTAGAATTTTATGTAGAAACCCAACACAGACAGTAAAGTTTGCAACATGTCACACTCTTCAATAAAGGAAGAATTCCCTCTGCACTTCCTTGTATGGCATAACGATTTCGACGCGCTGAAGGAGAGACTGACAGATGAGGTAGTAAACGGGGGTTTAGTTGCGGAAGCGTAAACTCTGAATTACTAGCATCTTACTACCGTATCAGCAGTTATATACCAACAGAATCATTAAATAATATGAAATACGTGGCAATATCACGTCGTAACCCCATAACAATATTAAATGGAATTAATTGTACTTATTCCGTAAATTGCTATATATCATACGATCCTCTAACTTCGATAGCCGCACAGATTCGAGGCCATTTTTATTTTCTCGTTCTATCGCGAGATTTACGTGTTACGTCACTTCCATTACACTTGTGCATTCAACCGAAGCCAGATGAAAGGTCACAAATGCCAAGTTAGAAAAATGCGATTTAAACAGGCCTAATACATTGCCAAACAACACAACACACCTAAATATTGTGTTTTCCACTAATCCCATTAACCCCCTCCATTAAAATCCGGATTTCGATAGGAAAACTTACACATAAATTAGTTCGCTTGAACCCGTATGTTGTTTACAAGTTTATCAATGGAGGTCACGTAATATTTGTAGGTAGAAAGGCACTAATAATGTAGGAATATGAATTTTCATTCAGTCACCACCTTATCCTATTTTTTTTAAAATTGTCACTTTTAAGTTCGTCCACATCAGTCCAATACCTCCATTTATCAGCAGATATATGAAATCTGGTCTCTGTTTTTGTTATTCCCATTGTGGACGAGTACCACATACAGAAGGGATTTAAATGTCTTACTCCAAAAATAGACATTACCACTTTAAAAAGTATTAAAACCAACAAGTTGAAACTTCATATTGTTTAATTTGTTTAATCTAGCAAATTATATTTTCCATGTTGGCAATCGTTTGTATAATCATTTAAGTTCGAAACAATATGTATCGTGACCCCTGAATGCAATGGTACATTATGCAGTCACAATTTGTGGTGTTTTACAACCGGACACCTGCACCGGAAGAGCATATGACGTCATAGGGTCAGAGGTCGCGACCTTTCACGTTACGCTGGAGGCGGCCATTTGTAGACGAGCGTGTTTTGAAAGTAAACAATTGCATTTCTCCGTGCTTTTGAAGCCAGTAAACGCAATATATGTACAGATAATTGGATTATATTTGCATGTAACTAATAAAAAAGGTTTATACTCTATTATTTATTACGCATGTTGTTTAATATCGTTAGAGTCTCGAATTATGAGCAGTCCAGGATACTCTATCCATATTTTGAAACACCATTTCTTTAATAATTTAAGAATATATATACTAAAGACATTTCCCACCCTTATAAGAAATTCTTTGAGTGGTGGATGGGAAATACAAAGTATTTGGCACAGTATTTACGGAATAAACCTAGTGTACTAAGTTGCATATGGGGCTACGACGTGATATTGCCTGAGCGTAACTATTTGTCGGGATTACCTCCGTGTCGGGAATTTTCGTAAACCGCATTTGTCTCTAAGTCTAATCACGGAAACTTTCACTGTCAGTTTCCCTGACATTTTTTTGCAGAAGAGCCCTATCTGTCAAATGGAACAGAATATTCCACATGGCCCTTGGGGAAGCAAGTCAAAACGGCCCTTTGTCAAAACGGCCCCTGATCAAAACGGCCCGGATTCGGTCAAAACGGCCTCCAAGTTTTGGGATTTAGTCGGCAAAACGGCCTCCAAGTTTTGGGAATTTAGTCAAAACGGCCCCCTATTATATTTTTTTTTTCTACATATAGCCCCAATTCTCATGGATTCGTGCCTTCTCATTGATTCGTGCCTCTAGAAAAAAGTGAATAAGCATATTCTAAGAATAGTGTTAATTGAAAATTATTTTAAAAAGGTATTTTAAGTTGTATCCCACTGTTTTTTAAGTTACAGTTACACACAATTGTGATTTACCATCTATTTTGTGATTTTTCTACATATTTCCTTAATCTGAAGAGGGTCTGTTCGCAAATGATGCATACAATGTGATAAATGTTGATTTCTAGGTGAATCTGGACTTCACAATATTTAAATTTGATTCATCTAGGCAGCAACACTTCTTTATTGTATGAGTGATCAAGGAATGTCACTCAAATGTGAAAAAGGTTGTAGGGCACGAACCTGATGAGAAGTTTCAAGATCAATTAGGTGACTTGGGTGGGTTATTTCTAGGGACTCCAAGACTTGCATAAACAATAATTTTGTGAATTCCTTATGTGCACTCATAGTCAAGTGTTTGAACTTTATGTTGATGTCTACATTTTCAGGAATTAATCAGAATATAACACACAATATGAATGTATGTGCTTAGGGGCACGGATCCATGAGAATAGGGACTATATAAATACAAAATATTCTTAATATTCATCTAAAATAACAATAATAAATGACCTTTTATTATGAATATTGATGAAAACGAACTTTAATATGCATGTAATATATTATATTTGTGTATGATTTGTATATCTTATCAATTACCATGGATGTTTTTCACACCTTTATGTAGACAAAGGCCCATTATCTAACACCTTGTATTTTAGTGGGGATACAACACAATTAATAACAACTCGTTATAGCCGATAATAATATTAGTCTTTTATAGATTTTAATAAATACAGTGTAGTTCTTTATCAGACTGCAAATTCAATTATGTGCTGGCTGGCTATATTGCAACAAATACATTACATATTTTAAGTTACAGTATTGCTATAAAAACAAATATATAGATTGCAAAATGGGAAACGGTGTAGACCATAATCAGATTGAATGCAAGTTTCCCCTCTAGATCTATAGCCTCAACAAGTGATACAATATGGGAAACAGTGTAGATCCGATCAGACTGTGCAAATTGCCATATATAACATCAACAAGTGGTTATGTACAAGATGGGAAACCGTGTAGATCCTGATCAGACTGTGTGGGCATACAGGGCCGTAGCTAGAGGTAAAAATCTACCGAGGCAAATCTTATGAAACGAGTAATGTTGAATGAGACGGGGATGTACTATTTAAATCAAGATGCGCTAAAAAAAAAATCGCCAACATTTCTACCGAGGCAATTGCCTCGGTTCGCCTCAACGTGGCTACGGCCCTATCATATTTCAATATATATATAGCATCGACAAGTGGCTATGTACAAGATGGGAAATAGTGTAGATCCAGATCAGACTGTGTGGGCATATTCCAATATATATATATAGCATCGACAAGTGGCTATGTACAAGATGGGAAATAGTGTAGATCCAGATCAGACTGTGTGGGCATATTCCAATATATATATATAGCATCGACAAGTGGCTATGTACAAGATGGGAAATAGTGTAGATCCAGATCAGACTGTGTGGGCATGTTCCAATATATATATATATAGCATAGACAAGTGGCTATGTACAAGATGGGAAATAGTGTAGATCCAGATCAGACTGTGTGGGCATATTCCAATATATATATAGCATCGATAAGTGGCTATGTAAAATGGGAAACAGTGTAGATCCTGATCTGATCTGAATACGGATAAAATACGGTAATTATATAACACAATTTTTGTGTTGTTTTATTAAATTATATTAATTATCATTATTATACTACATTATACAAGCTATATACATGTACTATCAAAAACTCTGAAAAACAAATAAAATAAAAATTATACCTGTTTTTTTTGGGGGCCGTTTGACCAAATATGGGCCTTTTTGGACAGGGGGTCGTTCTGACCCATTTAGGGGGGCTGTTTTGACCAAATCCGGGCCGTTTTGACCTGGGGCCGTTTTGACCAGGGGCCGTTTTGACTGTAATCCGGCCCTTGGTCATGTAAGGTTGTAATCAAAATTGTTAGAATACCTTCCAAATTTTGTATTTCAGCTATTCCCACTTTTGTCCACTCATAAACATCATTATTGAAAAAGATTTACAAAGCATGGTTCTGTCAGTCTACGTCACTGGATTCTTTAGCCATTTTGAGCAGTCACGGTCATGTAAACACAGACTGGTAGCTGTTAAATTACCAGAATAGAGCTTCTCATTATACTGGGGGTCTTATAGGAAAAACAATAAAAAAACTAACACAGAATTATATTTGATTACACAGATGTAGATATAAACTCTGTGTTTTTAATAGAATTTATTGTTCTGTTGATTATAAAAATGCTCAGAATAATAGTCTACAGTTTTTAGATTGTTATTATCTTGTTGTTGGTATAAATCCTGCCTGTAGTGCGCACCATAATGAATATGGTAAAATAGCATGTACCACAAATGAAAATTAAACGTGATCTGAAAGCATCTTGCATTATGATTATTAGCCTTGTGATAATATTATTGTCATTTATGACTGGCAAAGGAAATGGTGGAAAATCGTTTACTGTACACTCCTCTGATAATTTAGATAACCATTTTTATGCCCCACCACGATAGTGGAGGGGGCATTTAGTGTTACCCATGTCCGTCCCGTCCGTCCGTCACAAAACTTTAACACTCAGGTAAATGTCTAATAATTTCTTCATCCTTCGACCGATCTGCTTCATATTTCATATACACATTGCTCTAATAGTCTTCTACCGCCC
Source organism: Conchocele bisecta (assembly GCA_029237695.1). NCBI lineage: Eukaryota > Metazoa > Mollusca > Bivalvia > Lucinida > Thyasiridae > Conchocele > Conchocele bisecta. The sequence continues at coordinate 25,406,511 of CM055277.1, forward strand.
TGTGCCAAATCCATGTTCGTCCTGCCCCCGCCAAGCCCAGGGTCAAGGTCACATACTTAGTGCTTCAAAAACTTTAACGCTCGGGTAAATATCTTATAATTTCTGTTTTCTTTCACGGATCAGCTTCATACTTCATATACGCATTGCTCTAATGGTCCTCTACTGTCCTGTGCCAAATCCACGTTCGTCCTGCCCCCGCCAAGCCCAGAGTCAAGGTCACATACTTAGTGCTTCGAAAACTTTAACGCTCGGGTAAATATCTTATAATTTCTGTTTCCTTTCACGGATCAGCTCCATACTTCATATACACATTGCTCTAATGGTCCTCTACTGTCCTGTGCCAAATCCACGTTCGTCCTGCCCCGCCAAGCCAGGGTCAAGGTCACATTACTTAGTGCTTCAAAAATTTACTTAACGCTTGGGTAAATATCTTATAATTTCTGTTCCCTTTCACGGATCAGCTTCATACTTCATATACACATTGCTCTAATGGTCCTCTACTACCCTGTGCCAAATCCACATTCGTCCTGCCCCAGCCGCCAAGGGCAGGTCTTAAGGTCAACATAGGTGCTTTTAAACGCTCGGGTAAATATCTTATAATTTCTGTTTCCTTTCACGGATCAACTTCATACACGCATTGCTCTAATGGTCCTCTACTGCCCTGTGCCAAATCCACGTTCGTCCTGCCCCCGCCAAGCCCATGGTCAGGTACATTACTTGGTGCTCATACTTTAAGCTCGGGTATCTTATAATTTCTGTTCCCTTTCACGGATCAGCTTCATACTTCATATACGCATTGCTCTAATGGTCCTCTACTGCCCTGTGCCAAATCCACGTTCGTCCTGCCCCCGCCAAGCCCAGGGTCAAGGTCACATATTTGGTGCTTCAAAAACTTTAACGCTCGGTAAAAATAAATTTTGACTTGGAATTTGGCCTCATTTATTATCAAAGCGATATGTGGGGCATCCGTGTTCTAAGAACACATTTTCTAGTTTACTCTGATCCGATGGTGCGCCACACTACAGGATGAGAAGAACCCAACAACAAAAATCCAGAGTCTAAGGTCACAGTCTATTTTCTACAAGCGCCTGGATGATACGTTAACAAAATGGACGACATGGAAACAAGCGGGACTTTTAGATAAATTTGGTTTCACAGCACTTTTACGATAAGTTAATTGTTTTAAAAAGTTTTTAATAATTGTTTTTTTATGCTTATAGCTCTAGTAACTGGCCAACGAAGGCTTATTATCCAGAACCTAGGTATATCCACTGTATGCTATAAACGGTACCGTAGTATATTGTAGTATTGCAGAGCTACTTCCCTTAACTACCACGGTGTTACAGCTTCTCTATTATAATTAAATGGTGTCATTGGCGCACTTCTCTTATTTGAAGCAATGATACAATTTAGATATTTCCTTTTCATTAATACATCTATCATTATTACATTAATAGCCTTTGTATTAGTTCATTTACGATCATTTTAAGAAAAAATAACAAGACTAAGCATCTTCAGTGATATTATTCCCAATTTTTGCAATCTCAATCGTCATTGAGCACGACTCACTTCGAGAGTTATACACATTTTGCCCATTGTATCAATTGTGTTTACATTTACTTTTGATTAACCCGGTGCTGTGTCAGATGTGTTTGTATCCTGCACTACAGCAACAGGTGCACTAGACGCACGCTTGCAATGTATACTTTGTTCTGGTAGTCATGTTCCACAATTTCCCGGATCGCTTGATTATGTTTTGTATTTTTAAACTCGCATCAGCAAAGTTAAGTGCAGCGTGGCGGCTGTAGAAATTCTCTCGATCCCTGGTGGTCTTTGAGCACATTTACGTATTAGTGGTTTTTACATACATCTTCACTTCAGCTGTTGGTAAGAGTTACTTGTGTCATGGACTGTGAATACAGCACAGGCCGTGACACAACCGAACAGGCGCAATAAAACAGCAGTTGCAATGTATACTTGTTTCTGTTAGTCATGTCCACAGAGTAATCAGTATCATGGATCCCTCGACTATGTCTTATAAACAAAATCACAACAGGTGCGGTATTCTACCTAATGATATTGTCCTTCTATATAATGATGATGAAAGATAGAGAGAGAAATATTATCGTTTATATCTAATGATGTGGAGAGAGAGAGAGAGAGAGAGAGAGAGAGAGGAGGAGAGAGAGAGAGGAGAGAGAGAGAGAGAGAGAGAGAGAGAGAGAGAGAGAGAGGAGAGAGAGAGAGAGAGAGAGAGAGAGAGAGAGAGAGAGAGAGAGAGAGAGAGAGAGAGAGAGAGAGAGAGAGAGAGAGAGAGAGAGAGAGAGAGAGAGTAGAGAGAGAGAGATACTGTGGTTTTTTATGAGAGAGAGATGAGAGAGAGAGAGAGAGAGAGAGAGAGAGAGAGAGAGAGAGAGAGAGAGAGAGAGAGAGAGAGAGAGAGAGAGAGATATACTGTGGTTTTTAGGTAATGATAGAGAAAGAGAGAGACATAGAGAAACAAAGAGAGAGAGAGACAGAAAGATAGAGAATGAAAGAACGAGAGAGAGACAGAGTCAGACAGACAGACATAGAGAGAGAAAGAGAGACAGGCATACAGACAGTCAGAGGGAGACAGAGACAGACATAGAGAGGCACAGAGAGACATGGGTGTGGGAGAGAGAAAGGTGTGTTAAAATAAATACGGCATATTGAAACTCTATTTCGTTGCAAAAAAAAAATCTTGTTTTTTTTCCATAAAATATTCAATGCACATTTAAGGCATTTGTACTCAGATCATTTGAAACGCATAATTTCAAGCGTCTCTCGAGTGTTGTTAAGGACAACAACAAAACATATTTTTTAATTTAATAACTAGAATAGTTTTCCTGCTATATTCAGTATGTTTTCTGACGTAGCATAAATCGGGGTAAAAACTAAAATAGCCCAGATACAACGACTGTTTTCTGCATTCCGTTACTTTCGCTGCATTCGGCCCATTCGCACAGTTCCGCGGTTTGTCCGCTGTTGCAACAGGGACTCTCTTCAGCGTTGTGATAAAAGCAAATTTAGTCTTCAACACAACACAAATATTTTGAAATGCAGTAACTTCGTAAGCTATATTCAGTATACTTTCCGATGTTATCTACATTTTGTTTTAGAAGCATTTGGCCCTTTGGGCCAAATTATTCGTCGCCCGTATTAGTAAAATACCACCTGTCGTAAAACACCTAGCTCCAGATTGGTTTACGGTAAAACAAATTTTACACTTAGTTACCTAGTTTCACTGAATGGTAAGTTTTCATATACGCGTAACATAAAGCGGCTACTTCGTCGCCCGTATAACGCTACTCGCAACTAACAGGGTTGTTGTTTTAAAGTGAAAACGTTTCCGGGTCATTTCGTCCCTATGCCATTTCGTACTCCTGCCCTTTCATACCAATGTAGGTTGGTGTGTAACTCGCTATGGGTAGGCTATGTGGGCTAGACTGCAGAATTTGTCCGCCACCTTTCTGACCTAAGTTTTGAAGTATAAAAAACAAGTTTCTAGGCTAGCATTAAGTTTAAGCATATTTAGTTCTATTATATTTCTTCACAATAACACTTCATTGGCACAGTTCTAACATTTAGACACTCACCATCTTTTCAACCAACAGAAGTGGATTAATTACCTTGGGCCCGGCTTGTATATTGTTTATTTGTTTGACCCTTGTTGAAGTCTTTTTGACTTCTGAGACACTATTGAGCAAGCAGTATTTACCAGTTCCTATCGTTATCGTTTCAGCATGATATCGAGGGGTTGGATCCAAGGGGAAGAACTTCGCTACACCTGGCTGTTCTGCCTTGGCCACCTGGAAAGTGCAAAAGTTCTCCTTCGTAAAGGCGCTAATGCTAACGCTGAAAACAAGGGATATTGGTCTGGTACGTCTCTGAAAATCCACACTTTACATACAATATATTGACCTATTGTATGTGCAAACCAATCAATTTTTATGCCACCGGGTTTCGAAGAAACGGGTGGCATATAGTGTTTGGACCGTCCGTCCGTCCGTCCGTCCGTCTGTCTGTCCCGTCTGTCCGTCCGTCACACTTTTCGGTTAACCAATTTGTCACAGTTTCTCAAATATGCTGCAGGTGGCATCCGCGTTCGACAGACGCATTTCTTGTTTCCTTTTTAGCTCGACTATTCGAAGAATAAGTAGAGCTTATGTTGTCACCCCGGCCTTGGTTAAGGTTTTTAGTTAACCTTGTATATGGAATACTACTGGCCCTACACCCACCATACTTGGACAACTTCATCTCCTAGTGATGTACATCAATAACCCCTGATCTACATTTTACCTTGACCTACATTTCCTCTTGAATTACTTAGTTAATTCCCCTTGGTTAAGGTTTTTAGTCAACCTCGGTTAAGGTTTTTAGTCAAGCTTGTACATGGAATACTATTGTGCATACAGACACCATACTTGGACAACCTTTTCTCATAGGGATGTACATCAATAACCCCTGGTCTGTATTTGACCTTGACCTACATTTCCTCTTCAATTTCTTAGTTAATTCCCCTTGGTTAAGGTTTTTAGTCAAGCTTGTATATGGAATACTCCTGGCCCTACACCCACCATACTTGGACAACTTCATCTCCTAGGGATGTACATCAATAACCCTTGATCTATATTGACCTGACCTGACATACATTTCCACAATTGATTCTAGCATTTCTCTTGAAATGTATCTTAGTTAACTTCCCCGGTTGGTTAGGTTTTTAGTCAACCTTGGAATTGAAGGTTTTTAGGTCAAGCTTGTACATGGAATACTATTGTGCATACAGACACCATACTTGGACAACCTTTTCTCATAGGGATGTACATCAATAACCCCTGGTCTGTATTTGACCTTGACCTACATTTCCTCTTCAATTTCTTAGTTAATTCCCCTTGGTTAAGGTTTTTAGTCAAGCTTGTATATGGAATACTCCTGGCCCTACACCCACCATACTTGGACAACTTCATCTCCTAGGGATGTACATCAATAACCCTTGATCTATATTTGACCTTGACCTACATTTGACCTTGACCTACATTTCCTCTTGAATTACTTAGTTAATTCTCTTTGGTTAAAGTTTTTAGTCAAGCTTGTAGATGGAATACTCCTGGCCCTACACCAACCATACTTGGACAACTTTATCTCCTAGTGATGTACATCAACAACCCCTGACCTATATTTCACCTTGACCTACATTTAACCTTGAATTAATTAGTTAATCCCCCTTGGTTAAGGTTTTTAGTCAACCTTGGTTAAGGTTTTTAGTCAACTTTTTCTCATAGGGATTTACATCAATAACCCCTGACCTATATTTTACCTTCACCTACATTTAACCTTGAATTACTTGGTTAATGTTTATAGTCAAGCTTGTATATGGAATACTCCTGGGCCTACATCAACCATACCGGTACTTGGAAAACTTCATCTCCTAGTGATGTACATCAATAACCCCTGACCTGACCTATATCTGTCATTGACCTACATTTAACCTTGAATTACTTACTTAATTTCCCTTGGTTAAGTTTTTTAGTCAACCTTGGTTAAGCTTTTTATGCAGGCCGCAGCCACCTTGTTTGTCGAGCTATGTGTACATCGACAACCCTCGTAGTCGAGCTATGCTGTTCTCCTACAGCTCTTGTTATTTGTGGCTGTGACTGAAGAAATGGGGCTTATGGCATTTGTGACGCATAGCTCCTGATCAAATAGCATACTCCTGTAGCCTGATAACAATTCATATTGCTTGTTAGAAGCATGACAGGTGTTTCATTGACGGAATTGGGAACAGAGTCTGAGCAGATCCTGCAGACTACGGATGCACAGCTGCTTGCAAAACCCATAAGTCCCTTTTCTCCCAGTCACAGCCACATTTACGGAATGGCTCAATAGGTAGAGCATGCTCAGGGTGTATGGTGATTCCACACTGTAGGCATGAACAAATACTTCCACAGGGCTCCAGATAAGGAATTAGGATTTGAGTATTGTTACTCCGTCATATCTGAAGCAATTGGGTATTTCAATATTTTAATTGGCTAAAATCAAATCACACTACTGTTTACACATCAACAGACAGCAATTATTGAGTAGTTTGCTTCGAAATGAAAACATGTCTTGGCATTTCATTAGAATTGTCTCCTTGGAGACAATTCTAATGAAATACCAAGATGTGTTTTCATGGAAAATAAGAAAAATATGCTATATTTGTGGTCCATTTCTTGTTTTCTGCAGCATGAAAAAGGTACCATAAAATTTGTATTGCTTTTTGATACACGCTACTTGTGATTTCAATTGGGTTTTTGGCAATTTTAATTGGGTATTTAAGCAAATACGCATCTTATCTGGAGCATTGCTTATGACTAGGGGTGTAATGATACGCATACCTCATGATATGATACGTATCGCTATACTTGGGCCACGATATGATACATCTCGCGATACTAGTGCCACATTCACAAAATACATTTTCAATGGTCAATGTACTTGAGGAAATGCATAAAACTGAACCCAATAATTATTCCAGACTACAGGACCGGCTTATGTATATTCCGCCTGATTATTTAAGTTTATTATTTGTAAAATGTACCTGACCAGACTGTCTATTTGTAGCATAATTTTGGATTCCCAGGAATTAAATTGTGAAAAACGTATCAAATCTAATATCATTGTCGAATATCGTGAATCGCATCGTCGACAAAATATCGCGCTGCATCAAATGTTTGGTGAATCGATGTAGACCCAGACCAGACTGTGCATCTGCACATATAGAACAGTCTACACTGTTTGCCATTCAGTCAGTGAGACAATGTTTCTAACAAACTATAGATCCACGGCTGGCCACTGGTACTAGACACTACTAGATCTGTAGCCGATTTCATCGAAATTGAAAATTATACTTTTCTAGCAAAGTATACTTTGAGGAAGAAATTTTCAATTTACGGATAAATTTATTAATTTTCATTATACTGAATTTATTACATTATCACAGCCATTTTGGCTGCAACAATGTAATAAATTTGGTATAATAATTCTGCATACTTTTAATCATAAAATATATGCAGTGGTTAATTCTATATGATATAATGCATTTCGGGGAAAATAAATGATTACTCCCTCAATGTATACTTTGTCAGAAAAGTATACTTTGCAATGTTGGTGAAATAGGCTACTGGAGCTGAACTGGCCCCAAAAATTTACCCAAATGCATAACCCCATTTTTTTACCAGTCACATTTCCTTTATGAACACATGTTCTGCCAGATACTGTTGTAATTTGGTTCCTTCTTTCTCCACAAAACGTATATAATTATTCTGACCATTCATTTGAACTGTCAGGTCTTGTTATTTTCCGTCTCAGTTCTACATGAAGCTGTGGCGTCCGGTGACCCGGAGTTGGTTCAACTGATCCTGAAGTACCGCGATCATCAGCGCTTCACAAAACGCTCGGTTGGCGTCCCAGAGCTGCTGCAGCGATTGAAAGAGGTACACATAATGAATAATGTAACTCTTAAAATATAATTGGCAAAGATGAGAAAAGTACTCGCTCCCACATCATTTTTATCACTTCTCATTTTTACTGTTTCAAAAATATACCGAGCTCCAGATAAGGGGCATATTTTATGCACTTATTTTAGCTGAATAAGCTTTGATTATCAACAGTGGGAGTACAAAATACTCGCAGCAATGTGAAAATACACATTGATGTTCAAATTAAACACTGTTTACTTTTTGCAGCTCAACTACGTAAATTTTCAACTGCATTACATTATAAATAAGTGAATAAGTATTAATTCACTCAAATAAGTGAATGTTTAAATGTGTTTTGATCATTTTTTTCCATATTTAATACCGGTAATGAAGAAAATCAATAATCCATTTGTAAAAATAAAATACGCATTTAATTTGAAGTCATGAGGTACTATTCTCTTTAGACACTAAGCTTATCTGGAGCTCTGAAGATAGTTGCTATAGATCATTACATTATCATACTGGTACTTTTGTTGTGAAATATATGTAATCTGATGTATCTTCCAATTGTAAACTGTTAAATTAATCACTAATCTTGTAGTAACTTTATAAATGGGGGTTAATTACAACGTAATTTTGAACCGTGTCGTAATATCTTTTTATGCACCTAGTCTCGGTAGAGCTGGGAGGCATGTAGTCAGAGCTCCAGATAAGGTGCAAATTGGCGTATTTTTCGCGATTATTTTAGCTGAATACGCATTGATTATCAAAAGTGGGAGTACAAAATACGCACAGCAATGTGAAAACACGCATTGAATTGAAAATAAATTTGAAAATTTACTTTGCTTTTTGCAGCTCAAGTAAGTGAATGTTTAAATTTGTCATATTTTTTTATCGTTTTTTCCATAATATTATTTAGTAATGAAGAAAATGAAAAATCCATTTGCAAAAGTAAAATACGCAATGATTTTGAAATCCGGGGCTATTGTACGCTTTAGACACGAAGCTTATCTGGAGCTCTGTATAGTGTTTTGTGTGTCTGTCTATCTGTCTGTGTGTCCATGGGTCTGGTTAAGAGTTTCACCAATCTGCCACATTTTGCATGTTTTACAATTTCAGTCGCCCGACTTCTATGTTGAGATGAAATGGGAGTTTACCAGCTGGGGTGAGTTCTTTTGTATATTCACCATGACGACATTAACCCTTACATTGTTGAATAAAAAATTGACGTCCTCTGTTTATTTTTTATTTCCATTTTTTTTCATCAAAAACATGGTTTGACAGCACTTTAGAAAATGATTCTAAAATGCTGTCAAACCATGTTTCTACTGAGAAAAGAGATAAAATATGACACAGCAGCAGATGACTATTTTCGGTTCCCGCATTGTAAGGGTTAATACAGTCCTGCACCAGGGATTCCGCTGGGGAAAACAAAAAAAATCGCCACTTCTAAAAAAAAAATCAAATTTTCGAAAATTGTAATTTTTTATCGCCAATTGTTTATTTTTATCGCCAATTGCGAAAGTGGCGATCGCCAGCGGAATCCCTGCTGCACTTGCAATGGAAGCTTTACTAGCGCTGTTCGGTGATTATCGGGGATTGTTTGACATTGTCTTGTAATTTGCATCAGTCTTTTATATTGGGTTATAAATTGACTAGAACTGCACATTTAGGCAAGTGTTGGAATATCAGTGTCGGTTTTCTACTGGATTTCATAGTCATTCCACTATCCTATTGTACCTTTGCTATTATAGTTGTTATATTCCAATGTGAAAACTAAACAACCGCTGATTTCTTACTATCTTGATCTATCTTAATAACCACTGACGTGTTGTTTCAGTGCCGCTGGTATCAAGGATGTGTCCCAGTGATACATACAGAGTCTGGAAGTCGGGTACGGCAAAATAAATATAGGAATGAATGGCCTTTTTGTGGAATTTATCGGGGTATAAACTTGGAAAAGTCGCGGGAATACTGGACGAAGGCCGGAAGGCCTCGTCCAGTATTCCCGCGACTTTTCCAAGTTTATATCCCCGATAAATTCAACAAAAAGGCCATTCATTCCTTATAATTCTAGCATTTGAAATAAATTCATCAAGAAAATGTGCTTATTTTCCGTTTTCTTAAGAATTATTTTAACTGCGCCTGACGGTTACGGAAAGTATTTCGGCATTGGAGTTTACTGGGATATAAATTCTAGACAGAGACTTGCTACGGACCAATCAAACGTTAGGGAATTGTGTAAATATTTTTGTGCTGGAATTATTCAATGGTAGTACAGGGCTCCAGATAAGGAATTAGTAATTGAGTATTGTCGCTCCATCATTTCTGAAGCAATTGGGTATTTCAAAATTTTAATTGGGTAAACTAAAATCACACTATCGTTTACAAATCAGCAGACCGCAATTATTGAATAGTTTGCTTCTAAATGAAAACATGTCTTGGCATTTCATTAGAATTGTCTCCTTGGAGACAATTCTAATGAAATACCAAGATGTGTTTTCATGGAAAATAAGAAAATATGCTATATTTGTGGTCTGTTTGTTTTCTGCAGCATGATACATGTATCATAAAATTTGTATTGCTTTTTGATACTCGCTATATCTGATTTCAATTGGGTTTTTGGCAATTTTAATTGGGTATTTAAGCAAATATGCAGCTTATCTGGAGCTCTGGGAGTAGTAGTTGTGGTTGCGTTAATTATGAAACATTTAACAGGTACTTCACTGTGCATTGATGCAATACACGTTGCCTGATAACAAAATATTGCACCAGGCATTTTTTGACAATCTATAAATCAAATCGATGAGATTGTAGTTTACTGTGTTATATGCACAGGTTGAAGTAATGGACCGAGGTCTATAAATACATTAAATATGCTTAAAAGCATCAATAAATGAAGAAAAAAATAAGCTAACATTTTTTTTTTACTCCCCATATATACTCTATCTATTGAATAGATGGAGTATATGGAGGGAGTAAAAACAAAAATTACCTTATTTTTTCTTCATTTATTGATGCTTTTAGGCATATTTAATGTATTTATAGACCTCGGTCCGTTAATAAATGAAAAAAAATAAGGTAAAAAAAATATTTGTTTACCTTTTTTTTTTCATTTATTGATGCTTTTAGGCTATGCTATGCTATTAATGTATTTATAGACCTCGGTCCATTACTTCAACCTGTGGTTATATGCACATGAGCATGTCTTTGAACATAACTGGTTAAAAGTGACTTAATAATTGAATGTTATAAATTTTAACGAATATTTTAACGCATGATTAGAAAAAAAAACAATGGAAATCACTCAACATAATTTACTCGCATATTAGACTAGGTTACTAAGCTATTTATAAAATAGAATGTGACCGACTTGAAAAGGGTCATAGCTGAGTTTATTATTATGAAATCAGTAAACTTGTTTAATAAATTGTGACTTGTATAAGATGCTCTATTTCTATATTGCAGGTTCGAGTGTGCGGATAGACACGACACTGCTGGGCTTTGACAACACGAGCTGGCAGCGTGGCAGCAGGAGCTACATATTCAAGGGAGCCGGTCAGTGGTGCTCGCTCTTATATACATGTATTTGGATACAATTTTCTTTGATAAACCTCTATTTTAAATGGTTTATTACAATAAAAATGCTATTTTAGATGGATTTCCCAGGTTTATTACAATAAAAATGCTATTTTAAATGGATTTCCCAGGTTTATTACAATAAAAATGCTATTTTAAGCGGATTTCCCAGGTTTATTACAATAAAAATGCTATTTTAAACGGATTTCCCAGGTTTATTACAATAACAATGTATTTGGATACAATTTGCTTTGGGAAACCCATAGGGGTTTCCCAAAGCAAATGATGTCCAAATATTTAAGGTTACAGTCGAACCTGTGTTAAAGGCCACCTCCGAATAGCAATTACCTGTCTATAGCAGCCACTCTTTTGTTTTCCCAATTACTAAATTACCACATAATGACCGTGTGAACAAAGACCTCTGTGAACAAAGACCTCTGTGAACAAAGGCCAGCTTTTTCTCTTCCCATGGTTGGTCTTTATTCACAATGTTTGACTTTACATGTACATTGTAATAAACCGCTCAATGGTTCTGTTTGAAATGACATTTAACACATGTACATGTAGGCGATGCTTCACAATTCAATTAAGGGAACTTTCAGAGTTGCTACCATTAACTGAACAAATAAGGTACCAGAGCTCCAGATAAGATGCATATTTTTAAATAACCAATTAAAATTGCCAAAAACACAATTGAAATCAGAAGTAGCGAGTATCAAAAAGCAATAACAAATTTGTGGTACCTTTATCATGCTACAGAAAACAATAAACAGACCACAAATATATCATATTTTTCTTATTTTCCATGAAAACACATCTTTGTATTTCATTAGAAATGAAATGTCAAGACATGTTTTCATTTCGAAGCAAACTATTCAATAATTGCTGTCTGTTGATGTGTAAACGGTAGTGTGATTTTATTTTACCCAATTAAAATATTGAAATACCCAATTGCTTCAGATATGATGGAGTGCAAATACTCAATTACTAATTCCTTATCGGGATCCCTGAGGTACCATTATATCCTTGAATATTCAGACAAAATTTATTCTGGGAAAGCATATACAAATATCCAGTTTCCCACGACAAAGAATGCCTCAATATTTAGTTTTCCCAATTACTAAATTACCACATGAATGAACCTGCAAACAAAGACCACCTGTGAACAACTGCCAGATTTTTCTCTTCCCATGGCTTTATTCACTGGTTTGACTGTATTATGGTATCTAACCATTGTAGATGACTCGGATGGAGGTGGAGTTTCCCAAGTTTATCACATTAACAATGTATTTGGATACAATTTGCTTTGGGAAACCCCTATTTTATTGGGGTTTCCCAAAGCAAATTGTGTCCGAATACTTAACGTTATTACAGTATCTAACCATTGTAGGTGACTCGGTGATGGATGGTGGTGGAGTTTCCCAAGTTTATCACATTAACAATGTATTTGGATACAATTTGCTTTGGGAAACCCCTAGGGGTTTCCCAAAGCAAATTGTGTCTGAATACTTAGCGTTATTACAGTATCTGATCACTGTAGGTGACTCGGCAACAATGATGGAGGTGGATCACGACCAACGCGAGGTTTTCTCCGAGGCAATGCAGTTGGAGACGGAGCCACCAGATATCTCCGCGATGCAGCCGTCCACCGAGTCTGTGGCCGCGAGACTCACCAACCCCGTGGTGACTACGTACCTCGATACAGAGAAAATATCATTCGAAAGGTGGGCAATAACTTGATTGTCTTTCATCAGTATCTACAGAGTTTGTAAGGTTTCTTTTATCTTTACGTAAATTTGTTTCCCATTTTGTTTCCTAAGCCATTTTTGCACACAGGTTGAAGTAACGGTCCGAGGTCTATAAATACATTAAATAGGCCTAAAAGCATTAAGTGAGGAAAAAAATTAAAAAAAAAAAACATTATTTTTTTTCTCAAAAAAAAAACCTTCTTGTCCATGTGAACCACCATCGTGTGCATAACACAAACATGTCTGCTTTGCCTGGAATAAATTTATCCCCATTCTTACCCATGTTTTGCGATCAAGCATAAAAACAACTGTAATGCAATACCGGAGCTATAATGTGGATGTGACTGGAGAAATGGGGCTTCTCGGATTTGTGACCAGAGTAATCTTATTAAATAGCACATTCATGTAGCCTGATATATTCTGTGTTAAGCATAACAGGTGTTTCATTGATAGAATGACGAACAGTGCAGATCCTGATCAGACTGTGCGGATGCACAGGCTGATCTGGATCTACACTGGTCGTAAAACCCGTAAGCCTCATTTTCTCCAGTCACAGCCACAAATAAGGAACCATACTGAAAGCAGATTTCTGGATTTGTTCCTTTCAGAAACAAGACAGGTATATGGGGCTGGCGAAGTGATAGGTCTGAAACGGTCAGCGGCAAAGATACAAAGGTACAAATACATGCTGTAATAACCTTAAATAGTTGGACACTATTTTGTTTTGGGATCGAAATACATTGTTATTGTGATACAGAAGTACAATAATACTAACTGTAAATATTTGGACATTCCTTGCTGTGAGAAACCATAATATATTGTGTTTCCCTGAATAAACTGTCCGAATATTTAGGGGTATTACTGTAATTCAATATAATATTTATTTAACAAGTTTACTGATTACATAAAGAAACGAGGTTTTGAGGGGTCCTACTTTCTTCAGGTTTATTTTGGCTTTGGGAAAGAACTTACCAGTATAACAGTAATGAAAATTTAGAAATGTTTCAATTGGGATTTTTTCCTGAAATTGAAAAAAAAAAAAAACAAAAACATTCTGGTATCATTAAAAAATGTGCTTAGCAGAATAGTTTTTTTTTCTCCAGATTGCGATGGGCTGTGGCATAGAGTTGTGGAACTGGACTTCAGTACCATAGTGTGTGTGGGTTCAAGCCCCGCCCTAGACATGAATAATATATTTAAAACCGACATCCTTTCTCTTTATGACCTTAGCTGTTGCTGAGATGTTAAACCCATTCACTTTCACATTTTGATTGATTTTCAAAATGTTCTGATCAGTTATCTTCTCTTGGTGGCTCTGTTAAATTTTTGCTGTCTGTATACTTGTCCACGCAATAACTGAAGTTGTACTTGAAGGATCGTAACCAAATTCGGTACACATGTTTAACATTGCAAGAGGAAAAACACTATATTGTGACCTTCAGCACTCGTGTTTCTTTTCCAGGTATTTAGTGCTTCAAACGTGGAAGTAATAACAAAAACACGATTGGAACATTTAACACAAGAAGACCGGGAAAAGTGTCGTAAAAACAGCAAGTCTCCGCTGGAATCACTACTCGGTGTCGCCGAGGAGCACAGTAAAGCACAGACAGCTACGAACAACGTGAGTGGGACTGGTCAAGTGGTCAAGCCGAATGGTCATTATATTGGCCTGTCTCATTATTTTGGCCAGATTCTTGTATTATCTCCTGTGTTGTGTTGTCATATATCGTTGATTTTGATTTTGAAAATCGGTTGTATTTTCCCTAAATTTTGTCAAATTTCGGAATCTAATGCAAACACTGTAGATCCAGATGAGACGGCTCGTAACGAGCCGTCTCATCAGGATCTACAGTGTTTGTTAATAATTGTAAACGTCGTACGGATTACCCTTTTAGAAGAATCAAGATCTACAGTATTTGTCAAGATTTTCAAAAACAGCATTCTCATATTCCAAGCATTAGCATGCACCAGTCTATGCAATGTATAAGGGGTGAAACGGTTAACAAAGGGTTGACCCTTTCACCCCTAAGTAACTGGAATAGATTGTGATATGTTAATTTTCCGACCAATCCAATCATCACAAAATAATTTTCAGACTAGTCCATTTATAAAAAGAGGTTGGTTTTGTATCTGAATAATATGAAAATTACTTGCAAAAAAATGCAGATCCTGATGAGACAGGCTCGTTAAGGGCCGGCTCATCTGGATCTACACGGTTTGCAAACACCTGTGAAAAACCTGTGAAATATTTTTCATCCAGGGCCAGAGTTCATCGCTGAACAATCCCTGTTGTATTCAACCAGAGGAATACTTCAACAGACACATGGACTTGGGCGATCGCGATATCGGCCGACCTCTCGACCAGACAACAAAGACACAGAAATTCAAGGCGACTTTGTGGTTATGCGAATCGTTCCCGCTGTCATTACAGGAGCAAGTGGTTCCAATTATAGACCTTATGTCAGCGAGTAACGCACATTTTAAGAAATTGAAGGATTTTATAACGTTGCAAATTCCCGCTGGATTTCCTATTAAAATAGGTAAGCCATTTGTTTCATATGGCATGCTCAAAGTTATGATTTGTGAATAGATGAATGTTGTTTATCACCTTTGTGACCTGTAGACCCAGATCAGACTGCATCCATGATCGGGGTTTACACTGGGTCCCATTCGGTTGGCGACACATTGAAGTTATGTCTCTTTATGACCTTAGCTGTTGCTGGGACGTTAAACCCATTCACCTATGCTCAATTTTGAGCTTATGTGGGTGATCTCTCACATCAGTTTTGACTGTACAACAGTGCTCCAGATAAGCTGCGTATTTGCTTAAATACCCAATTAAAATTGCCAAAAACCCAATTGAAATCGCAAGTATCAAAAAGCAATAAAAATGTTGTGGTACCTTCGCCATGCTGCAGAAAACAATAAACGGACCACAAATATAGCATATTTTTCTTATTTTCCATGAAAACACATCTTGGTATTTCATTAGAATTGTCTCCAA
This sequence comes from Conchocele bisecta, assembly GCA_029237695.1. Lineage (NCBI taxonomy): Eukaryota > Metazoa > Mollusca > Bivalvia > Lucinida > Thyasiridae > Conchocele > Conchocele bisecta. The sequence goes on from CM055277.1 coordinate 25,422,323, forward strand.
GGAGACAATTCTAATGAAATGCCAAGACATGTTTTCATTTCGAAGCAAACTGTTCAACAATTGCTGTCTGTTGATGTGTAAACAGTAATGTGATTTTATTTTACCCAATTAAAATTTTGAAATACCCAATTGCTTCAGAAATGATTGAGTGACAATACTCAATTACTAATTCCTTATCTGGAGTCCTGGATTGATTGATTGATGAGGCCATCCATGTAATTATGTAGAATCATTGAGAATACATCATTGAATTTCCAAATCTAATGAAATGCCAATACATGTTTTCATTTTGAAGCAAACTATTCACTAATTGCTGTCTGTTGATGTATACACAGTAGTGTGATTTTATTTTACCCAATTAAAATTTTGAAATACCCAATTGCTTCAGAAATGATGGAGTGACAATACTCGATTACTAATTCCTTATCTGGAGCTCTGATACATAATTCACTAAATTCACTAAATTCAACATTATTACAGATATATTAACACTACATTGTATTACATTATAATTCCAGCACAAAAATATTTACACAATTCCCTAACATTTGATTGGCCCGTAGCAAGTCTCTGTCCAAAATTTATATCCCAGTAAACTCCCACGCCGAACTACTTTCCGTAACCGTGAGGCGCAGTTAAAATAATTCTTAAGAAAACGGAAAATGAACACATTTTATTTCGGCCTTCGTCCAGTATTCCCCCGACTTTTCTAAGTTTATACCCTGATAAATTCCACAAAAAGGCCATTCATTCCTATAATATTTCACCAAATTAAATTTATTACAGAGATTCCTCTATTCCACGTGCTGAATGCACGTATAACATTCGGCAACATATTCGCGAAGGACACTCCAGTGGATGGTGTACAGGTGATTAACGGCGACGACGGCGCAATGTCGTGTGTCGTCGAGGAGTCGTGTTTCGATGCACCGCCCAGCTATATCAAGCTTGGTAAGTGGAACAGTGGATCACTGAAAACCGAACACCCCTCCCAGGTGGTACTGTTTAACCTTTTCCGATCAATCATTAATAGTTTTTCAGACTTGTACATTTATGAAAAGGGGGGTGTTTTTGTTCTCAAAACATATGAAAATTAGTGCTACACTTGTTACCTCAAACTCTCTTAAGTCAAAATGTTGATAACTCGAGTCAAATTATTGGTCCCAAGTACATGTTTTCCAATATAGTAACTCTTGTTAACTCAAATTTTCATTAACTCAAAGTACTTTATTGTATCAGGCGACGCCCACCATGCACGTCTGAGGGATGAGGATGACGAGTTGCTACAGTTCGCCATACAGCAGAGTCTCTGTGAAGCCGGCACTGAGGCAGATCAGGTAATTATCTGGTGTCATAATTAGCATACAGGGTAATTAGCAATGAGTCACTACAGTTCACCATACAGCAGAGTCTCTGTGAAGCTGGCACTGAGGCAGATCAGGTAATTATCTGGTGTCATAATTAGCATACAGGGTAATTAGCAATGAGTCACTACAGTTCACCACCATACAGCAGAGTCTCTGTGAAGCTGGCACTGAGGCAGATCAGGTAATTATCTGGTGTCATAATTAGCATACAGGGTAATTAGCAATGAGTTGCTACAGTTCGCCATACAGCAGAGTCTCTGTGAAGCTGGCACTGAGGCAGATCAGGTAATTATCTGGTGTCATAATTAGCATACAGGGTAATTAGCAATGAGTTGCTACAGTTCGCCATACAGCAGAGTCTCTGTGAAGCCGGCACCGAGGCAGATCAGGTAATTATCTGGTGTCATAATTAGCATACAGGGTAATTAGCAATGAGTTGCTACAGTTCGTCATACAGCAGAGTCTCTGTGAAGCTGGCACTGAGGCAGATCAGGTAAATTATCTGGGTGTCATAATTAGCATACAGGGTAATTAGCAATGAGTTGCTACAGTTCGCCATACAGCAGAGTCTCTGTGAAGCTGGCACTGAGGCAGATCAGGTAATTAGCTGGTGTCGTAATTAGACATACAGGGTAATTAGCAATGAGTTGCTACAGTTCGCCATACAGCAGAGTCTCTGTGAAGCTGGCACTGAGGCAGATCAGGTAATTATCTGGTGTCATAATTAGCATACAGGGTAATTAGCAATGAGTTGCTACAGTTCGCCATACAGCAGAGTCTCTGTGAAGCTGGCACTGAGGCAGATCAGGTAATTATCTGGTGTCATAATTAGCATACAGGGTAATTAGCAATGAGTTGCTACAGTTCGCCATACAGCAGAGTCTCTGTGAAGCTGGCACCGAGGCAGATCAGGTAATTAGCAGGTGTCGTAATTAGCATACAGGGTAATTAGCAATGAGTCACTACAGTTCACCATACAGCAGAGTCTCTGTGAAGCTGGCACTGAGGCAGATCAGGTAATTAGCTGGTGTCGTAATTAGCATACAGGGTAATTAGCAATGAGTTGCTACAGTTCGCCATACAGCAGAGTCTCTGTGAAGCTGGCACTGAGGCAGATCAGGTAATTAGCTTGGTGTCGTAATTAGCTACAGGGTAATTAGCAATGAGTTGCTACAGTTCGCCATACAGCAGAGTCTCTGTGAAGCTGGCACTGAGGTAGATCAGGTAATTATCTGGTGTCATAATTAGCATACAGGGTAATTAGCAATGAGTTGCTACAGTTCGCCATACAGCAGAGTCTCTGTGAAGCTGGCACTGAGGCAGATCAGGTAATTATCTGGTGTCATAATTAGCATACAGGGTAATTAGCAATGAGTTGCTACAGTTCGCCATACAGCAGAGTCTCTGTGAAGCTGGCACTGAGGCAGATCAGGTAATTAGCAGGTGTCGTAATTAGCATACAGGGTAATTAGCAATGAGTTGCTACAGTTCACCATACAGCAGAGTCTCTGTGAAGCTGGCACTGAGGCAGATCAGGTAATTAGCTGGTGTCGTAATTAGCTTACAGGGTAATTAGCAATGGAGTTTTCTACAGTTCGCCATACAGCAGAGTCTCTGTGAAGCTGGCACTGAGGCAGATCAGGTAATTATTCTGGTGTCATAATTTGCATACAGGGTAATTAGCAATGAGTTGCTACAGTTCCCCATACAGCAGAGTCTCTGTGAAGCTGGCACTGAGGCAGATCAGGTAATTATCTGGTGTCATAATTAGCATACAGGGTAATTAGCAATGAGTTGCTACAGTTCGCCATTACAGCAGAGTCTCTGTGAAGCTGGCACTGAGGCAGATCAGGTAATTAGCTGGTGTCGTAATTAGCATTACAGGGTAATTAGCAATGAGTTGCTACAGTTCGCCATACAGCAGAGTCTCTGTGAGCTGGCACTGAGGCAGATCAGGTAATTATCTGGTGTCATAATTAGCTACAGGGTAATTAGCAATGAGTTGCTTACAGTTCACCATACAGCAGAGTCTCTGTGAAGCTGGCACTGAGGCAGATCAGGTAATTATCTGGTGTCATAATTAGCATACAGGGTAATTAGCAATGAGTTGCTACAGTTCGCCATACAGCAGAGTCTCTGTGAAGCTGGCACCGAGGCAGATCAGGTAATTAGCAGGTGTCGTAATTAGCATACAGGGTAATTAGCAATGAGTCACTACAGTTCACCATACAGCAGAGTCTCTGTGAAGCTGGCACTGAGGCAGATCAGGTAATTAGCTGGTGTCGTAATTAGCATACAGGGTAATTAGCAATGAGTTGCTACAGTTCGCCATACAGCAGAGTCTCTGTGAAGCTGGCACTGAGGCAGATCAGGTAATTAGCTGGTGTCGTAATTAGCATACAGGGTAATTAGCAATGAGTTGCTACAGTTCGCCATACAGCAGAGTCTCTGTGAAGCTGGCACTGAGGTAGATCAGGTAATTATCTGGTGTCATAATTAGCATACAGGGTAATTAGCAATGAGTTGCTACAGTTCGCCATACAGCAGAGTCTCTGTGAAGCTGGCACTGAGGCAGATCAGGTAATTAGCTGGTGTCGTAATTAGCTTACAGGGTAATTAGCAATGAGTTTCTACAGTTCGCCATACAGCAGAGTCTCTGTGAAGCTGGCACTGAGGCAGATCAGGTAATTATCTGGTGTCATAATTAGCATACAGGGTAATTAGCAATGAGTTGCTACAGTTCACCATACAGCAGAGTCTCTGTGAAGCTGGCACTGAGGCAGATCAGGTAATTATACTGGTGTCATAATTAGCATACAGGGTGGAATTAGCAATGAGTTGCTACAGTTCGCCATACAGCAGAGTCTCTGTGAAGCTGGCACTGAGGCAGATCAGGTAATTAGCTGGTGGTGTCGTAATTAGCATACAGGGTAATTAGCAATGAGTCACTACAGTTCACCATACAGCAGAGTCTCTGTGAAGCTGGCACTGAGGCAGATCAGGTAATTAGCTGGTGTCGTAATTAGCATACAGGGTAATTAACAATGAGTTGCTACAGTTCCCATACAGCAGAGTCTCTGTGACGACTGCACTGAGGCAGATCAGGTAATTAGCAGATTTCCTAATTGGAAGATATCATAATTAACAAATGTGGTAATTAGCGATGTGGTACTACAATTTGCCGGACATCAATCTCTCTGTGATACTGGCATGGACGGTAGATCAGGTAATTACAGATACGGATTCTCAATATGGATATTAGCAGAAAACATTACCTGTAGCCGATTTCACCAACATTGCAAAGTATACTTAATATCTAGCAAAATATACTTTGAGGGAGTAATAATTTATTTTTCCCAAAATGCATTATTTCATATAGAACTAACGACTGCATATATTTGATGATTAAAAGTATGCAGAATTATTATACTTAATTGTATCCCCCGGACGAAAGTCGGGGGATACTATGGATTTGACACCGAACATCGTACGCGTCCGCCGCAGACACTTCTCGTCTGGAGCATAACTCGAACACCCTTTGGAATATTTTCATGAAACTTCACACATGCATAGACCACGACCCGAAGGTGTGTCACGCACAAGAATGACAACTCTTGCATAGCTAATTTTTTAGTTATCTCCCTTTTTGTTTTGCGCACTGATTTCGTGTCCGGAGCATAACTCGACCACCCTTTGGAATATTTTCATGAAACTTCACACATGCATAGACCACGACCTGAAGGTGTGTCGCGCACAAGAATAACAATCTTGCATAGCTAATTTTTTAGTTATCTCCCTTTTTTGTTTCACACACTGATTAAGCATAACTCGACCACCCTTTGGAATATTTTCATGAAACTTCACACATGCATAGACCACGACCCGAAGGTGTGTCACGCACAAGAATGACAACTCTTGCGTAGCTAATTTTTTAGTTATCTCCCCTTTTTGTTTCTCGTGCTCTACAAACTGGACAATAATGCATGAAGACCCATTTTCTCGTGTGCTCTGTACACCTTACCTGTAGAGAGAACAATAGCCTTCACCGGTTGAACAATAGTGACTGGGAGAACCATTCACCTGTGCATGTGCTAGCATGTGCAAATGTCCAGACTGACCACTAACTGACCACTAACTTATTACAGGTAATTATACCCCCCGCAACGAGTTGTGGGGGGGGGGTATACTGGAGTCAGGTTGTCCGTCTGTGCGTCCGTCCGTCCGGGCACACATTAGGGTACTTATGGGGTACGGGGCGTGTGTCTAAACAATGGGTTAGGGTTAGAACACAATGGAACTTAATCCGTACCCCGTAAGCCTATTGTGTCTTACGGGGTATTTCCTTTGATCTTTTATATAGCAAGTACCCCCTAAGGTCCGAAATGTAAGTTCGTCCGTCCGTGCGTCCGTAAACTTAACATCAGAGAAATATTGTTATAAATTCTATTTTTCCTTCATCTAAAATGCTTGATATTTCACACATGCATTCCTGTAAGGGTCTACTACCATGCTGTGCCAAATTCACGACCGTCCAACCCCCGCAGATCCCAAGGTCAAGGTCAAATACTTAGTCCGTAAACTTAATATCAGAGAAATATTGTTATAACTTCTATTTCCTTCATCTAAAATGCTTAATATTTCACACATGCATTCATGTAAGGCTCTACTACCATGCTGTGCCAAATCCACGACCCTCCAACCCCGTAGATCCCAAGGTCAAGGTCAAATACTTAGTCTCTATACAAAACTTAACATCAGAGAAATATTGTTATAACTTCTATTTCCTTCATCTAAAATGCTTAATATTTCACACATGCATTCCTGTAAGGCTCTACTACCATGCTGTGCCAAATCCACGGACATCCAACCCCCGCTGATTGATACCAAGGTCAAAGTCAAATACTTAGTCTCTTTACAAAACTTAATATCAGAGAAATATTGTTCTAACTTCTATTTCCTTCATCTAAAATGCTTAATATTCACACATGCATTCCTGTAAGGCTTCTACTACCATGCGTGTGCCAAATCCCCACGACCGTCCAACCCCGCGCTGATCCCAAGGTCAAGGTCAAATACTTAGTCTCTTTACAAAACGTAACATCAGAGAAATATTGTTCTAACTTCTATTTCCTTCATCTGAAATTCTTAATATTTCACACATGCATTCCTGTAAGGCTCTAATACCATGCTGTGCCAAATCCATGACCGTCCAACCCCCGCTGATCCCAATGTCAAGGTCTAATACTTAGTCTCTTTACAAAACTTAACATCAGAGAAATAAGTTATAACTTCTATTTCCTTCATTGAAAATTCTTATTATTTCACACATGCATTCCTCTAAGGTTGTACTATCATGCTGTGACAAATCTACGACTGTCCAACCCCCGCTGATCCCAAGGTCAAGGTCACTTATTAGTCTCTTTACAAAACTTAACATCAGAGAAATATGTTATAACTTCTATTTCTTTCATTGAAAATTCTTAATATTTCATATGCTGTGACAAATCCCCGCTGATCTCGAGGTCAACGTCACATACATACCGTATAACCTCGAATTAACGCCCCCTCCTATAATAAACGCCTAATAATTTCACACATGCATTCCTGTAAGGCTCTAATACCATGCTGTGCCAAATCCATGACCGTCCAACCCCCGCTGATCCCAATGTCAAGGTCAAAATACTTAGTCTCTTTACAAAACTTAACATCAGAGAAATAAGTTATAACTTCTATTTCCTTCATTGAAAATTCTTATTATTTCCACATGTATTCCTCTAAGGTTTGTTACTATCATGCTGTGACAAATCTACGACTGTCCAACCCCCGCTGATCCCCCAAGGTCAAGGTCACTTATTAGTCCCCCCCCCCCAACCCCTCCCAAATAAAAAAAAATTCTATATATATTACAAATGACCGCCAATTTCAAACATAAATAATCCTTAAATCCTTATTTGTGTTTGAAATTGGCGGTCCTTGGTAAATTTTTTTTTTTTTTTTTTTTTTTTTACTGGCTAATAAACGCCCCCTTTTGTAAAATGTAACGCCTCCGGGAGCGTTAATTCGAGGTTATACGGTAGTCTCTTTACAAAACTTAACATCAGAGAAATCGGTTATAACTTCTATTTCCTTGCTCGGATCTGCTTCACATTTCACACACTCATTGCTCCAATGGACCTCTACCACCCTGTGACAAATTCACATTCATGCCGCTCGCGCTAATCCCAGAGTCAAGGTCACAAGCCCACACACTTGGAAATTTTTACATATTTTAGGGATACCTGGGCCCACGCGGGGGGTATTCCGTAAGCCTCGCTTACTGACCAATCTAGTTTCATTAGACCTCACACATGCATAGACCACGACCCAAAGGTGTGTCGCGCCCAAGAATGACAACTCTTGCATCGTTAATTTTTTCACTTATCTCCCTTTGTTGTTTCATGCACTGATTTCGTGTCCATTTTGGAATATTTTTTATTAAACTTCACACATGCATAGAAGACGACCCAAAGGTGTGTCACGCACAAGAAGGACAACTCTTGCGTCGTTAATTTCTTAGTTATCTCCCTTGTTGTTTCGTGCACTGATTTCGTATCCGGAGCATAACTCGAACACCCTTTGGAATATTTTCATGAAACTTCACACATGCATAGACCATGACCCTAAAGGTGTGTCACGCAAGAATGACAACTCTTGCATCACTAATTTTTTTAGTTATCTCCCTTTGTTTTTCCACGCACTGATTTTGTCTCCGGAGCATAACTTGAACACCCTTTTTTTCAAACTACATACTTGTGTATCTGGGTAGGGGGGTACATATGCACTTGTCGACAAGCGTCCATTTTTTTATTACATTATCACAGCCAAAATGGCTGTGATAATGTAATAAATTCAGTATAATAAAAATTAATAAATTTATCCTTAAATTGAAAATTTCTCCCTCAAAGTATACTTTGCTAGATAAGTATACTTTGCAATGTTGGTGAAATCGGCTACTGGAACATATCCATCAATTCTTACATGTTTTCTCCTCAGGTTACTTTCTATGAAGCCTTAAATAAAAGCAAGCCCATAAATTCCCGATCAACGGTAGAAGACAGGCAGCTACAAAGGTAGGTAACTCTGAAATTTTCAATTTTATAATAAATTTATTAATTTTTATTATACTGAATTTATTACATTATCACAGCCAATTTGGCTGTGATAATGTAATAAATTCAGTATAATAATTCTGCATACTTTTAATCATGAAATATATGCATTTGTTAGTTCTATATGAAATAATGCATTTCAGGAAAAATAAATGATTACTCCCTCAAAGTATACTTTGCTAGTAAAGTATACTTTGCAATGTTGATGAAATAGGCTACTGATATCAGTAAACTATAAGTGTATGCCCCAATCTCGGTGGAGCCAGGAGGCATATAGTGTTTGGACAGTGTGTCCGTTTCTCCATCCATCCGTGTGTCTGGTTAAGAAAATTTGCTGGAGTTTCTCCAATTTTCCACTGGGGATATTTGTGTGCCAATATGCTATTTTTCTGATAAAGACACAATTCAAATTGCAAGTATACCTTCATGAAGAAAATGAGACATTATTTTTTAACTGATTGAATTGGTACCGGTATAACATGTCAAATGACGAACAGGTGGCAAATATGATTCAGTTGATTTTAAGACATAATAATAATACTCATATTTTAATTAATCAGTTGATTTAGACAATACAAAATAGTCAAAGAGATATAATCATTTAGTAATATTTATTTTACTGATAGTGACTTGGTGTGGTACCGGGCTATTTTCATATGCAAATGAGGCATGATATGTTTTAATTAGTTATACTACTTAAATGTGTCACCTGAAAAAATAATATTTTCGACAAATTATAAAGTATGTTGATTGCACATCAAAAAATAAATACAGAGAATAAATAATAATGTCCGTTTAAGGAAACACGGTTATCGCCCCTGATATCAGTGGTAATTTATGTCTGATATAAAATGTATAATAATGCCAATCAATACGTAAGGTACATGTCATGGTGAATGAATGTCTCGGATGATGTCTCTGATATAAAGAACATTTTGTGCCTACTGAGTGGGCATGTACCTTTAATATACTACAATCTGAATTAATTTTTCAGAGCAATTGCGGAGAGCATCGCCTTACAATCAGGAAAACCTCCACCAGTGGATGTAGAGTCGATACCAGAATTCACGGCGGAGGATGAACGAAGTGACTATTCTAATAACATTGATGAACAATTACGTATCGCCATTGCGCTTTCACAGCAGCATGTCAGCCAAACAGATAGGTTGAGACAACAGGAGGACGATGAATTCGAAAGAATAATAAAATTATCGTTAACGGAAAAATGACGTAATCGTCATCGATTAGCTTGGATCAGGAATTTTTTTCATTGATGTTATGTGGTCAATGTAGTGCTTTAATTGCTAAATCCCCTCGCCTATCCTTTTGAATTTCCGGACATGTGTTGAACATGTGTTGGTACTGGCTTAAAGGAATTTTGAAAGTGTTGCTGACGAGGGAAAAATGACGAAATAGCTTCGGTTCGATTACCGGTAGTTGATAATTTTACATCCGACAACAAATTTGAAATTCTTTGTAAACCAGTAGCAACTGGTTTACAAAGAATTTCAAATTTGTTGTCGGATGTAAAATTATAATTTTGTAATTGTTGATGAATGTAAAATTATGAAATAGCATGAAATGAGCTTTGGTCAGGACAATTTTAAATTATCATCAGTGTATGTTAGAAAGTATATTAAAATTATCATTAACGGAAAAATGACGGAAGTCGTCATCGATTAGCTTGGATCAGGAAAAATAATTTCATTGATGTTATGTGGTCTTTGTAGTGCTTTAAATGCTTAAACCCCTTGCCTATCCATTTGAAATTCCGGACGTGTGTTTAACATGTGTTGGTACTTGCTTAAAGGGAATTTTGAAATTATTGCTGACAAGGGAAATATGACGAAATAGCCTTTGGTTAGCTTTGTTGATAATTTTACATTCAACAACAAATTCGAAATTATTTGTAAACCAGTTGCTTAGAGGAGGACAATTTAACTCCTTTCAGTCTTGGGATACAATCATTTTTTTTTTAAAAAATGTCATTATTTTTTTTTATTTCTACATAAAGGTATATGTTGTTACCACTCATTTGAACCGTCTCGTCGAGACAGTTCAAATAAGTGGTAACAACTTATACTTTTGAGATGAAATAAAGAAAATAGGATTTTTTTCCCGCTAAAAGGTTTCATACTACTATAATTGTGTCCCGTCTTTAACGGTTTTATATGGTCAATGAACTGTTTTAAGTGCAAAATCCCCTTGCCTGACCATTTGAGGTTCGAAATATGTGTTGGTAATGATTTAAAAGTATTTTGAAATCGCTGCTGAAAAATGACGAAATAGCCTTCGTTCATAATTTTGTCCAGTTGCTACTGGTTTCAAAGAATTTTGAAATTGTTGTTGAATATAAAATTATTAAATACATGTAGCATACAATGAGCTTGGATCAGGAAAATGTTCAATCATCATCAGTGTAAGTTAATACAGTAAATGTGCGGCTTTCAGTGTCAAATCCCCTTAAATATCCATTTGAGGTTTCAAACTAATGTTGCTACCCATTTAGAAATAATTGAACATTCTTGATGAATGCAAAATAATGAAATTGCCTTGAATAGTCTTGAGTGAGGACAATTTTAAATTGTTGTTATATCAATGGTCCAGTAACATAAGGTCGTAAGTGCTATGCTTTAGCATAGCACTTACAACCTTATGTTACTAGACCATCGATATGTGCTAATTCCCTTTGCCTCTCCAGGGGGCCGTTTCACTAAACTTTGTACGACTAAAATGTTTGTAAGTGCAAAATTGTAATAGTCTGTAAATTTCACATTAACAATGTTTTCTTATACACAGTTATTGGATTTACATTTATTGAGCATAGGCTGCATATGCAGCCTATGCTCAATAAATGTAAAGCCATCAATTGAAATCTTCAGACGATCCTAACTTTCTAAATTTGCACTTAAGAACTGTTTAGTCGTACAAAGTTTAGTGAAACGGCCCCCAGGATCTGAACTACTGGTTTAGAATGAAAGTTTATCATTAGTGTCTATTAACCCTTTTCATGCTGAGGATATGTCATTATGTTTTAATACGGAATATCCAAGATATTTTCCTTCTATGCGCTGAGAAGGATATGTCATGACCACCATTTGAACCGTCTCATCGAGATGGTCCAAATGAGTGGTCACAACATATACTTTCATTGAGAAATAACAAAAATAAAAATATTTAATAAATTTCATACCCGTAAAGGTGGGTTAATAATAAAGTAACCGTGTCGCTTTAAGTGTTGAATTCCCTTCAGGCATCGACATCCACTCCTCTGCTCGTATTGGTGAGTGACTTTTCGATCTGGATGAGTGGTAATTTGAAGAGACAGTGCGGCATAAATATTAAAACATATATGAATGTACGAATTGAAATCCAATCTGGATGAGTGGAAAATTAAGAATTTGTCGAGGCATGCCTTTGCCTATCTGGGTTCCGAACTAATGTTTCTACTGGTTTAGAAAGAATTTGGAAGTTGTTGTTGAATGTTAACTATCTTTCTGTTAACTTGGATCAGGACAATTTCAGTTAATACTGTAAGCGTCGGTGCTCCAGATAAGGTGCGTATTGGCGTATTTTACGCAATTATTTTAGCTGAATACGCATTGATTATCAAAAGTGAGAGTACAAAATATGCACAGCAATGGGAAAATACGCATTGATTTTCAAATTGAGTAGTGAAAATACTGTCATAAAGTTGAAAATTGTTGCTTTTTGCAGCTCAAACAAGTGAATGTTTAAATTTGTTATATTTTTTATCATTTGTTCCCTATTTAGTAATGAAGAAAATCAATAATTCATTTGTAAAAGTTAAATACGCAATGATTTTTAAATCGGGGGGTATAGTACGCTTTAGACACAAAGCTTACCTGGAGCTCTGAAGTGTGTTGCTTTAAGTATTAAATTTTCTTGCCTATTCATTTCAGGTTGGAAACAACATGTACTATTTTTACTGGTTGAATAAGAAACTGAAAATGATGAAATAACATTTAATTAGCTGCAACAAACATGGATCAGAACAATTGTAAATTATCATCGGAGTCTTGTAATATGGTAATTGTTGCTAATGTAAAATGATGAAATAACCTTCAATGATCTTGCGTCAGGACATATTTAAATTATCATCAGTATCAGTTAATGAAGTGTGTTGCTGTGGTTAACTCGTGTTGTTACTGGTTTAACGCTTTGAACCCGAAAGCCTGCTATATCGGTTTATGCAAACAGTGCAGATCCAGATGAGCCGGTTACGAGCCAGCCGTCTCATCAGGATCTGCACTTTTTGCAAGTAATTTTCATATTTCTTAGGAAAAAAAACACGCCCTTTTCATAAATGGACGAATCTGAAAATCATTTTGTGACCATTGGATTGGTCGGAACATTAGCATATCACAGTCCATTCCAGTTCCTTAGGGTTGAAAGGGTTAAGAATTTTAACATTGTTACCGACAGGAAAATGACGAAATAGCCTTCGGTTAGCTTGAATTTTTGATCATCATCAGTGTCTTCTAAATGTGCTGCTTTAAGTACCAAATCATAGTATTTCTATCGCGCTGGTATTTCATGCGAGACTTTAAACCGACGGCCCGTCTCTATTTGACCTTAGCTGTTGCCAGAGCGGTAAACCCTTTCACATGTCATATAAACATTGATTGTGCTTCCAGCAACTTGAATTATCAGTAGACGATTTCACCAAACATTGCAAATTATACTTATCTTGCTAAGTACACTGTGAGGGAGAAATTTAATTTTGATTAGTTATACTGAATTTATTACATTATCAGCCAGTTTGGCTGTGATAATGTAATACATTCAGTATAATAATTCTGCATACTTTTAATCATCAAATATATGCAGTCGTTGGTTCTATATGAAATAATGCATTTCGGGAAAAAGAAATGATTACTCGTCAAAGTATACTTATAGCTAGACTGCCCTCCCAAGTCAAACTGCAGTATCTGCTAAACTGCAGTATCTGCACTATGATGCTATGCTGACCCTGTGCAATCATCCCAAGTCAAACTGCAGTATCTGTTAAACTACAGTATTTGCACTATGATACTATGCTGACCCTGTGCAATCATCCCAAGTCAAACTGCAGTATCTGTTAAACTACAGTATTTGCACTATGATACTATGCTGACCCTGTGCAATCATCCCAAGTCAAACTGCAGTATCTGTTAAACTACAGTATTTGCACTATGATGCTATGCTGACCCTGTGCAATCATCCCAAGTCAAACTGCAGTATCTGTTAAACTGCAGTATTTGCACTATGATGCTATGCTGACCCTGTGCAATCATCCCCACCTGGGGATGATTGCACAGGGTCAGCATAGCATAGCATAGCATCATAGTGCAGATACTGCAGTTTGACTGGGGAAGGCAGTAGATAAGTATGCTTAGCGATTTTGGTGAACTTGGCTACAGATGATGTTTTGCTTCTGCTGATCAGGATCTATTCTAGTCAGAAATTAGTTGCACACATTTTATCAGGTGTTTGCCATTTTGTAAAATTGTAAAATTGAGTGTTTTTCTTGTCTGATTATTTCAAACAAATCTGAGCAAAATATCACCAAATGTTATGGCACAAAACACATTTAACGTAGATGTAACAGACTGTGTTTGTTCTAAACCCACTTTTAATATTTGAGCTGGAAAGCTTAACCCTTTCACCCCTAAATATTCAACATTGGATTTTCCACGCTATTTTGTTAAAAACATATTCCATACCCGTAATTAACCCTTTCAATGCTGAATTAAAATTTGTCGTAAATTTCGACACTGATATAAATGGCGATTACCATTCAGACGTACATTTCCACACTGATATAAGGGGTGATAACTGTGTTTCCATTACTATTTATTCTCTGTATTATACACTTATTTAATGCCTATAAAGAACATTTTGTGCCTACTTAGTGGGCATACACCTTTAAATAATTGTGTCACTATTCCACCAGTTCTAACATTTCAAGGGCCCACTATACAGATATAATCATTTAGTAATATCTATTTTACTGATAGTGACTCGCGGTGGTATCACGCTATTTTCATATGCAAATGAGGCATGATATTTTAAATGTCGCCTGAAAAAAATAATATTTTTGATGGATTAATAAGTATGATCATTGCACATCAAAAAATAAATACAGAGAATAAAGAGTAATGTCCATTAACATTTTATGGAAACACGGTTATCACCCCTTATATCAGTGTGGAAATGTACGTCTGATATAAAATGTATAATAATGCCAATCAATATGTGGAGTAATGGTGAATGAATGTACATGTATATTTTGCCAGAAAATATATGTTGACAGAAAATGTGATATCTACAGAATATACAAAACTATCTGGTCTCCATATATTATAACCTACTGTGTGGGCATGTACCTTTAATGAGAAAATGTTTATTAACTGCTTCTGGGGGCCATTTCACTAAACTTTGTAAGACTAAAATGTTCGTAAGTGCAAAATTATGATGGTCTGTAAATATCATATTAACATTGTTTTCTTGTAAACAATTGTTGGATTTACATTTATTGAGCATAGGCTGCATGTGCAGCCTATGTTCAATAAATGTAAATCCATTTATTGAAATTTCCAGACGATTCCAAATTTGCACTTACGAACATTTTAGTCTAGTTTAGTGAAACGGTCCCCTGGTGAGCAGGGTATAGTTGTTTGTAGAATTGAATAATACTTTACAAATGCTGCAGATCCAGACTGCGTTACGAGCCGGCTCATCTGGCTCTACAGTGTTTGCACAGCTTGGCTTTATGATCAGTAATTGTTGTAAGGCTTAACAATCATCTGTGCTAGTCAATTCACCGGTAATTAAATGTGACCTTCACATCCACATGTGACCTTGACATTGTTATGTTACCACATCATCTGTTTGCGACATTGGACATCTACAGGGATTCCGCTGGGGAAAATAAAAAAATCGCCATTTCCAAAAAAATAAAACAATTAGCGATAAAAAATTACAATTTTCGAAAAAAAAAATAAAAAAAATCGCCAATTGTTTATTTTATGCCAATTGCGAAAGTGGCGATCGCCTGCGGAATCCCTGCATCTAGATGTTACCCCAAACTATGTGTGATCCTTATGCTTTTCAGTGTGAATTTGTGTGACCTTGTCAAAATGGTCACGTGACCTCGTAAGTTACGACCCTTAGATTAATAGAACCCTGGTATACATAGTATGCCGAATAGGCGTATATAGTTTTTGTCCTTCGATACGTCTCACATTTTTTCTCGATGTAAATATTGCCTTCTGATTTTGGAATTTCCCCCCAATGCAGCAGGTTAAATGCGGGATCGAACCCGTTGGCCCGGCCTTAAATGACCTTTGCTGTTGATGGGCCGATAAACAAACAAAAAACGTCTCACATTTGAAGTCTTCAGTTACCTGCGAGGATGGGTTGTGAGCTAGTGGTAGAGCATTGGACTTCAATACGGGGGGCTTGCGGATTCAATCCCCGCCCGAGGCATGAACAAAATACTTTCATAGTATTTCCATCCCACTGGTGCTTCGGATGCAAATTGAAACGAAAGTCCTGTGTCTGTATGACCGTAGCTGTTGCTGGGACATTAATCCCATTTCAATCACTTTTCCAGGTACCTGAAGCTAATATATGCAACCATAAGTCAGATGTACTACAAACCCCATATGATTGTTTATCATCATCCATATTTTCACTGCAGCTACCTTGCCCAAGGTCAAGGTAAAATGACTTCATTACAGTTTCATTTGTCAGTCCAGTCAGCAGTGAAGGGTATCCATGCTCCTTTAACAATTAGACCGCTACACACAACAATTGTCTTATTTCTCAATAAAAACATGGTTTGACAGCACTTTAGAAGTGCCATCAAAGCATGTTGTAAATTATTCTAAAGAGCTGTCAAAGCATGTTTTTGATGATAAAAATGGAAAATAAACAGCGGACAACAAAAAATTAAGATAGTGGTAATAATTTTATGGTACTCTCCCCTTACCCTTGTAATCGTAGTACATGTACTGAATACGACACAATGTTCGGTGTTCGCTCGATGAAAAATAAATTGTTACACTGAAATCACCAAATGATTGGTTGATTCGAAATACATGTACAATGTACATGTAAGTTCTATCACTAATTGCCACGATTGTCTGTGTCGCGACATATTTATTTCTTTCTGACACTGCTTACATGTCTGTGTATGTGTACGTTTGTTATTTAAATGTGAAAAATAAATGGAACAACTGTATTATATCTGTTGTTGTTGTTGTTTCGTTGTCGAGTCCACGAGTAGAAAACAAGACATGATCCAAATGTATCCCGTTTGTCATTGGATATTCTAGAAGTACAAGTTATTGTACACATATTGGATTTTTAAGGAATTAAATGCGAGGGAGCCTTAGCGTCCGCAGCATTTAGTTCCTTAAAAATCCAATATGTGAATAATAAGATACTTATAATTAGCCAGGTTTATAATGCAGTCTCCCATCGGGGGATTTTCCATTTCCTGTCGAACAGGGTGGTTGGTCGGGCGAAAGTGACGGCTAAATTAACGGTAGGGTTCCTCCTTATAGGAATCACAATTTGCCTGGTTTGGCCCTCATCACGGAGGACTTGTGTTCACCTTTTTTGTAAGGCAAAAATGTTAAAATGTTTTTTTCTCAATAACTCATGAACCGCTTCAACAATTGTAATAATATTTGGCCACAATGTGTGTAGGGATTGTGCTTTGTTTTGCATACGACCCATGTCCGACTGACCAAGGTCAAGGTCACTGAGGACTTATGTTCATCTTGTTTTGTTTGTTGGAAGCACGACAGTTATTCCATGGTCTGATTGGTGAACAGTGCAGACCCTGATCAGAATGCATGTATGTGCAGGTTGATCAATGTCTACACTGGTTGCAAGATCATTACCTCATTTCTCAAGTCCTAGTTAAATTTAGGTCGAAATGTTACAGGCAGTGCCAAATATATACCGCATCCACCAGACAAACGGTACAGATATGGACTTGAATGCAATGGACTGATTTTGGTTTGAGGGGAATGAAAATGGGATTTTTTTTTCAAAAAGAAAAGAAAACTGTCATACACATGTTTAATATATAATTTTAAGGTGCCAGCATGAAGTGATTTCTGCCATTTCCTTCATTGAGCCAAAGTGTCACACATTCTCGTTGGTCAATGTCTTGGAATCAAACAACGAAAAGGAATACTATTTATGGAATATGAATGAAAATGGCACACACCCCTCAAATAACACCTGGGGGCCGTTTCACTAAACTTCCTACGAGTAAAATGTTCGTAAGTGCAAAATTATGATAGTCTGTAAATTTCACATTAATGTTTTCTTGTAAATAATTGTTGGATTTACATTTATTGAGCATAGGCTGCATATGCAGCCTATGCTCAATAAATGTAAATCCATCAATTGAAATTTGCAGACGATTCTAAATTTGCGCTTACAAACATTTTAGTCGTAAGAAGTTTAGTGAAACGGCCCCCAGTTCCCTTGATAGCAAGATGAGACCCGTACAATAGCCGTATGTACACAGAAATGTATGTATAACTTCCTAACAGGTTCTGTGACTGGAGAAATGGGTCTGCACTGTTCGCCGTTCCATCAATGAAACACCCGTCGTGCTTCTAACAAGCAATATAGATCACTACTGGGCTACGAGTGTGCTATTTCATCAACATTGCAAAGTATACTTATCTAGCAAAGTATACTTTGAGGGAGAAATTTTCAAACTAAGGATAAATTTATTAATTTTTATTATACTGAATTTATTACATTATCACAGCCATTTTGGCTGTGATAATGTAATAAATTCAGTATAATAATTCTGCATACTTTTAATCATCAAATACATGCAGTTGTTAGTTCTATATGCAATAATGCATTTTGGGAAAAATTAATGATTACTCCCTCAAAGTATACTTTGCTAGATAAGTAAGTATAACTTTGCAATTTTGATGAAATCGGCTGCTGGAGTGACACAGGTGACACGTCCCATAAGCCCCATTTCTCCAGTCACATCCGCGTATAAGAATCGTGAATTGTTTTACTGCAGGTAACGTGCATCACAAGACTGGCTATTTAGGCCCAATTTGAACTACCGTTTGCTCTACATCATTTACTGGCGTGATTTTGATACAGGAAACACATATACCCCAGGATATGGAAAGTGAAAGTGAATGAGTTGAACGTCCGACAGCTAGGGTCATTCGAGACAGGACCACAGTTTAAAGTCTCATCCGACAGACCAGTGGTATGGAAATACTATGAAAGTATTTTTGATGCCTAAGGAGAGGTTTGAACCCACAACCTCCGGATTGGAAGTCAGGGGCCCGTTTCACTAAACTTTGTACAACTAAAATGTTCGCAAGTGCAAAATTATGATACTCTGTAAATTACATACAATTATACATTACATATCAAATCAAATTTATTTCTTTAATAGGCCGGGTTAATGGGGTCGAATACCTGATTTTCACCTGTTGTGATGGGGGATATCCCAAAATCAGAACTAAACATTTACAGCAAAATATATATTCAGCCCTGAAATTAGAAGAACCTGACCTGGTGCCAGGTCCTCAGCACGCCAGAGTCACTTAGCCCAACTCCCTAAAAGTAACATGCTTAGTACTCATCTTACTACTTTTATAAATGGTAAAATCGGTTTCAACTCTCAAGTAACCAAGGAAGCCAAACATTTACCTGAGGGCCAAACCAGGGATGTCGGGATTCCGTTAAGGATGAAGCCCATCAATAAATTTACCCGTCTGGAGAAAATTAAGAATGGGGATGTCATAGAACAAAGGTAGTTGATCAGTACCTGAAATTTATGCAGTTACAAACTATAAAACCAGGGCTTGTTTGCTTGATTTTATTGGCTGATACCAATGTACTAATTTTCCAGTTAATCTAAGCCCCATTAACAGAGCTGCAGCTAAGGTGCGTAATTTGATCAACTTTGGGGAGACTTTCGTTATTTCTTTGCCAAAATTGGCAAGTTGGGAGTGCTTTAGAATCGTCGCCAAAATTGGCAAGTTGGGAGTGCTTTAGAATCGTCTCGATGAGACGATTCTAAAGCAATACCAACTTGCCATTTTTCGTGAAGAAACAAGAAAAATACCCAGAAAAATTGGTCCAATTATGCACCTTAACTGGAGCTCTGCATTAAGATTGTTGAGATTTAGGGACACTTGCTTAACCCGTTCTACAAAGCTAATATTTGCAACACTGTAGATCCAGATGAGCTTGTATGTGTTTGTCAGTATTTTCAAGTAATTTTAAAACACCCCCATGGCCAATTTTATTAACCCTTTCAACACAACAGCGTCTTGTCAGGATCTGAACGTTTTGCAAGTAATTTTCATATTTTTAGAGAAAAAAAAACACACTCCTTTTTCATAAATGGTCTGAAAACCATTATGTGGCAACTGTATTGGTCGGAAAATTAACATATCAAAATCCCTTCCAGTTATTTAGGGGTGAAAGGTTAATGGAATAGTCCAGAAATGAGAATGGAACCATCAATGTCGCAGTGAAAGGGTTAATTCATAACACGGACTCCACAAACATATTGCCCGAGAAGCAAGTATCAACTAGCAATAACTAGCTTAACTCTTTGCATGCTAGCGGCGAAAATATCCGCCAAACGAATTAGGAGTATATGTTTTATTTCTCTCTGTAAATATGTCTTGAAATTTCATTAGAATTGAGTCCGCTAGTTTTGAACTATTTATAGCCCACAAGTTTCCCAGCATGCAAAGAGTTAATTGTCTATCAAATGTGTTACACATTTCTAAGCAGGGGCGGATCTGGAGGGGGGGGGGGGTTCCGGGGGTTGCAACCACCCCCGGTCAGCCACGGAGTTTACATAAATCACAGTTTACCACCAGTTGGAATCTGAATTTAAATGCCGTAAAACACAGGAAAGTGCATTTTAAAGAGCTGAAAAATAGGACAACCCCCTAGTTGCGAATGGTAACTTGCAATTACTCCCATACCGGCCGTAGCTAGCTAGATTGCAAGAGTTACCTTCGCAACTAGACAACCACCCCGTTCCCCAAATGATGGATCCGCCCCTGCTAAGGACACACATTATGTTTATAAATGTATCAAAGCGAATAATAAAATATGCAGAGGAATTATTAAGAAAAAAGGTTATTACCGGTAAGACGCATTGTGAAAATAATAAATATATATTGTTTACTGATATAATGTCCCAGTACAGATATGCGAGCTTTAATCTGTATGTTTAACCCTTAGACCGCTACTCACAACAATTGTCGTCTGCTGTTGCTTTTATATCTTGCCTTATTTCTCAATAAAAACATGGTTTGACAGCACTTCAGAATCATTTTCGTTTGATTCTGAAGTTTTGTCAAAGCATGTTGTAAATTATTCTAAAGTGCCGTCAAAGCATGTTTTTGATGATAAAAATGGAAAATAGAAAATAAACAGCAGACGACAAAAAAAATAAGATAGCGGTGTGAAGGTTAACGTCCCAGTCAATATCTTGTGATTATATAACTTTCAGAGCATGAGCTCGAAATTTCAACACAAACTCAAATAGGTTGATTGACTGAGCCTGAGCACAGCTCCGATGCCACCAATGAAACTGCCTGGTTTTGAGTCTGAGATTTACCAGTACATACATGTTTTTTCTTGTGATTGTGGGCTAACTCTTAGAATGCGGGAAACATAAATTGTCGTCTGCTGTCGTTTTATCTTTTGTCTTCTTGAAAAAATGGTTGCACTTTGACAGCACTATTAGAATCGTAAATGATTCTAGTCTTGTCAAAGCCTGTTTTATTAAGAAAAATGGAAATAAAAAATAAACAGCAGATGACAAATTTAAATCAGCATTGTAAGGGCTGAGATATCTATTAAAATCAAGCGTAACACTTTCAACACTACAGACCGGAAAGCCGATACCGGTATTTACTAACACTGTAGATCAAGAGGAGCCCACTCGCAACAGGAAATGATTATGTTTAATGTCCTGGTGCGGATAGTTTCAGTAGATATATCTAGGAAATGATTATGCTTAACGTCCTGGTGCGGATAGACTCTTGTCCATAAACTTCCTCTTCACAAAACACAGCCACCACTGAAATCACAAATTATTAGTTTAAAACATGTACAGCCCTTCCAGCACAGTGAAAAAAAAATATAGGATTTTTTTCAAAAAAATATAGGACACTATATCTGGCCTCCCAACACCCCTTCTAGCCAGCCGCGTTCCACCACAAATCATTTATTTGTGCAAATAAGTCATTTACCTTAACTTATTACATTAAAAAAGGGATTTTTGAAAAACAATTAAGAATGAATTGGCACACATCATGGTACTACATAAATTAATTTTGTTGAAATGATGTCAACATCACATTAATAAATACTTATGGATGTCCTTTAAATTGCATGATGAATTTAGTGCAACAAATTTAACAAAAAAGTTATATTTTAACCAAAGAAAAAGCACATGTCCACTCAGTAGGTACAAAATGTTCTTTACATCAGACATCATCTGAGACATTTCCTGGCAAAATAAACATTCATGCGCCATTATCCCATTATTATACATGTTATATCAGACGTAAATTTACACACTGATATCAGGGGCGATAACCGTGTTTGCTTAAAATATTAACGGACATTACTATTTAATCTCTGTATTTATTTTATGATGTGCAATGATAATACTTTAAAATCTGTCGAAAATATTATTTTTTCAGGTGACGCATTTCTTTAGTATAAATAATTAAAAAATATCATGCCTCATTTGCATATGAGAATAGCCTGATACCACCGCGCGTCACTATCAGTAAAATAAATATTACTAAATGATTAAATCTGTATAGCGGGCACTTGTAACGTTTAGAAATTGTTAGATTTTTTATTGTCATATTTCAGTACTTGCATTAATATGGGTATTAATATAAGCTGGGTGTGTTATACTGTCATTAATGTGTTCCCTGACTGTAAGTTATCACCTTAAATACTGACTTATTGACCCCCTTCCCTGAACGTAGAATTGACACTCATGTTGGCGTGTATTGGCCACCATAGACAAATGTCAATCAGGCCGAATACAGGAAGGTCACTAAAATCCACTGTAAATCCATCGATAGAGAGAGAGAATGAGGATTAAACATCAGTTAGACCTACACGTGCGAGTTTTGTTTCGCACAGGTGTTGGGTGAGTTTTATTTTAAAAATAGGCTGTCGGAAGGTCAAACTTGATGTAGTTTGTGTGTTAAAACGTCGCTTGTTTCGGAGAGTATTCGGAGGGGAGTTAACTCTGTTACTAAATTTAGCGATGACCGCACGATTTGTGCTGCAAATGGGGGCAAATCACGCGCAACAAAATAATCCGATGTATTTTTGTACGTAGAACATCCGTTGTTGATATTGTGCAGTGCAAGTAGTTTTTCATAATATTATTTTCAATTTATAGCGGTTGCGTATGCCAGTTAAACGTTGAGTAACACAATGCATTTTGTTGTTATGGTTATTCCAAGATATCACTACGGACGTGCCCATCGAGGGGGGTCTGGGGCGTGGCTAACTGTCCGACGCGATTCCAATACATAGGCTACCCTATGTAAAAACAGAACAATCGTCTCCATTCGATACAATTATAATGCACTGTCAAAATAATGTAAATATTTAATTTGAGGTTATAGAAAAATATTTGTAGATTTTCATCCAAATTTGGGAGTAAAATCAGGCAGTCGGAGGTTTTTATTTTATATTTTGAAATACTAGGTGATTGGTGTAAAAAACAAAAATTCTATATATATTTTTAAATTATCATGTATGTAGAGTGGTCAGGGTCTACACTGTTTACAAATGAGCATCCTGCAGACAATGTGGATTAATATCAGACAGCATACGAGCACAGGCTGTCAGATCTGCATCTGCACTGGTGTGAATAGAAATGTGGTTGTGATTATAAACAGGGCGTATGTCCTTTGCGATCAGTGTAGATCCATATCAGCACGATTAGGATCTCACTGCCATTCAGTCGGCAAAACATGCTTCCAAAAATATGGCTATGACTGAAAAAATGGGGCTTATAGGATTTGTGGCCAGTGAAACTCCTGATCAATTAGCACACTTGTGTAGCGTGATAACGATATTTATCCCATCAACACAGTGCGTATGTGCCGTGAAACATTTTTGATATCCTGTCAATACGACCTAATCACTGCGTATGAATATGTGCGGTGGCTGGGGTAATTTTTTTCATTTTAAAGCCACTTGTAGGTGTTAGTGCTGTGAATGGGAAATATATCTGGCGCGGCACGGAAACGGGATGTGCTCGACAGAGGCTCGCCCATCCTGTTTCCTAAGCCTTGCCAGATATTTTTTCCCATTCACGATACTAACCAACTATTGTCTATATATTTATTATTAGAAGCATGACACATGTTTCATTGATGGAATGGCAAACAATGTAGATCCTGATCAGACTGGGTGCCAGGTCCATACCACACCAAAGTCATTTGGCCCCTTCCCCTAAATAATCGCAATACTCACATAAGGGGTATAACCAGATTCAACCGTCACATACAAAAATGCCAAAGACGTATGTGAGGGTCAAACCAGTAGCTGATTTCATCAAAATTGCAAAGTATACTTTTCTAGCAAAGTATACTTTGAGGGAGTAAATCATTTATTTTTCCTGAAATGCATTATTTCAAATAGAACTAACAAATGCATGTATTTAATGATTAAAAGTATGCAGAATTATTATACTGAATTTATTACATTATCACAGCCATAAAATTGAAAATTTCTCCCTCAAAGTATACTTTGCTAGCTAAGTATACTTTGCAATGTTGGTGAAATAGGCTACTGGTCTCCAGTCGGGATGAACCTTGATTGTTAAATTACCCATCACATGCTGCCACCTGCCAACCACTGCTATCAATGAGACACATTTTGTCAGATTGCGGCCCCAATAAGTGCCCAACAGTTTCCTACCTTAGAAGGTTTGTCTGTTGCGGGATCGAAAACCTTCTCGCACATTCTGACACCCGTTTCCTGTCGGATCTGCTGCAAGAAACTTCTCATCGTGTCTGCAATGCAATTTGATAATTCCTGGACATGTAATTATACGATTTATTACATTTCAGGCTATTATATACACCAGTGTATTATTTCCGCTATTCAAACATGTACAATGGAATATCCTATTTATTACACTTCCACAGCAGATACATATGCACATTTAGTCTATTTGTGAGATAATAATCAATGACTTGTGATGTGCGCATGAATAATTATACAATGACGTGTTTTCCCGCGTTTTGATGTTACGTTGTGCGACGTCAAATGTGATGTCATGTAAATTTTTTGAAATCCAAATTACGCAGCTGTTTCTATGAACCAGATATTGAGTGCATGTTTGGAATGTTTTCAATCACATTAACATTCTAGATTAGTCGAGACCCTTTCCAAATTTTACAATAACTTTATTTTGATTGTAGTAAAAATTAAACAGTTTGCATGGTAGCACGTGGTTTCCAAGAAAACAGGCGCGCAAGCGCTGCAGAGGCAATACCAAACAGGACCCAAATACAGTTTGAACCCCCTTTGTGAAGACACATCCTCATCATTTCGGTTGCCCAGATTGGAAATCAGGCTTGCATTTATACGATGGCATGCATGAACTGATTTTCAAAATAAATATGTGACCGTGACTGGATAAATGGAGCTTGTGGGCTTTGCGACCAGTGTAGGTCCAGATCCACTTGTGCATTCGCACAGTCCGATTAAGATCTGCACTGTTCGCGATTCCATCAATGAAACACCTGTTCTGCTTCTAACAAGGAATTTAAATTGTTAGCAGGCTACAGGTGTGTTACTTATCAGGAGCTACACTGGTCACAAATCCCATAAGCCCAATATCTCCAGTACCAGTAGCCTATTTCATCAAAATTGCAAAGTATACTTTTCTAGCAAAGTCTACTTTGAGGGAGAAATCATTTATTTTTCCTGAAATGCATTATTTCATATAAAACTAACAACTGCATATATTTGATGATTAAAAGTATGCAGAATTATTATACTGAATTTATTACATTATCACAGCCAAATTGGCTGTGATAATGTAATAAATTCAGTATAATAAAAATTAATAAATTTATCCTAAAAGTGAAAATTTCTCCCTCAAAGTAGACTTTGCTAGTAAAGTATACTTTGCAATTTTGATGAAATCGGCTACTGACACATATCAAGGAGATAACACAGGTGGAATACTCGGACCTGTGACACAAAGAAAATGAACATTACAAAAAAATCCATTACCCCACCCACTTGTGTCTCATACAGTACTATCTTCTATTAACGTCATGTACAGTACGATATCAGGTGGGTGGGGTAATGGGATTTTTTTAATAGGCATTTTTTTGGTGTCACAGGTCCGAGCCTTCCACTTGTGGGATAACACCAGAATAATTCCAGTACAAAAATATTTACACAATTCCCTAACATTTGATTGGTCCGTAGCAAGTCTCTGTCCAAAATTTATATCCCAGTAAACGCCCATGTCGAACTACTTTCCGTAACCGTCAGGCGCAGTTAAAATAATTCTTAAGAAAACGGAAAATAAACACATTTTCTTGATAAATTTATTTCAAATGCTGGAATTATAAGGAATGAATGACCTTTTTGTGGAATTTATCGGGGATATAAACTTGGAAAAGTCGCAGGAATACTGGACGAGGCCTTCCGGCCTTCGTCCAGTATTCCCGCGACTTTTCCAAGTTTATACCCCGATAAATTCCACAAAAATGTCATTCATTCCTATAATCAAACCCGGCATCTTCCATAGTATAGATAAGACATACCTTCGTCACCTCGGTTGCCTGGTTTGGTAAACATGGCATTGAGCGGGAAGCCTCCATCCCCGGGCATGGGGAAATTGGAAATGCCGAGAGTATACATCTCCTTCTTGCCATCTTCTTTCGACGAGCTCTGAAACGTCAAATTCAGTCAACACTCATTCACAGGTTGAAGTAACGGACCAAGGTCTATAAATACATTAAATATGCCTAAAAGCATCAATACATCAAAAGAAAAAAAGCTAAAAATTATTTTTTTACCCCCTCCATATAATGGACTAAATGGAGTATACGGAGGGGGTAAACAAATTTTTTTTGGCTTATTCTTTTTCCATTTATTGATGCTTTTAGGCATATTTAATTAATTTATAGACCTCGGTCCGCTACTTCAACCTGTGCACTCATTTACTCAAAGTCCAAGGGCCTGAGAAAATACTTTTATCCCGTCAACACAGTGCGTATGTGCCGTGAAACATTTTTGATATCCTGTCAATACGACCTAATCACTGCGTATGAATATGTGCGGTTGTCATAGTCGATTCTCCGATTTTGAGGGTGCGGCTGGGTTTATTTATTTGCATTTTAAAGCTATTTGTACGAGTTGACAGGATAAATAGAATAGTAGGTTAGTGCCGTGAATGGGAAAAATATCTGGCAAGGCTTAGGAAACGGGATGGGCGAGGCTATGCCGAGCACATCCCGTTTCCTAAGCCTTGCCAGATATTTTTCCCATTCATGGCACTAATCTACTATTCTCTATTTATTAATGAAAAATTTAGTTAACAAGTCTTTTTTATAGGAAAACATGTCCTTGGGACCATGACATTTGAGTTATCAGTAATTAGAGGGAGTAATCATTTATTTTTCCCGAAATGCATTATGTCATATAGAACTAACAACTGCATGTATTTGATGATTAAAAGTATGCAGAAGTATTATACTGAATTTATTACATTATCACAGCCAAAATGGCTGTGATAATGTAATAAATTCAGTATCATAAAAATTTATGCTAAAATTGAAAATTTCTCCCTCAAAGTATACTTTGCTACATAAGTAGTTTGAGTTTGATGTAACGAGTGTAGACTATTGAGTAACTTATTTCTTTTTTATCAGTCATAAACAGAGTTATAATCAACAATAACCAATCGTATTGGTAAAAATCTGGTTCAGATTTGAGTAGCAATTGTGAACTGGAAGAACCAATTAATCAATATCATCGATATCAAAATTTACAAACACAGTTTCTATTTTCTTTATTTCTCAACGAAAGTATATGCTGTAATTTAGGGACGAAAAAACCAGTGGGATGGGAAATACTAGGAAAATATTGTGCCCAAGGCGAGATTTGGTATTGTCCAGTGCTCCAGATAAGCTGTGTATTTGCTTAAATACCCAATTAAAATTACACAAAACCCAATTGAAATCAGAAGTAGCGAGTATCAAAAAGCAATAACAATTTTGCGGTACCTTTATCATGCTGCATAAAACAATAAACATACCACAAATACAGCATATTTTTCTTATTTTCCATGAAAACACATCTTGGTATTTCATTAGAATTGTCTCCAAGGTGACAATTCTAATGAAATGCCAAGACATGTTTTAATTTCGAAGCAAACTATTCAATAATTGCTGTCTGTTGTTGTGTAAACAGTAGTGTGATTTTATTTTACCCAATTTAAATTTTGAAATACCCAATTGCTTCAGAAGTAAAATACTCAATTACTAATTCCTTATCTGGAGCCCTGATTGTCCACTGCTTAAACCACTCGGCCACAACCAGTCCAGTCACAAACATGTGTGGAGCCTCAATCCTACTACATGTATATATTTTAATTAGATACTCACCCGTTGTAGCTTTTTTAAACATTCACTGATGTACAATGTTATATAGATTAATGTTCGGTCCGCTTCACTCTGAAAATACAAAAATATATTTTTCTTACCTTTCAACTAGATTACACAAATAACAGTGAATTACACCACTAATGTTTCTTTCACGAAACCTGCCCAAATTTTACGGCTATATAAACAATGCAAATACTTTTATTTTTTATAATATTAAATTTTAGCAAAATTTAAGAATGACAAGCGGTCAAGTGGAATTTTCATGCCCTGTAATCAATTCAATATGTCTTAATATTAACTTACCTTGATTTCATAGTTTCTGAAGAATATGTTTGCTTTGAAATAGTAGATTGCTTCATCTATAATATCAAAATCGGATGCTGGAAGAGAAACAACAAAGAGAATAATTTACATGTACATGTAATCAGGGATTCCACTGGGGAAAATAAAAAAATTGCCACTTCAAAAAAAAAAAAATCCAAAAAATGGGGCATGTTTTTTCGAAAATTGTAATTTTTTATCGCCAATTGTTTATTTGTATCGCCAATTGCGAAAGTGGCGATCGCCAGCGGAATCCCTGGTAATATCACATCATGTAAATACTGAGCAAACAACATAGGTACATAGACAATACAGAGTGTGATCATGATGTTTCTTTACAATCTAAAATTGATCAAAATGACTTATGTCTTGATTACCATGATAATGCATGTACATGTAGTTAAACAAAACAAAACAGTAATAATTAAGAGTGAAGTGAAGTTTCTTTATGAATATTTAAACATGTTACTGTATGTTTCCATTGAGATCCTTATGCCAGGACTCCAGATAAGGAATTAGTAATTGAGTATATTCACTCCATCATTTCTGAAGCAATTGGGTATTTCCTTGGAGACAATTCTAATGAAATACCAAGATGTGTTTTCATGGAAAATAAGAAAAATATGATATATTTGTGGTCTGTTTATTGTTTTCTGCAGCATGATAAAGGTACCACAAAATTGTTATTGCTTTTTGATACTCGCTACTTCTAATTTCAATTGGGTTTTTGGCAATTTTAATTGGGTATTTAAGCAAATACACAGCTTATCTGGAGCCTGTGAATATGTAAACATGTTACAGTATCTGACCATTTCTACACAGATTTCCATTGAGATCCTTATGCCATACAGATATCGCCACATCAGCAGAAATATCCCTGCGCGTCAGGCATTTTATCGTCATGGAAAAATAAAAACATATTGTAAATTTGACACATGATCAAAAACACTACCCTGCAAATATATATTAAATCAAATCATGTCTGACGAAAATCTGGTGAGTTAAAGCAGTTAAAGCAGCTTTAGTAAGCATATATGTGAACCACATGTTTAATTGGCATGTAAAATGCATTTATTACTTGAAAAGAATCCGAGACGAAGATCTCGTACAAAAAATCTGCAAACCCCGTGTCAAGTACTTTTTTATGGCCTTAGAAACATCTACTGTGCTATTGTGCAAAATGATAAGACTATTATAGTTTCTTTAGTCAGTCAGAAAGACAAATAGTTTAAAGCAGGGATTCCGCTGGCGATCGCCACTTTCGCAATTGGCGATAAAAATAAACAATTGGCGATAAAAAATTACAATTTTCGAAAAAAAAAAGAAAAAATAATTGATTTTATTTCTCGAAAATTGTAATTTTTTATCGCCAATTTTTTGAAGTGGTGATTTTTTTATTTTCCCCAGCGGAATCCCTGGTTTAAAGGCAACTGCAGCTAAGAAAAGGTATCTTATGAGATATGTGACCAGCATAGCACCAGACCAACATGCACAGTCTGATCATGGCCGATGCTGGTCATGTTGTCAACAAAAACATATTTATGCCTCTGTATAACAATTTTGATGAACTTTTGATTGCACAAGTGATGATTGGGACAAAATTAATGGCCTAAGACCGTTTTGTCCGTCAGAACTTACTATCCTTTGGGGCTGGTCCTCTGAATGATGTGCGAAGTGGCAAAAGGGCCATATTTCCCACCAGTCTAGGTGGGTTGGTGAACTTGGAATGGTAGGCCTGAAACAGAAATAGATTGATTGATTGTAATAGACAGTTAAAATGTGACCTGATGAATCATGATTGACCATCAATTTCCACCAAGGTCTCCAGTCACATAATGTGTAATAAGCAACGAAAATAATTGCAGTCTGACCAGAGCACGAACCTGGGACCTTGCCAACACTAGCAGCACATGCTACCAGACTGGGAGACCCTGGCTTGGCTAGCTCACATTTATGTTACCACAGACATATCACATCGTAGCCCCATATGAAACTTAAAACCTTACATGACCAAGGGCGATGTGGAATATTTTTCTCCATTTGACAGATAGGTGTCTTCTGCAAAAAATGTCCGGGAAACTTGACAATGAAAGTTTCCGTGATCAGTGACAAATGCGGTTTACGAAAATTCCCGACGCGGGGGTAATCCCGACAAATGGTTACGCTACTGTAGGGTTACGTGATATTGCCGTATAATCATCGAGTCTGCATGTACAATTCGGAAGTTGTGTAAATTGAACATGACAACTGAAAGATTAAACGCATAGAAACACGTCACGTTTAACGTGATAGGAAATGGGGATAACCAAGAATTGAAGACACACCCCTTCAACAAAAATTCTGTACTGTAGCCTCATGGCTTTCATGTGACGTATCGCTTCGACATTGGGATCAGAAACAACTATAATCTTTCACAGTGATTAAAACATGTGTAGCAGACAAAATGGATGATTAATTACAGGCATTTTGATGATTTTTCTGTGCTTCCTCTTCAAATATCAAATTGTGGTCAAAATCATACTTCCGGGTTTAAGGCCGCTTATATCACACCCGTGCATACAGATAACTGTAAGCCTTAAAGGGAACATACTATATTCGGTTGGCAATTCATTTTTATGTCAGTACGAAAACTACATATAATTTCAAACAAAAACTATCAATAATCATCTTGTCATTGTAGTTATGTTTATCATTTGTTAACGATGCAAATTGAAGACAAATGATATTTGCACGGTCACATCGACTGATAAGACGCTGCCCGTCTTAGCAGCAAGTAGTCCAACAACTGTCGGTACACAAGGTAAATCTGGAAATTGAAAGACATATGTCAATGATGGTATCTATGCAGTTCTACTACAAAAACAGAAGATGAAAAATAATTTAAAATTAAATAAATATGGAACGGCTGAAGTAAAAGATGTTTTTGGACTGGTATCATCAGCGTGAACTGGTGGTAAACATGTAAAAAGTCACTCCTACACAGAAATACATTTCTGGTAAACAAAACTGACACATTCAAAAACTTTTTGATATGGTACTTGACATTTCTTTCACATGCAATACCCAAAACATATGTATGTATGCATGATGTCGATTTTCATGCTTTACTCGATGCATTAAAGGCAATGGGTCTCAGCGTGCATACATTAATTAAACAGATTAGTACAAAATAACAATTCGGTTGGCGTTTGGGAAATATGTTTTATTTGCCTTTGCAATCATCAATCTTCTCAGGGACTAAATAATCGGGGATGACCATATTAGATGTTCCCGTACTGTCGTTTCCATGGAAAATACGATTCCTAAATTATGGCATTATACAGGGGAGATACCGGTTTTCGTGCCCTTAAGGAACACATGTAGCATAAATAGCATTAACAATTTAGCTGAACAGATATATAACATTGACTGAACTTTAACTTATATCCTAACATATATTATTTTTGATAATTCTCGGTGAGTTGCCATTCTGTTGACGACACATAAAACAATGATATTTAGGACTACGTTAAATTATGAGTTTCCGTCTGAAATTCGTCTGGGAAAGTTAGTATATGAATTTTCTCACTATAGAATCTAAATAAAACACATATATCGGGAGACCATGTCTCCTTCGGTTTCTGATGATAAGAATCAGGCATGGTGTAAAAAAGTGACAGCGTTCATACATTTGTATGCCTTACAGTTACTAGAAATTAACAGAGATAAACATTTCAATATTTCTTAAAATGCGTTCTGGGCATTACGTGTAGTATTGGAGGAGAGGCGCACTCATTGACATTCCGGTATATTTAAATTTGTTACTATTAAAATGAAGAAGAATCCCTACATTTTATTTCCGCGGTTCATTATAACGTATTGATCTGCAAGGTCCAAGATAAACTGCAGCCTTATGTCGCAACATTCATATTCGGTTAGAACGGCATCCGTCATTTTGGGCGCCAGAACAAATAAGGACACCGCTGTTTTTATTTCCCGCTTTTTTAAGCATCTGACATCTATGTATATACTATCATTCTACATTTCCATGTCAAACTGTGTGAACAAAACAATGACTGGTCTTGAAATTTATATTTTTTTTCATTTCAATGGACATTTCAGCCGATATATGGATGATAAACAGTTCATTAGCGCATTTTCGGTAGTTGGAGGGTGTTTTTATTATGACGGTCTGTATAATAATAAACATGAACATATATTTATTGTCATAACGTTGAATCATGACTGACGTTTTTATAAAGTGTTTTATTGTGACGTATCGACGTCATTCACCAGATATGACGTGGACACGAAAACTGACGTATCATGATTATAGGTGTCTGGATGGTATACAGATTATATATTTTAAACTGATTGTAACTCTCGATGTTTTGCTCGCAGGGCGGCAAAATATTTTAGTGCACCAGTCGCTGTAACCGTCGACACCCTTCCCCACAGTTTTAGGAACAGCGGATGTGTTAATTTAATTTAATTTTATTACTAAAAGTATTTTAAGTCTCTCTATGTCTCGATTACTGGAATTATAAACGCTAAAGTATATGCAGTATGGGGTATGTAATCGTATAGGTATAGTGAGGCAGTTATATATGCAATATATTTTATAAGAAGCGTGCACATTGTGACAACAGCATGACAGTTTATTTGGCACATATGTTCGAATTTGTTACGGTATCATCAATTTTAAGGCCGGATATCAATTGCAAGCGCATAATTTGGTCGCAATCTTGATTTTAAAAATGACCGTGCTTTAAAATAACAGAATGCGTATGTGTTATGTTATGTGTACTGTAACCATGATCATATATACCTATATCCATACAAATAATAGTTTAAAATTAATTAATTCTTGATATTAGCCACGTTTAATTTTAAAATAGCCAGCTGCTGTGTACTGTGTTTGCACATAGCACACAGCAGCAGTAATTTATGATAAAAGCCTGTAAATTGGTGTATGTTTTTTAAGTAGGAATGACATGTTTTGAGATGGCGTACCCAAATGGCACCCTATCGTATGTGGAAGCAATTCATGCCACCATTAGGCAAACATGTACATAACTGTCGAACAGACAAATGTGCTCAACGACCACCAATGATCGGGAAATTAATGACATCGCTGGAAGAACGCATGGGGAGACTTTATATAGCCAACACACTGCTCTGAACTTAGCTGATATGAGCTTAAAATTATGAAGATGATTTGATATCATTATACAGTGAAATCATTCTAAACCGGACACCCTGGGACACCCCACATAATTATAGCGTGCGTGCTTTGCGAATTCGCATATACATAATCAACGGATATAATTGACAATACAACTCATACAAATAAAAGTATATAGGTTTTCTTGGTCTCTGGGTTAGAATAATGTACCACTCGCCATGCCAATGCTATAGTTTGCACATACTATAATATATGTGAATCGGATGCGGATGCGAGTTTATATGGCGAGACAGTATGTATCCTGGGTCATAATAATACATTCTTATGACCAAAATGTATCATACAATCAATAATGCATGAATGTCATAGGGCCTGAAACATAAATACGACCAAAGTTGACTATATACATGTAAATCATGTATCCACATCATTGTACGAGTTGACCACGCACCATCTATAGTGTTGTCGTGTAGATGGACACTAAGCAGCACAGACAACAACAACAACAACAAGAAAGTTGAAAGATTTATTCACGCTTTTAGGCATATTTTAATGATACGACATGCCGAGATATGCACAGTTAGTGATGGGACCAGCTGGAAGTGGGAAGGTGTGACACCAGCTAACCAATTATTGTTTCATTTTCCTCTTTAGTACTGTCATCGGGCGATAGTATTTATCTCCAGACATGTTCGTCCCATCTACTGTTCGTTTTATTTTAATTTTCTGTTAGTCCGATATGCATATTATAAGCTTTTCTTAAATCACGTCTGTATCTGTATTGGTTGGCTGTTAACGCTACATACCTCTATAGCATTTTTTGCAAACAGTGTAGATTCAGATGTTCAGATGAGCAGGCTCGTAATGAGACTTCTCTGCACTATTTATATTTATTCATGTTTTTAAATTTTCATATTTTTTTAGACAAAAAACCAACACACCCATTTCATAAATGGACTAGTCTGAAAATCATTTTGTAATGATTGGATTGGTCGGAAAATATTACATATCACAGTCCATTCCAGTTATTTAGGGTTGAAAAAGTAAAAACACCATTCCGCTTAATGACAGTCACATTTTTGTTTGTTTTTCAGTCCACATACTGCAGCAACATGGTGAGACACTGTGAAGCCCTGAGGAGAACGGTACACGTAGTAAATCTGGACCCGGCTGCTGAACATTTTGACTACCCCGTACTTGTAGGTAAGGTCCTGTATAAATAGGAAAGCATACAATACTAAGGGTTATTTGAGCTGCAAAAAGCTTTTTTGCAGCTCAGCTAAGTGAATTTTAAACTTTATGACAGTATTTTCACTACTCAATTTGTTGCTGTGCGTATTTTGTACTCCCACTTTTTATAAATACGCCAATACGCACCTTATCTGGAGCTCTGCAATGCGGTAATATGGTGTACTTTCCAGATGTCCGAGAGCTTATACAGGTGGATGATGCCATGGAGGATGCATCCCTCAAGTTTGGGCCGAACGGGGGTCTCGTCTTCTGTATGGAGTAAGTTAGTAACCCAAAGATCTTGCCAAAAACATGTTCATTTATTAGCCAGGTTTTTTGAAAAAAAATCCAGGCTATTGGATTGGCGAAAGCCGGGTGGCGGGCGGGCGGCGTCCACAATCAATGTTAAGTGTTCGTGTTGAGTCCATTTCTTTGTTACTGTACCACCTAGGACCACCAAACTTTCACAGCTTCATAATCAAGGGGTGCCCACCACATATTACTATCCAACATGTTACTTATTTTTTAACTTGACCCATTTTTTCCGCGCAGTCGTCGACTTAGCCATTTTCAATGTTAAGTTTTCGCGTTTACAATGTTAAGTTTTCGTGTTTAAGTCCATTTCTTTGGTACTGTACCACCTAGGACCACCAAACAAAACTTTCACAGCTTCATAATCAAGGGGGTGCCCACCACATATTACTATCCAACATGTTACTTTTTTTTTAACTTGACCCATTTTTTCCGCGCAGTCGACTTAGCCATTTTCAATGTTAAGTTTTCGCGTTTACAATGTTAAGTTTTTGTGTTTAAGTCCATTTCTTTGGTACTGTACCACCTAGGACCACCAAACTTTCACAGCTTCATAACCAAGGGGTGCCTACCACATACAACTATCCAACATGTGACCATTTTTTTTACCTTCACCTATTATTTCTACGTAATTGACTTAGCCATTTTCAATTCAACGTTAACTTTTTAACGTATGTCTGGTTAAAGTTTTTTGGTTAAAAGTTTTTTGTTTGTTACTATATCTCTGCAACTGCTTCGCCCATTACCTTGAAACTTCACAATTGGTGTTTATCATCATCCATATTTTCATTCTACCCCCCAACAGTGCGGCCCCTGTGCCCAATGTCAAGGTCAAATTACTTTGAATTTTTTTGTTAAAGTTTTTTTGTGTACTATATCTCTGCAACTGCTTCACCCATTACCTTGATACTTCATGGGTGGGTGTTTTTATCATCATTGTCGCACCCGCTTGCGGAAAGCGCGATATCGGCGGCATTTTGGCATACGTCCGTCTTCTGTGTCCGGTTAAAGTTTTTTTGTTAAAGTTTTTCCATCTACTAGCTATATCTATTTTTTTAGTGTCCATGCCTTGCCCAAAGGCGCGACATGCAGGCCACGGCCATCTAGTCTACAAAAAGTGGGTATAATTATGTTATCCAAGTGTCTATGCTTGGAAAAAACCTGGCCTTCGTGGCTTTGCCTCGTTTCTTGTTAACGCATTCACCAGGATCTGCACCATTTGTGGATATCTCCTTTAATATTTCTAAAAACAATACCCCTTTCTGATGAATAGAATAGTCTGAAAAATAACATGGGATTGGTCATTCCAGTTACTTAGGGGTGAAAGGGTTAAGAAATGTAACTTGAGCTTTGACCTAACTAGGACTTCATTTTCAGTATGGTGTAAGTTAACCCAAATATCTTGTATGTTGTAGTGGATAGTATATAATATAATTCCCAACATTACATGCTCAACATTTGTAAAGGAGATTAAGACTTCACCTATTAAATAACTTGCATGTACTATTTCATTGGAATTCGTTGACTATGTATCTTAGAAATCAGAAAAGGGTAAATTTGTAAATCAGAATATGTTTACAAATATTGTAGATCCTGATCAGGTGGAATGCTACCAAAACCTGTCTCATCCAGATGTACAGTAGCATTTCTGAGAAACCAGGGGGCCGTTTCACTAAACTTCGTACGACTAAAATGTTTGTACGTGCAAAATTATGATTGTCTGTAAATTTCACATTAACAATGTTTTCTTGTAAATAATTATTGGATTTACATTTATTGAGCATAGGCTGCATATGCAGCCTATGCTCAATAAATGTAAATCCATAAATTGACATTTAGAGACGATCTTAAATTTTCACTTACGAACATATTTTAGTCGTAAGAAGTTTAGTGAAACGGCCCCCAGCACGTTTGTGAACAACAGTAAGATTACGAGAGGATGACTGTATAGTAGTGTATATGATAGATGTAGATGTCAGATTGGTCTGTGTCTGTTCGGACTCGCAAACATTAGTTCAAAACATGTTTTGTAGGTACCTTGCAGAGAATTTTGACTGGTTACAAGAACAGCTGGACGACATTGAAGATGATTATATCCTGTTTGACTGCCCAGGTTTGTGCTATGTTATAAAACCATCCATTACTTTGTCCATAGAAAATTAAGTTGTAGGTTCTCATCTAAATTGTGGAATAAAATGGGGTGGGCGGGAGGATTTTAGTATACCCCATTTCGAAAAAAAAAAGGTATATTGTTTTTGTCATGGATGTGCAGATGCGCAAGTGATTTCCATTTTTAATTAAACCCTCCACCTCCTGGTCATGTATTATCTCCCCTTTTTCAGGCTTTTTGACTTGAATTTCACAATTTGTCAATTGTTATTTTTAGGGTAGAAAATCTGCAAATTAATTTTCTTTGGCATTAAGGGATGGATAATTATCCTTTTCATTCTGAATTGGAGTGCATGAATTTATACCTGATGATTGTATTTCACAGAATTATGTACTGTAATAATATTAAAATCATTACCGTAATATTATAGGAATGAATGGCCTTTTTGTGGAATTTATCGGGGTATAAACTTTGAAAAGTCGCGGAATACTGGACGAAGGCCGGAAGGCCTCGTCCAGTATTCCCGCGACTTTTCAAAGTTTATATCCCCGATAAATTCAACAAAAAAGGCCATTCATTCCTTATAATTCCAGTATTTGAATTAAATTCATCAAGAAAATGTGTTTATTTTCCGTTTTCTTAAGAATTATTTTAACTGCGCCTGACGGTTACGGAAAGTAGTTTGGCGTGGGAGTTTACTGGGATATACATTTTGGACAGAGACTTGCTATGGACCAATCAAATGTTAGGGAATTGTGTAAATATTTTTGTGCTGGAATTATAACCTCATAAATAGGGGTTTCCCCACAAAATATTTTTCTCAATACATAATTATGTACATCATTATTTCATTGATTCTATAATTATACTAACTCTCAACTATTTGGAAACTTGTAAAATGTTATAGGAAGGCATATATTGGTATACATGTATGTGATTCAATAGACTGGTCACAAATGATTCTAGTTGATGATTGTTACCCTATGTCAATATCTCATTTTCCAGGACAAATCGAGTTGTATACACACATCCCTGTGATGCGACAGCTAGTCGACACATTACAGAAATGGAACTTTATGGTGTGCAGTGTGTACCTAATAGACTCGCAGTTTCTTATTGAGGCATCCAAGTTTGTATCTGGCATGCTGACAGCTTTGTCCACGATGGTGAATCTCGAGACGCCGCATGTAAATGTGATGACCAAGCTCGATCTTCTCAGTAAAAAGGATAAGAAGGATATGGACAGGTAAAGTTCTTGTTCATAATGTTTGTTAGCTGATAAATGATCATTTTCAACAATTATAAACAGAGAATACCAGGATAGTCTCTTTTGACATCGAGCTTATGGGCCGAGGCTAGAAGATGTGTGGAGCCAAGGAATTCATACCATTTATTACACTCTTGCAAATTATTTGCATGGGTTTCGCTGTGAGAGAAAACCCGTAATCAACTCCTTAAAATAATACACAGTGAATAGAACACACATAATTGCACGCCTATTTTCTTGGAAACCACGAGCTACCATGCAAAATGTTTAATTGTTATTACAGTGAAAATAAAGTTATTTGAAAATTTGGAAAGGGTCTCGACTAATCTAGAACGTTAATGTGATTGAACACATTCCAAACATGCACTCAAATATATCTAGTACATATAAACAGCTGCGTAATTTGGATTTCAAAAAGTTTACATGACACGTCACACAACGTAACGTCAAAACCCGGGAAAACACGTCATTGTATAACTCTTCATGTGCACATCACAATTCATTGATTATAATCTGAAAAATAGACTAAATGTGCATATATATCCGCCGTGGAAGTGTAATAAATAGGATATTCCATTGTACAATGTTCGAATAGCGGAAATAATACACTCGTGTCCGTCGGCGTCCGTGCAAGCAATGAGTGCGCTACGCTCACTCGTTGCTTACGCGGAAGCCGACGCACACTCGTGTATTATTTCCCGCTATTCAAAATGTACGATGGAATATCCTATTTTTCTCAGCTGAGCCATATAAACCTGAAATCAAGATATCTGTGTGCTATTCTATTTGCTTGCCGACTTTTTAGGCTATGAAATACACACATGTTTTTGTTGAAAGGAACGTGATGTGCAGGCTGATTTGGAATGGAATGGTGCTTCACGACCCACCAACACAGAGTATAATTTTTTAGAGCCAAGCAATTTAGATGAAGAAGAAAATTATAGTAAAATAGTATGTAATTTCACCAGAGAGGTGGCCTTGTAGAGTGTGGTTGTTGTAGAGGTAGCATTATAGGTTCAATTGTAAGTTCATTTTCTCACAGACAGAATTATTATGGGCGTCAAGGGACCATACAATTTGTGTGACAAGCAAAGCAAATCGGCCTAAGATGACAGGCAATTAAACACCATTACATAATAATAACAACAGCCCCCTCGCTACAACAGCCAGTTGAGACACGCCATGTGATTTTGTACCTAAGAATTTGTGCAATATCTCATGAAAAATATTTACGATATGACGTCAAAAGTCGACAATATTTTCATAGCAATGCTGTGAAAATTTAGTCATCTTTTGACATTTTTTACAGAAAATATCACAGTTTCTGTAAATATATTCGGGGCTTCAAATAAGGAATTAGTAATCGAGTATTGTCACTCCCATCATTTCTTAAGCAATTGGGTATTTCAAAATTTTAATTGGGTAAATTAAAATCACACTACTGTTTACACATCAACAGACAGCGATTATTTAATAGTTTGCTTCGAAATGAAAACAAGTCTTGGCATTTCATTAGAATTGTCTCCTCGAGAATTGTCTCCTTGGAGACAATTCTAATGAAATACCAATATGTGTTTTCTTAGAAAATATGCTATATTTCTGGTCTGTTTATTATTTTCTGCAGCATGATAAAGGTACCATAAAATTTGTATTGCTTTTTGATACTCGCTACTTCTGATTTCAATTGGGTTTTTGCCAATTTTAATTGGGTATTTACGCAAATACGCAGCTGATCTGGAGCTCTGAATTATTTCATGATTAATCGCACATGTTCTTAGGTACAAAATCACATGGCATGTCTCGGATTTGTACCTGCCCATGTCAGTTGTAGAGGTGTCACAGTCCGTCCGTTGTAGGTATTTGGAGCCAGATCTACGAAATCTCCTGGTGGAAGAATTTGAAGATAGCAATTTTAGTGACAAGTTTAAGAGCCTTAATTCATCTATTGCTAATCTGGTGAGTACCATAATAACACCATTTGTTTTGGGAAACCCCCAGAACTCCAGATAAGCTTTGTGTCTAAAGGGTACTATACCCCCTGATTTCAAAATCATTGCGTATTTTACTTTTACAAATGGATTATTGATTTTTTTCATTACTAAATAGGTAACAAATGTTAAGAAATTTAAACATACACTTTGTTGAGCTGCAAAACTAAGTGAATTTTCAACTTTATGACAGTATTTTCACTACTCAATTTGAAAATCAATACGTATTTTCACATTGCTGTGCGTATTTTGTACTCTCACTTTTCATAATCAATGCGTATTCAGCTAAAATAATTGCGTAAAATTCGCCAATACGCACCTTATCTGGAGCTCTGAAACCCCGATATGTTTCCCTAAACAAATTGTATCCAAATACATTGTTATTACGATAAACCAGTACAACTATACTAACCTTAAACATTGGGACACTCTGTTGTGAAAAACCATGTGTTTCCTAGAATAAATTGTGTCCGAATATTTAGGGTTATTATGGTATTTTGTCGGTCAGCTAACATGTACACTAACTGTTACAGAAACTTCAAGATTATGATAAGTTGGAATCTATATATTTTCATCCCGAGGTGCAACTGTACTTAGATTTTTATATGCACGCTTGAAAAAGCGGGATTATCATCATGTATTCACCTTGTATGGGTGCGTGACGGATCTTAAAGGCCCAACTGGGATATAAAAGCCACCAGATGGCGTTGTGCAGGCTTTTTGATAATTTTATGCATGCTTCACTTCAGGGACACATTTTCAGTTATTTTAGAAATACCACTGAACAAATAATTACACTATTTCACACAGACATAGATAATATAACTTTGGAAGGTTTAGAAAAATTTGGATTTAAGAAAACAAATGTAAATGTGCTTTTGAAGTAATACAATGTACTCAACTGACAACTGATTCAAACTTGCCGGGCGGAGCGTAGCTGTTACATATGTAATTCATGCATAGAGCTGAGTTCATGACCCGACATTGTAAACAATCCCACGTGTTTAGTGATAACGCTAACAGCTATAACTGCCTGTATGGTCAACATCAGACAGTGTGCCAGCCGCACAACTTTGATTTTGGACAGTAATATCAAATTAAATGTGTGGTTGGTATGCACATAACAAGGTGAATGAAACAAAACCATGGTTTAATAGACCAGCAAGAGAAATATTTCGCCTAGAACTTGATACAGTGGCTGTGAAAATGCAGTATATACTAATTATAAACAGCATACTCGGGTTTAGTATGCACAGTCACAAAACAGCATGTATGTGCAGTGATCTGGAATGTACTGACTACATGAATTCAAGTTTTCTAGCAGCCATTATTTCTGTATCCTAACACGTACCATTGTGGCTATTTCAACACTGGTCTCTAATTAGCTGTCCGCATATATTATATCTGCAGCATTATGCAGTCTAACTGGGACTGGGTTATCTGTGGAATGACATGACACAGTTACACATTTTTATCAAATACCGACTTATTACAAACACATATTCTTATATATTGGTTACTACATGTACTTACAAAATACATCGGAGATAGGAACCTTGTTCAGGTCCAGAAGTACAATATAGGTTTCACTATATATACATGACACACTCTAAGTAACGGACACGTGGACATGTTACGACTGCATATCCCCGGATCAGCTGGTGCATCCTCGCAGCCTCATCAGGATCTACACTGTAAGTTTGGTGGTCATTCATGGTGGCTCTAATTAATGATGTAAACTGCATCATGATGTAGTCATGTGCTATCTGAATGTGAGTTAAACTGATCAAACACTCAATAAACCCCAGTTTGTCATTGTGTAACACATGGAAAGGTGTTTCATTAAATTTTACGTGTTTCTATTTTTAATAATTGATATAATAGCATCAGAATACTCTTTGCTTTGAAATAGTTAGCAGCAAAATACTATATAAGTTTTAACACTTTTAGTAATTCTCATTATTTTCCTGCACAACTAAAACATACAGACACTAGTAGGGACTGGTATATATTGTATCATTTGTGTGTTTTGTGGGACCACACGTTTGATAACAAACCTACATACCATATATCTAGATACTGGTCAGTATGAAACACCTACACTGGCTATCCAGCAGCCCCCTCACTGTTCTACATTGGGAGCAGAACTACAAACATGTGCTGCTGTTATGTGTTCTATTTATAAAGCCAGTGTATAACTGACAGGCTAGGGACGCTATCAGTAATTGGATATGCCCCTCCTACAAAATTCGGTACCAGGGCACCGATTGTTGGGCCTTTAACATTTAGAAGGCGGGAACCGAAAATTGTCGTCTGCTGTTGTTTCTTATTTTGTATTTTCTCTAAATAAAAACATGGTTTGGCAGCATTTTAGAATCATTTCCACTGGAAATGATTCTAAAGCGCTGTCAAAGCATGTTTTTCATAAGAAAAATGGAAAAGAAAAAATAATTAGCAGACAACTAATTTTAATTCAGCACTGTAAGGGTTAACCAAATTCACGAAGCACGTTTATCCTGACAGGAGAAAGAACCCTATTGATTTTCAATTTTTTTCCGATAAATTTTCTACCCTTGGTGGCC
Source organism: Conchocele bisecta (assembly GCA_029237695.1). Lineage (NCBI taxonomy): Eukaryota > Metazoa > Mollusca > Bivalvia > Lucinida > Thyasiridae > Conchocele > Conchocele bisecta. Next base: position 25,465,527 of record CM055277.1, read on the forward strand.
ATTTATAATTTTCGTACTCTGTATCCCTGTCCACACAATAACTACATTTCTTCTAGACTACTTGTTTATCATGGCAAGAACAAGACCTTTACTGACGGTCCCTCGACAGGCATACAGTCTATACTCTCCTATTAAAGTCAAATTATTGATAAGTCATGGTCAAATTCTTGGTCCCAAGTACACGTTTTCCTATATAATAAGTCTTGTTTAAACTCAAATTTCCATTAACTGAAAGTATTTTCAGGAGTCCCGCAGACTTTGAGTAAATGAGTGTAGACTGTACAGTGTGACCTTCCAGACTTCTGTTTCACAGATAGATGACTACAGCCTTGTAAAGTTCCTACCGTTGGACCAGACAGATGAAGATAGCATCAACGACATTCTCCTGCAGATAGACACGTGTCTACAGTACGGGGAAGACCAGGAACCGAGAGAAATGAGGGTCAGTATTTTCTACAACACTCAGGGCTCCAGATAAGCTGCGTATTTGTTTAAATACCCAATTAAAATTGCCAAAAACCCAATTGAAATCAGAAGTAGCGAGTATCAAAAAGCAATAAAAAAATTGATCATCCTGCAGAAAACAATAAACAGACCACAAATATAACATTTTGCTTATTTTCCATGAAAATACGTCTTGGCATTTCATTAGAATTGTCTCCAAGGAGACAATTCTAGTGAAATGCAAAGACATTTCAAAGCAAACTATTCAATAATTGCTGTCTGTTGATGTGTAAACAGTAGTGTGATTTCATTTTACCCAATTAAAATGTTGAAATACCCAATTGCTTAAGAAAAGATGGAGTGACAATACTCAATTACTAATTCCTTATCTGGAGTGCTGAACACTGGCATAAATCACTGTAATGACTTGCTGTACATATGTATATGTGTATGTGACTAGAGAGATGGCGATTATCCAGCTGCACGTTTTGCGCTTTATAGGCAACAGGTCGCACTATATCGCTACACCAGTCAACAGTAAAAATTTGCGTAATAGCATTATGTTTCGCGCACTAATATAAAAAAAAAAAGCCTGCAGGGCGTTGACGTTCATATACAGAATAGAGCCTCGCCCATCCCGTTTCCTAAGCCTTGCAAGATATTTTTCCCCATTCACGGCATTAACCTACTATTCTATTTATCCCGTCAACACATACAAATGGCTTTAAAATGCAAAAAAAACCCCAGCAAACGCACATATTCATACGCAGTGATTAGGTCGTATCGACACGATATAAAAAAAAATTCACGGCACCGTGTTTCACGGCACATACGCACTGTGTTGACGGGATGAATTTCGCTATAGTGTTATAGAGACAATTCTACAATATCAATAATTATGATACAAAAATATTATCATAAACTTACCTAATAAAGTGTGTATTAGCAAAATTCTTAGGTCACTCCAAGAAGTAGAAAGTAAACAAAGACTACTCCATCATAATGCGTATGTAATGAAATGTAATTAGAGTTATGTACTCGGAACTACGGCTTATCATATCTGCGACCAGTTTAGACCTACACGAGCCTGTGCATCCGCAGTCAGGGTCTACACCGATTGCCCCACCCAATGGCAAAAATCACCATAATGATTTGCTGTGCATAGATTTGCCTGTGTATGTGACTGGAGAAATGGGACTTATGTGATTTGTGACCAGTGTAGCTCCTGATCAAATAGCACACTCCACTAGCCCGATACTGATCTATATGGCTTGTTAGAGGTATGACAGGTGTTTATTGATTGATTGGTGAACAGTACAGAGCCTGATCAGGCTGATCTGGATCTACACTGACCACAAAACCATAAGCCTCATTGCTCCACACATGTGACTGGAGAGATAGAGCCAGAGCTCCAGATAAGCCGAGTATCAAAAAGCAATGAAATATTGTGGTACCTTTATCATGCTGTACAAAACAATAAAACGACCACAAATATAGCATATTTTTCTTACTTTTCCATGAAAACACATCTTGGTATTTCATTAAAATTCTAATGAAATGCCAAGACATGTTTTCATTTAGAAGCAAACTATTAATGATTGCGGTCTGCTGAGGTGTAAACAGTAATGTGATTTTATTTTAATTGGGTATTTAAGCAAATACGCAGCTTATCTGGAGCACTGCAATTTAACCTATAGGAGATTGAAGAAGACCCAGACATGGACAACGGTGACAGTGGCTTCGATGGATGACCAAGGGACAGACCATTCTAGTTGGGACCACGTGGTATCGAAAACACCGGCTTGATTTTGGCTCCATCAAGTGAATGATTTCAGAAGTTTGCCATCACAGATACGACGATGTTGCCAAGAAATTCAATGCTTAGAGTGGTGAATGTACATATACATAACTTCTATTCTTGCAAATATTCGTAAATTTGTTTATTACAAAATACTTGAATATTGTGCATGCAAGTAAGCAGCTTGATTGGCTGAGCCTGAGCTGTGATACAGCTCAGGCACAGCCAATCAAACTGCTTGATTGCGAGTTGATATTGCCAAAAGATGTTCAGAAATGTTGACATCTTGGCAAGATTAACGGAAGCGGTGGTGTAAGTACATCAACGTCAGCTAGTGATAATGGAATTGTGCACATACACTCGTATCATCTGTTATATATATAGTTGAACCTCTCCAAACCAGACACCCTGGGAGGTCCCCAGGGTGTCCGGTTTTGAGATGTTCCACTGTAAATCAGACATGTCCGTGCTTCACGACACATTCTAGTGTTTTGCAATCATGAAAAGTCGTTGTAATCCGAAATACATAACAGTGAAACACATCTTTGTTCAGCATCCATATTTTTCCGAGTGTCCAGATTAGAGGGGTTTCACTGTATAACGGTAACCAGAATACTATTGAACCTTGGATGTGAACCTTGGCAGCAGATCAAGATCTTACAGGGCTAATTTGCAGGATCTGTGCGATGTGCTGGGGCGAGTTGCAAAGTTTAGTGAAACGGCCCCCATGTGTCTACAGACTCCCATTATTCCTTCATAACGCTTTTATCTTGAACCTCCACAACTCATTCGGTTTACAATATAAATAGACAATAGCCATGCAAGTGTATAAAAATAAAGTTTTATTGCACATACATCATTTGGCACATTGATAATGAATACAGTTACTGGGTATATATTTGATATGTTGTTTCTTCCATATTCTGTTCCTCAAATAGGCTATTTCATGGTTCCAACGAGAGGCGTCGCTAATTCAGGGTAACGATTGAGTGGATTGACTCGTTATAATGGGCTCATCCTGTTAATTTTGCAAATTTCCTTATCACACAATCCATACATCTTTTTGGTATCGTCTTTCTTCCTCCAGAGTTTTCAGGTAGGTCACAGCTTCGTTTCCAGTCAGGTGACCTTCAGACTGTGCTATTTTTAGCAATGTGTCGTGTACATCATGTGCCATATGCCTGGCATCTCCACATACATACACATATGCATGTTTCTGAAATAAAACACACACAATGTCAATTTGTGTGTTTATCACGTAACAAAATTTGTATTGGCCAAATATGTAAACTGATAAAATAATGTATCAGGATGTAAACAAGTCCGCATTCTTTTCAACAAAAACTATTTTATATTTGATCATCAGCGGCTAGCATAAAACGTTACCTGATAAATAGAATACCAGCCTCATGTCTGTTGATAACAAGTTTGTCAGATTCGGCTCGGAAACGGTAGAAATTTGGCAAGCCTCACAAACGTTTTCTAGCCTTACCTGATAAACTTGTTATGCAATGACATTATATTTGTATTCTCAATGTACCAACACTACACTTGTGATTGGTCAGGTTGTCACAAGCATCTGCCCTGTAAATGCCCCAATGGTCAAATAACTACATCACAGATGTCTCGGATATTTTATGGAGTGTATGAGACACGACATATGATTTTGTACCCAGGAACATACGTGATTTCTCATGAAATATCGATGGTCTAGTAACATAAGGTCATAACTGCTATGCTTTAGCATAGCAGTTACGACCTTCTGTTACTAGACCATATATTTGCAGAAACTGTGATATTTTCTGTAAATGACGCCGGAAGATGACAAAAATGTCATAGCAAATATATGCCGCATTTGCTATGAAATTTTCATCATCTTTCGACGTCGATTTCTGAAAACATCGTAAACTAAGTAAATAATGTTCCCGAGATACCGCACATGTTCTTGGGTAAAACAATCACATGGCGTGTGTTTTGACTTCACGTGATTGTATCTACGAAATATAAACATGTTGTTTGATTATTCAAGTGCAAGTTGTTTGTGTTTATCCCACTATTATACTATCACATACTGTGAGAAACACGAGAGATAATTTGACAGTGCAGTCCGCTATTAACCCTTACTACGCTGAATTAAATGTTGTCTGCTGGAAATGTTTTATTTTCAATATTTCTCAACAAAAACCTGGTTTTGACAGCACATGAGAATCGTCTCCAGTGTCCTGTGCTGTCAAAACCAGTTTTTTTTTTAAGAATTGAAGCAAAAATGAAAAACAGCAGACGGCAATTTCCGTCAACAGCGTAGGAAGGGTTAATATACTAGCAGTAAGCACACTTTGTGAAACATAATGTTTTATATGCCGTTTGACGAATCGGAATGTATTATGTATTCATGATAATTAGCCGGGCGGCGAGCGGGTACGGCCTGCAGATTTTAAAATATGTGGCTCTGACTGGAGAAACAAGGTTTATTGGATTTGTTATCAGTGCAGCTGGTCATCCAATATCACACTCCTGTAGCCTGATAACGATCTATATTGCTTGTTAGAAGCACAACAGGCGTTTCATAGATGGAATGGCGAACAGTGCAGATCCTGATCAGACTGTGCCGATGCACAGTCTGATCTGGATCTACACTGGTCGCAAAACCTATAAGCCCCAGTCACAGCCACAAATGATACGAACTATACCACCTATAAACAAATTCCATTCTTGACACACGTCAGTATGTATTAGGTCAATGCAAAGCTTGTTACCAGATCGGGAGAGTTGAATTCGGTTATACCCATTATAAAAGTAGTAAGATTAGTACTAATCATATTACTTTTAGTGAGTGAAGCTAAGTGATTCTGGTTTGGAATTTTGCCCCCATCACAAGTGAAATATGGGATTCGACCCCGTCAACCCGGCCTAAAATTACCATAGCTGTTGATAAGACTGTTAAACACGATTACATCGAATCAAATTGTTACCAGATAGATGAGGTCCCAGATAGTACATCTATCTTCGTAGATCAAGTCCTGGACGTAAACCTTCCTATCCTGGTCTCGGGAGAATGCAGCCCTTAGGGATATCACACAATCTTTGTCCCACCGTTCTGCAAATTTGAGATTACATGTACCTTTAATCGGGGTATCGTCAAAATGTCCAATCAAGGGTAAATGTAAGTGTTCAAGGGTCAAAATCAAATTGCCAGCGTCAAAATGCCCCAGAGTCACTATTGAAAACCCTGCTTCAACCCTTTCACCCCCAAGTAACTGGAATGGATTTTGATATGTTACTTTTACAACCAATCCAATCGTCACAAAATGATTTTCAGACTTGTCCATTTATGAAAAGGGGGTGTTCTCAAAATATGAAAATTGCTTGCAAAAAATGTTAACTGGTGGACACTCAAATTTGCGTCTGCTGTTGCTTTATATTTTGCCATAATCAATAAAAAAAAACATGGTTTAACAGCACTTTAAAATAATTTCCATTGATTGGAAATGATTCTCACTGTTGTCATATTTTTGATGAGTAAAATAGAAAACAAGTATCGGAAGACAAAATTTTGTTCAGTAGTGTAACAGTTAAAATGCGGGAACGAATATTGTCTACTGTTTTTATCAAAATTTATATGATCACATTAAAACAAGAACTGGTATTGTTAAACGAAGCTAATCCCCTCTCTGGCAGCCTTAATAAGGGATGTCCGATTTAGAGATGTTCCACTGTGAATCTGGTGTATGAGTATTTGAGTGCTTTGTAATCACAGATATTACCATCAGTGATAAATTACAGAGAAACTGGTGAAAAAATAAACACTCTGGTGAGGTTTAGAAAGTATCTACTAAGTGACTTACCTAACTGCGGTCTGTACAAGAAATCCTTGTTTTTGTGTCTGCACCCGAAATACAATCGCACTGCACCGGACCCTGTCAGTTTTTCTGAAATTATTAACAAAACCGATTTTTGTAGCTCTCACAGAATGTGAAAACTTTAGGTCCTGATCTGTGTACAGATGTTTGTTTATTGGTGTTTAACGGCCTATCAACAGCTAAGGTCATTTAAGGACGGGTGACAGATCAGGATTATTCTGATTTAATGGCTAAATATATATTTTTTTATTGTAAATATTCAGTTCTGATTTTGGGATTTCCCCCCCCCCCCCCCCACCCCCCCCCCCCCCCCCCCCCCTCATTTGTACATGTACACTTGTACAGGTAATATATGGGATTTAGTACTAAACCCATTGACCCGGCCTTAAATGACCTTAGCTGTTGATAGGCCGTTAAACTACAACAAACAAATTAAGGCCAGGTGTGTACAAATGATGTAGTGCGATAGTAAACTGCTTTTAACTGATACAATGCTGAATGAAATTTTGTCGTGCTGTTTGTGTTCTATTTTCCATTTTTCTTTATCAAAAACATGGTTTGACAGCACATTAGAATCATTTGTAATGGAAATAATGATAAAGTGCTGCCAAACCATGATTTTACTGAGAATAAAGACAAAATAAGAAACACCAGCAGACGACAATTTTTGTTTCCAGCATTCTAAGGGTTAAGTGTTGCCAACCCATGTTTTTATTGAGAATAAAGACAAACTATTGAACAATAGCAGACAACAATATGTGTTTCCCGCATTCTAAGGGTTAATTTGATTGATTGATGCTTGCAACGCACCGACTCGATGGCCGCAATGCCGCACCGACTTGATGGACTTGCACGCCGTCTAAGGGTTAGTTTTTCTCTGAAATAGCCGGTGCCCGTGACATAATATACCAACCGTGCATACTGTACATGTATATAGCGAATTTTGTGAGGATCCGTAAATACAACTTGGTTTATTTTGCGGACAAGTTGCCCACTGCCCGTACAAGGTGAATATATAAACGGGCATATAAAAATGTTAATTATTCCGTATGTACTGTCGGACTGAATTTATATGGTTTGCAGTCAATTTGCAGCATTAGGTGGGAGTTTTTTTATTTTTCGTTTCTCAGACCCGCCGCCGCAATTTTGGCGAAAAAAAAAAAATGATTTAGTAAGATACCATAGCTTCAGTTCACATGTAAACGTAACAAAGCAAAGTATCGATGTCATTTCCTAAATATGTACGTTTTTTCTGAAGCACTTTCATGAAAAATTGCAGATGGAATTAGACTCAAAATCTCATGGAAGGTCTCGTATATATTCAAAGTGATGTTCCAGCCGAATAGGTTGTATATCTGAGTGACTTTCTAGTCTGATGGGAGTTTGTATAATATTATATCTGAGTGACTTTCTAGTCTCGGTAAACCTCGGAATTCCCACCTGTTTCCTAGCCTAGCTTGATAAACTTATCTAGCCTGGTATTCTTTATATATATATATATATACATGTATATATATATATATATATAAACAGTCGAACTTCGATGGGTCGAACCCTGGTAAACCCGTCAGCCATGCTTGCCTCGAACTAGCCTTTAGGTCCCGGCAGAATTCCTATATAAATACGTTAAAACTACCCGGTATAGGTCGAACTTGTGAAAGTCGAACAACCCTCAATGCCTCGAATCGCTGTCACGCCCGGTCGTGTATAAATCCACTATAAACACCACAAAAACTTGAACATGTCAGACGATTGTCTCCAGACTAGTTGATTGACTTTCACACCTATTGTTAACCGGTTGTCAAACAAATCTCAAGTGGTCATTTGAGCGTATACAATAACGGCAGTCGTGACCAGCATACGTGGTAATTATGCATTGACCAATGTCGGCGAAGTTGTTAATGTAGTTAATTAAAGTGGTAATTTATGCGACTGGGCATGATCGTATCGGACGGGGCAATCAAGTCCGCCAATTGTATTTCGTAATCATTTTCTGTTGTTCTCATGTTCTATTGCTGTATAATGGCTATGTAAATAAAAACACACATGAGTTTGCCGCTTTCTTTATTTTATTAAAGCCTGTTTCTGTTAATAAACGACTGTGACAATCAACCGTAAATGCAAACGTAAGCACATTTATATGAAACAACGTGTCGTAATGACGACTTGTTTCACTTAGTACACTGACCAACTCGTAGATCAGAAATGGTTACAGTAGAAAATTCCAATGGGTCGAACAACGGATGGGTCGAACCAAAACTTAACCCCGCAGGCTGTTCGACCCATCGAAGTTCGACTGTATATATATATATATATATAAAGAATACCAGGCTAGATAAGGGAAAAAAAGTATAAAAAAAAGTGACGCATATATATATATATATATAAGTAATACATTACTGTTCTGTTCACATTTATGGTGATTTTTAGTTGGTTTATATCTTTGTTTAATATTGCGTCACTTTTTTTTATACTTTTTTTCCCCTCCTCCTCTGGACATATTTGTTGGAAAAATCTGAGAAACAAATAAAAAAAAACTCCGGCCTTAAGATGTTTAATACCCACCTCTCTCTTGAATAAACGCCATAAATGGTGCTATGCCTGTACCAGGGCCTATACATATCACCGGGCAACTGGGGTTGCTAGGCAACCGGAAGTCTGGGTTACGGCTCATAAACACGGGGCATGTATCGCCGACGTGTAGCCGGTCTTGTAGGTAGGTCGTTGTGACCCCGCTACGTGCCTGGCCATGGGTGGTGTAGCGTAGAACTGCGGCTGTCACGGTAGCGGTGGTGTTGTCCTGATGAAATATATATATATCAGCAGCTGGTGAGCAAAACCACATATGAGACGCGCCATGCGATTTTGTACAATGTGCAATTTTCATGAAAAATATTAATACAGAAAATTTGATATTTTCCATAAATGACATCGAAAGATGACAACATTTTCATAGCAAATGCGGATTACTATTCTGCATTTGCTATGAAAATATCATCTTTCGATGTCATTGAAGGAAAATATTGTAAATATTTTTTATGATATATTGGACATGTTCTTAGGTACAAAATCACGTGGCATGTCTCGTATCATATGTGACTGCAGAAATGGGGCTTATGGCATTTGTGACAAGTGTAGTTCCTGATCAAATAGCACACGCTTGAAACCTAATCTATATTGCTTGTTAAGCGCATGACGGAGGTTTCATTGCTGGAATGGCGAACAGTGCAGATCTGGATCAGACTGCAGATGCACAGGCTGATGTGGATCTACACTGGTCGCAAAACCCATAAGCCGCATTTCTTCAGTCACAGCCACATATTTGTTATGTGAAAGTCATTGCCCGTTATTTTTATACATCACTGACATATTATGGAGTATCATATACATGTTTTATTTCAGTTTAAGGATAAATTTATTCATTTATAGTAATTCTGCATACTTTTAATCATCAAATATATGCAGTCGTTAGTTCTATATGACATAATGTATTTCGGGAAAAATAAATGATTACTCCCTCAAAGTATACTTTGCTAGATAAGTATACTTTGCAATTTTGATGAAATCGGCTAGTGAAACTTGTGTGTTTATTTTGCTGGGTAATTTATCTATTAAAGATAATCTCGTTTTAGGACAGTAAATATGCAAACAAACCAGGTAAGTGCCAATATACCTGAATTACAGTGAAACTTCTCTAAACCAGACAGCCTGGGAGGCCCCCAGGGTGTCTGGCTTATAGCGGTACCACTGTACAACATATGTCTATGTGTGAAGATGATATAGAATAATAAACTCTCAGGGTGTGTTAGATAGGTTTCACTGTAGAAGACACTTACAACTACTGGCGAAGATGATATAGAGTAATATCTTGGTTGTAGAGGTTTCATGCAGCCTAGCAACTGTTGCCATGACAACGTATGTGGTGAATAATCCTCCAGGACGTCTGCCACCTCTCGGCCGTTTAAGTAGTCTTGTAGAATAGCACCGTCCTATGTGATAATAAGGTAGATAATATGAACTTGATACACAGCTGGTAGTCGCTATTATAAGGTTTGATCATGTCCAGCCGTGTGCAAACGTTTGCTGTGGCCCAAGGGAACTGTTTGAACCCAAGACCGCAGGCCGCGGGTTCAAACAGTTCCTGAATGATGTAATTTGAGCATTATATTCAGTATTTTCAGTACCTTTTATAAATCGTCCCATTCAAGTAGATAATTTTTGGTATTCATATTCCGGGGGCCGCGTCCTGAACGTCATGAACGTCATGAAGTAGTGACGTCATGAAGGCACTTGCGCGTAGTGACGTCATGAAGGCACTTGGTCTACACGCGGCCCCGGAATGAGCATTGCCTAAAGCCATATGCAAACAGCACGCGCTACTATATGTTTGCACATATGTGCAAACAAAGGAAACCATGTAACAATAACACTTTGAACCCGAAAGCTCACTATAGCGGATTATGCAAACAGTGCAGATCCAGATGAGCCGATGTATGCAGAATGTGATGTAACAGAGAAGTAAAAGATGATTATATCTTTGAATTCTATTTCTTGTCACAATGGTCGACTGAAAGTATCCGGAAAGGTAAAAACAAATGTTTATAATACTGAAAAATAACTGGCATTGAAAAGGGTTGATCGTGTAATTTATGGTAACTAATTAAATTTAATGTTATTGAAATCAAGTCGACTAGTGTCTAGAACTAAAAAGCATTATGTTTCACAAATTGCAGTTGCCGGTACAACAATAACGGAATACATTAACAAACTGTCTCCCCAGTTTATCGGAATCTATAAAATCTGCATTATGGAATAATCACCAGGGGCCCGTTTCACTAAACTTCGTACGACTCAAATGTTCGTAAGTGCAAACTTATGATAGTGTGTAAATTTCACATTAGCAGCCTATGCTCAAACAAGAAACGAGGCAAAGCCACGAAGGCCAGGTTTTTTCCAAGCATAGACACTTGGATAACATAATTATACCAACTTTTTGTAGACTAGATGGCCGTGGCCTGCATGTCGCGCCTTGGGGCGAGGCATGGACACTAAAAAAATAGATATAGTAGATGGAAAAACTTTAACCAAAAAACTTTAACCGGACACACGGACGAACGGACGGACGTATACCAAAATGCCGACGATATCGCGCTTTCCGCAAGCAGGTGTGACAATGATGATAAACACCCATGTGAAGTATCAAGGTATTGGGTGAAGCAGTTGCAGAGATATAGTACACGAAAAAACTTTAACAAAAAAATTCAAAGTAATTTGAACTTGACATAGGGCACAGGATCGCGCTTTCCGCAAGCAGGTGCAACAATGATGATAAACACCCATGTGAAGTATCAAGGTATTGGGTGAAGCAGTTGCAGAGATATAGTACACGAAAAAAGTTTAACAAAAAAATTAAAAGTAATTTGACCTTGACATTGGGCACAGGATCGCGCTTTCCGCAAGCAGGTGCGACAATGATGATAAACACCCAGTGAAGTATCAAGGTATTGGGTGAAGCAGTTGCAGAGATATAGTACACGAAAAAAGTTTAACAAAAAAATTAAAAGTAATTTGACCTTGACATTGGGCACAGGATCGCGCTTTCCGCAAGCAGGTGCGACAATGATGATAAACACCCATGTGAAGTATCAAGGTATTGGGTGAAGCAGTTGCAGAGATATAGTACACGAAAAAAGTTTAACAAAAAAATTAAAAGTAATTTGACCTTGACATAGGGCACAGGATCGCGCTTTCTGCAAGCAGATGCGACAATGATGATAAACACCCATGTGAAGTATCAAGGTATTGGGTGAAGCAGTTGCAGAGATATAGTACACGAAAAAACTTTAACAAAAAAAGTCAAAGTAATTTGACCTTGACATTGGGCACAGGATCGCGCTTTCCGCAAGCAGGTGCAACAATGATGATAAACACCCATGTGAAGTATCAAGGTATTGGGTGAAGCAGTTGCAGAGATATAGTACACGAAAAAGTTTAACAAAAAAATTAAAAGTAATTTGACCTTGACATTGGGCACAGGATCGCGCTTTCCGCAAGCAGGTGCGACAATGATGATAAACACCCATGTGAAGTATCAAGGTATTGGGTGAAGCAGTTGCAGAGATATAGTACACGAAAAAAGTTTAACAAAAAAATTAAAAGTAATTTGACCTTGACATTGGGCACAGGATCGCGCTTTCCGCAAGCAGGTGCGACAATGATGATAAACACCCATGTGAAGTATCAAGGTATTGGGTGAAGCAGTTGCAGAGATATAGTACATGAAAAAACTTTAACAAAAAAATTCAAAGTAATTTGACCTTGACATTGGGCACAGGATCGCGCTTTCCGCAAGCAGGTGCGACAATGATGATAAACACCCATGTGAAGTATCAAGGTATTGGGTGAAGCAGTTGCAGAGATATAGTACACGAAAAAACTTTAACAAAAAAAATCAAAGTAATTTGACCTTGACATTGGGCACAGGGGCCGCACGGTTCGGGGTTAGAATGAAAATATGGATGATGATAAACACCCATGTGAAGTTTCAAGGTAATGGGCGAAGCAGTTGCAGAGATATAGTACACGAAAAAACTTTAACAAAAAAAATTCAAAGTAATTTGACCTTGACATTGGGCACAGGGGCCGCACGGTTGGGGGTTAGAATGAAAATATGGATGATGATAAACACCCATGTGAAGTTTCAAGGTAATGGGCGAAGTAGTTGCAGAGATATAGTATAACAAAAAAGTTTTAAAACCAAAAAACTTTAACTAGACGTATGTTAAAAAGTTAACGTTGAAAATGGCTAAGTCAATTACGTAGAAATAATAGGTGAAGGTAAAAAAATGGTCACATGTTGGATAGTTGTATGTGGTAGGCACCCCTTGGTTATGAAGCTGTGAAAGTTTGGTGGTCCTAGGTGGTACAGTACCAAAGAAATGGACTTAAACACGAAAACTTAACATTGTAAACGCAAAAAACTTAACATTGAAAATGGCTAAGTCGACTGCGCGGAAAAAATGGGTGAAGTTAAAAAAAAAAGTAACATGTTGGATAGTGATATGTGGTGGGTACCCCTTGATTATGAAGCTGTGAAAGTTTGGTGGTGGTAGGTGGTACAGTACCAAAGAAATGGACTTAAACACGAAAACTTAACATTGTAAACGCGAAAACTTAACATTGAAAATGGCTAAGTCGACTACGCGGAAAAAATGGGTCAAGTTAAAAAAAAAGTAACATGTTGCATAGTGATATGTGGTGGGCACCCCTTGATTATGAAGCTGTGAAAGTTTGGTGGTCCTAGGTGGTACAGTAACAAAGAAATGGACTAAAACACGAAAACTTAACATTGATTGTGGACGCCGCCCGCCCGCCCGCTGCCCACCCACCCGCCCGCCCGGCTTTCGCCCGGCTTTCGCCAATCCAATAGCCTGGATTTTTTTTCCAAAAACCTGGCTAAAAATGTAAATCCATCAATTGAAATTTCCAGACGATCTTAAATTTGTACTTGACCATTTTAGTCGTACAAAGTTTAGTGAAACGGGCCCCAGACGTTGATCTCCACTGTATGATGCTCATTTCTTATGGATAGGGAAATACAAACGGGTGTCGTACTGTTTCCGTCAACAGCTCAGCAAGTATAGAATCATTACTGCCAAGCTCCTGATCCACCCTGAGTATACTGATGAGTTCTGGTTTTACAACCTTCAAATCGTAGTACTTGGTTAAAGCTTCCCGTAGATCCAGACTTCCTAAAATAAAAATTAGAAACAAAGGGGGTTTATTGAGTTTGCAACCCGTAGTAGCCCCAACTCATTATTTATGCAGTCTAGTGAGGGCATACAGCATATACGGTATATCGTTTGATAAGCAATCTGCAAAGTGTGGAACATTTGTGCGGTCTGTATATCTATATTCAACTACATGAGCATGCAATATCACCTGAATAGAATCACCAACATGGCAAAGTATACTTTCAGGGAGACATTTTCCAATTTATTAATTTTTAGCCAGGTTTTTTGAAAAAAAAATCAGGCTATTTGATTGGCGAAAGCCGGGCGGCGGGCGGGCGGCGTCCACAATCAATGTTAAGTTTTCGTGTTTGAGTCCATTTCTTTGTTACTGTACCACCTAGGACCACCAAACTTTCACAGCTTCATAATCAAGGGGTACCCACCACATATCACTATGCAACATGTTACTTTTTTTTTTTTAACTTTAACCCATTTTTTCCGCGCAGTCGACTTAGCCATTTTCAATGTTAAGTTTTCGTCGCGTTTTCAATGTTAAGTTTTCGTGTTTAAGTTTCCGTCCTTTAGGTCCTTTCTTTATGGTACTGTACCACCTAGGACCACAAACTTTCACAGCTTTTAATCTAAGTGCCCACCACATATCACTATCCACATGTAACATCAACTTGAGCCATTTTTTTCCGCGCAGTCGACTTAGCCATTTTCAATGTTAAGTTTTCGTGTTTACAATGTTAAGTTTTCGTGTTTAAGTCCATTTCTTTGGTACTGTACCACCTAGGACCACCAAACTTTCACAGCTTCATAACCAAGGGGTGCCTACCACATACAACTATCCAACATGTGACCATTTTTTTACCTTCACCTATTATTTCTACGTAATTGACTTAGCCATTTTCAACGTTAACTTTTTAACGTACGTCTGGTTAAATATTTTGGTTAAAACTTTTTCGTTATACTATATCTCTGCAACTGCTTCGCCCATTACCTTGAAACTTCACATGGGTGTTTATCATCGTCCATATTTTCATTCTAACCCCCAACCGTGCGGCCCCTGTGCGCAATGTCAAGGTCAAATTACTTTGAATTTATTTGTTAAAGTTTTTTCGTGTACTATATCTCTGCAACTGCTTCACCCATTACCTTGATACTTCACATGGGTGTTTATCATCATTGTCGCACCCGCTTGCGGAAAGCGCGATATCGTCGGCATTTTGACGTACGTCCGTCCGTCTGTCCGAGCCAGCAAACAGGGTTTAGGAGCTTAGTGTAAAGGTTAGTAACAAAGGATTCCTTTGTTCTTTTCCGTAAGCTCCTAATATCTTTGATCTTTATGAGCTTATCCTTTGATCTTTTAAAGAACAAAAAGCCCATAACTGCCAAACGTTAGAGCGTCCGTCCGTCCGTACGTACGTCCGGTTAAAGTTTTTTTGTTAAAGTTTTTCCATCTACTATATCTATTTTTTTAGTGTCCATGCCTCGCCCCAAGGCGCGACATGCAGGCCACGGCCATCTAGTCTACAAAAAGTGGGTATAATTATGTTATCCAAGTGTCCATACTTGGAAAAAACCTGGCCTTCGTGGCTTTGCCTCGTTTCTTGTTATTATAATAAATTCAGAATTATAATTCTGCATACTTTTAATAATCAAATATATGCAGTTGTTAGTTTTATATGAAATAATGCATTTCATGAAAAATAAATGATTACTCCCTCAAAGTATACTTTGCTAGATAAGTATACTTTGCAATTTTGATGATATTGGCTACTGGAACGGCTCTGCACATGACCAATTCCATTGTTTCTCCCACACAGCGCATGTATTGAGATTCAACCAGTGATTTCTTGATCACAAATCTCACACAAAACAGGGTTATAAACAATTTTATTGTGCCAACCAAATCACATCCAATGAAACTACTTGATATGATTGATCATGGAATCTGAATTCATACAGCTTATATGTGGCTGTGACACATGAAATGACACTTATGCCTTTGCGACCAGTGTCAACCCAGACCAACCTGCGCATCCATGCAGTCTGATCATGTTCTGCACTGTCTTTCATTCTAACAAATAGTGTAGATCCTTATCTATGCAGGAGTACCCGAATAGATAAGTGTTCGTGATCACAACACATTCTGAGAACGTTTTTCCAAATTTCTACTCGAAATCAGGCAGATAGATTGGCCGAGACTGAGCACAGCTCAGCCTCGACCAATCAATCTTCCTGATTTTGAGAATGGAATAAATACTTGGAAATACTTGGCCCAGGACGTAGACCGGCCACAAAAGCCATGAGCTCCATTTCTACAGTCACAGCCACAGAGGTCAAGTTTCTTACTATCATTATCCTCTCTATACGCCCAACTTGGCTTGTCCACCTCCTCCTGTCCCAAACAATTCATGACCTTGAGTAGGCGGGCGACCTCTGGTGGGTTGTTCTGTGGGTATATCCCCAGGGCATCCCCCGACGTCCACTCAAGGTCACTGCCGCTAAGGTCAAACTCACAGTGGATCGTTTCCTTGTCTTCGCTTGTTTCACACTCTGTTAATAACTTCTTTACCTGTGAATATAATATCAGGCTGTGGAAATAGAGAACACCAGGCTAGTGTCTTTTATCAGGCAAGGCTAGGAAAAGCGTAGGAATTTCGAGCCCAGTCTGATAAACTTGATATCAAAAGACAATAGCCTGGTATTTTATTTATCAGGTAATGTGTTAGGCTAAATAACAATCAATTATAACATTGTTTTCATGAAAAATAACGTGGACTTGTTGCTGTGACGTTATTCCACCGACATCATTTGGTAACGTCATGTGACGCTGTTCGACCAATGAAAACGTTAGTTTTCAGTTCGTTGTAACCACGATATTCTTATCTGTCACTAAGTATTTGGCAAATATAGAGCTCGTTACCTGATAAATAGAGAATATCAGGCTAATGTCTTTTGATATAAAGTTTATCAAGTAAGGATAGGAAACGTACGAGAATTCTGAGGCTCAGTAGCCTGTTTCACGAACATTGCAAAGTGTACTTATCTAGCAAAGTATACTTCGAGGGAGAAATTTTCCAAGTAAGGATAAATTTATTATTTTTTATTATACTGAATTTATTACATTATCACAGCCATTTTGGCTGTGATAATGTAATAAATTCAGTATAATAATTCTGCATACTTTTAATCATCAAATATACGCAGTCGTTAGTTCTATATGAAATAATGAATTTCGCGAAAAATAAATGATTACTCCCTCAAAGTATACTTTGCAATGTTCGTGAAATAGTCATTGGGGTGGCATTCTACCAAAAATGAAAGATTGGCTTGATCCCATCACCATTGCAGAGTAATGAATCGTATTAATTGTTAAATGTTATTATGTACTTTTCAAGTTTTAGGTGCATGTGACTTTTCAAAAGTCAAGCAGAGGTTATATAGTCCTCACATGGTTTGCACCAGCCCAGAATGGCTGTCGTCAGATTGAAATGATGATTTCTGTCAAAACAATTATTCAGAGGACTGGCTGACATTCGCAATCAATGGTTGAACAAGGCATAATTTTCCAAATTATATGACAGACAAAACTGAACTGCATTTTACCTTCAGAGTGGCCATAAATGGACTGTGTCGCGAATATTTCTCCTCGTTAATTGCACTGTAATCCAGGTAATCAAATCTTGGTTCCAGTCTGGCGGTTGCTAAGTAACGGAGAACGCTGTCGAGCCATCTGTTAATCACAGTCCAATCTTCCATGTCGATGTCATGTCTTGGTGTCACACACATACATCCAAGCTCAGAAAATCTGAATATAATCGGATCACATGGTTTCTTAACAATGTGACTTAAGAGTATCCATCATGTGCACTGGTGTGGGACAAGGATATTCCACCCGAATGTCGGAATATGACATCTGTAGCCGATTTCATCAAAATTGCAAAGTATACTTTTCTAGCAAAGTATACTTTCAGGGAGTAATCATTTACTTTTCCTGAAATGCATTATTTCATATAGAACTAACCACTGCATATATTTGATGATTAAAACTATGCAGAATTATTATACTGAATTTATTACATTATCACAGCCATTTGTAATAAATTCTGTATAATAAAAATTAATAAATGTTTCCTAAAATTGAAAATTTCTCCCTGAAAGTATACTTTGCCAGAAAAGTATACTTTGCAATGTTGGTGAAATAGGCTACAGAAACTAGATGCTAGATGTGAGACAAGCGCGTGTAGGGCGAGACAAGGAAATCTCACATAGGCTTGACTATACGGATATTCTTGTCTCAGGGCACCTGGGTGTCGCTTCACTAAACGTTGTACGACTAAAATGTTCGCAAGTGCAAACTTAGAATCATCTGTAAATTTCAATTGATGAATTTACATTTATTGAGCATAGGCTGCATAATAATGTTAATGTGAAATAAATGTAAATCCATCATGTTAATGTGAAATTTACAGACTATCATAATTTTGGACTTGCGAACATTTTAGTTGTACAAAGTTTAGTGAGACGGCCCCCTGGTGGAACAGAGAAATACAAGTCATGTTATGTTTGATAACCTTTCTGATCAAACAGATTTTGATGATATCAAGCTCACCAAAGATGACAAGTTTTATTGTCGCGCAAATATTTTTTAAAGGCATATAACATTAACAATGAATCGTGCAGTATTATTTTGTATGATGCACATGTTCGATAATTTGTTCTGCATTGACTGTACTGGATTCTACCACCAAAAGGTACACATATTTGAAAACATGAAAGCAACAAATTACTACAAACATGTATACCAAATATGCTAAAATCCGTCAGGTAGCACTTGAGTTATCGATCGCGAGGACAAGCTGTGCCCACCGATACAAAATATGTTTTGTTTTCCAAATGGGCGTATACATAGAGAATAGTAGATTAGTGCCATGAATGGAAAATAATATCTGGCAAGGCTCAGGAAACGGGATGGGCGAGGCTCTGCCGAGCACATCCCGTTTCCGTGCCGCGCCAGATATTTTTTCCCATTCACGGCACTAACCTACTATTCTATTTATCCCGTCAACACCTACAAATGGCTGTAAAATGCAAAAATAGTATTGACTCGATATCAAAGATTTCAGGGGTCAACATTCCCCATAGGGTCACTATTGAAAAACATGACAAACGGAACCCCAGGGCTGTGCAAACAAGGTTGTGTCAAGGTATAGTATAGTCAGTGAAAGAAATTAACACGGCTTTCAGATGGTTGTATAGATGCCATTTAACCAGAATTTTCTGGCATTGGTGCAGAGAGAACTAGTCTGGTAAGGACATAATTGTGGCTGTGACTGGAGAAATAGGGCTTAAGAGTTTTGTGACCAGAGTAGATCCAGATCAGCCTGTGCATCCGCACAGTCTGATCAGGATCTGCACTGTTCCCCATTCCATCAATGAAACACCAGTAGCCTATTTCATCAACATTGCAAAGTATACTTTGAGGGAGTAATCATTTATTTTTCCTGAAATGCATTATTTCATATAGAACTAACAAATGCATATATTTCATGATTAAAAGTATGCAGAATTATTATACTGAATTTATTACATTATCACAGCCAAAATGGCTGTGATAATGTAATAAATTCAGTATAATAAAAATTAATATATTTATCATAAAATTGAAAATTTCTCCCTCAAAGTATACTTTGCTACTAAAGTATACTTTGCAATATTGATGAAATATAGGTGGTTATCGGGCTACAGGAGTGTGCTAATTGATCAGGGGTTACACTGGTCACAAATTCCATAAGCCCCATTTCTCCAGTCAGAGCCACAAATGTAATCACTATGCCTAGATATCCGCCAATGGACTCGACAATACGTTACCTTTTATCTAGCTGTCTGCCAGTTTTGCAGTACTGCGGGTAGTTCGAGTCTCCAAGGGCTAGGACTGAGTAGCTCAGGCTCGGAAGACACGGCTTTGTCTCGTGCATAACATCGTAGAATTGTCTGGCATCGGATGGTGGAACCCCTGAAACAAGATGGATACAAGTAGCATCTATGAGACCGGTTCAATTGAGATATCAAAACTTAACAGTGGAATCTTTCTAAACCGAAAATCATGAGTAACTACCCTTTGACCTACTTCAGGCGTATCGTCAGCATTTGAATTGGCAGATTTTGTACGTTTGACACCACGTTGCTTACAAAATGTGGTTCAAACTAAGCACCATGACTTCAAACCTACACATTCTACCAATCCCAGGGCTCCAGATAAGGAATTAGTAATTGAGTAGTTTCATTCCGCCATTTCTGTCTGACAGAATCAATTGGGTATTTCAAAATTTTAATTGGGTAAAATAAAGTCACACTACTGTTTACACATCAACAGACAGCAGTTATTGAATAGTTTGCTTCGAAATGAAATACCAAGATGTGTTTTCTTATAAAATAAGAAAAAATATGCTATATTTGTGGTCTGTTTATTGTTTTCTATAGCATGATAAAGGTATCATAAAATTTGTATTGCTTTTTGATACTCGCTACTTCTGTGTTTTTGGAAATTTTAATTGGGTATTTAAGCAAATACGCAGCTTATCTGGAGCTCTTCATTCCTAACGTCAAGGATGCTCTAGAAGTTTTTAAAAGCGATGTTACTTTGGAAGTTCTGAAACCTATTTATATGACTGGTCATATAGATAATCACTGTCCCAAAACAAACGGAAATTGAGGATCATTTTCAAGTTGGCGGGGGAGTAGGTAGGTATGTAAATCATGATTCGGAGGATGCGAAGATGACATGTGTATCCCTGGGGCCATCCATAATTATATCTCCGTTTCCTGTAACCTGACCGGCCCGTTAAAAACGGTGCGACCCAATTTTTTTTATTGCAATTTCGTTTTTATTTTTTTTTCAATTTAGTGCTACAGTGGGTTAAAAGGGTTAATATAATCTCTGGCCCTAAATGGCATACATGTTCATACAACAACACATACAGCAATTGACAAACTTTTATTGCAAGTGTTAAAATATTGTACCTTTTCAATATAAATAATTTTTAAATTCAATATGTCATGTGACAGAAAAAAAAAGAAATTGCCTACCGACTGACCCACTTCTAAAATTCTGGGTCGGGTTACAGGAAACAAACAATTTTTTAAGGACGGCCTGGGCTGGATAGCTCAGTCAATCATGTAAGTCAGAGCCCTGGGTTCAAGCACAGGTGGTCAGCTTTCGGGGACAGGATGGTATAATACATGAATGTACATGTACACTGTTTTACACATGGACACAATAAAAACAAACAAAACATTATACTCTCACAAATAGAATCTGTTAATGTTTTGTTTGTTTTTATTATAGGAATGAATGGCCTTTTTGTGGAATTTATCGGGGTATAAACTTGGAAAAGTCGCTGGGAATACTGGACGAAGGCCATTCATTCCTTATAATTCCAGCATTTGAAATAAATTCATCAAGAATATGTGTTTATTTTCCGTTTTCTTCAGAATTATTTTAACTGCGCCTCACGGTTACGGAAAGTAGTTCGGTGTGGGAGTTTACTGGGATATAAATTTTGGACAGAGACTTGCTACGGGCCAATCAAATGTTAGGGAATTGTGTAAATATTTTTGTGCTGGAATTATTGTGCAAATGTCTAAAACAGTATATTATACCATCCTACCACCAAGCCGACCACCTGTGGATTGGTGTCCCGGACTGGGCTGCACAAATGCCTCGATCGTCCAGTGACACGAACATTGCCGTACATACCGTCACCACTGGTGGATATGACCAGAAAGCAGACTTGTTCCTGTGTAAAGTCCACTATATGGTGGTCTCGGACATTGACCAGTCGTGGCTGTAGCGGTGTGGCTTCAGGAGTCGTCTCGGTCTCTGCTATTCTGAAAATGTTATACAGTAGAAACTCTCTTAAGGACCTGCGGGCCGTTTCACTAAACTCTGTACGACTAAAATGTTCGCAAGTGCAAAAGTATGATAGTCTGTAAATTTCACATTAACAATGCTTTCTTGTAAACAATTATCAGTGTTATTGTTTACCATTACACATACACAATAATGTATCTAAATGACTATCACCACATCAATTTTCAAAGTCACTTATAGAAAATATCAGTGTTTTAGATGTATCTACCATTTTGAATTGGTGTGTCAAATTGGTCTCTTCTGAAAAATGGCGAGTTATTCCATGGAAAAATAATACAATTCTAAATGTTGGTGTGTCCAATGCAAAAAATATGAGTATTCAATGCGGAGGTAAATAAATCACTGAAATAAGAGAGATTTTCAAAATTAATATTGGATGATACGACAAGGGAGATAATTCCCGAGCTAGCCCATATTACCTGTCGTACAACTGTTTAGCTATTTCCTCGCTAAATCCATACTCGGTTCCATACAACACCAGGATCTGACGTCCCTCCACTGTGTACTCCCGTTTGTACTTATCTGACCCCGTCTTGGCTGGTGTGGGGCTGGACACCCCCTTATCTGTCAATAATAAAGGCAAGAAAATATTTATTTAGTGACTAATTACTGGGTGTTACAACCGTTCAGCTTCAAGGTCATATACAGACGGGAATGCACTTTCATGGGGGAATTGATTGATTGATTGGGGTTTTACGTCCGTTCAGCAGCAAGGTCATATACAGATGGGGAATGCATTTGTACTAACAGCAATACAATTGCAATAAAACACATTCAGCACTGAAAGAGGGAGTCCTGAACTGGAGCCAGGAACCCTTACTACAATCAATTCATGACATTTTTGTTAATAACCCTTTGAACCCGAAAGCCCGCTATATTGGTTTATGCAAACAGTGCAGATCCAGATGAGCCGGCTCGTGACGAGCCGTCTCATCATGATCTGCACTTTTTGCAAGTAATTTTCATATTTTTTTAGAAAAAATACACTCCCTTATTCATAAATGGACGAGTCTGAATATCATTTTGTGACGATTGGATTGGTTGGAAAATTAACATCAAAATCCATTTCAGTTATTTCGTGGTGAAAGGGTTAAGGATGGATTGTTATGTCATTGTATGTAAAAATACAAGGCATATCCAACATTTTTATTGCTTTTCAGAAAGCATTGCTGATAATATTAATTGTCTTACATATTTTAACTAAACAAATGCCATCCACACTTGACATGAGATATTGAGCTACCAAAGATTTGAGACCAAGATCAGTTTACATAGGCCAAAAAGGCCAGGGGGCCGTTTCACTATAGGAATGAATGGCCTTTTTGTGGAATTTATCGGGGTATAAACTTGGAAAAGTCGCGGGAATACTGGACGAAGGCCAGAAGGCCGCGACTTTTCCAAGTTTATATCCCCGATAAATTCAACAAAAAGGCCATTCATTCTTTATAATTCCAGCATTTGAAATAAATTCATCAAGAAAATGTGTTTATTTTCCTTTTTCTTAAGAATTATATTAACTGCGCCTCACGGTCATGGAAAGTAGTTCGGCATGGGAGTTTACTGGGATATAAATTTTGGACAGAGATTTGCTATGGGCCAATCAAATGTTAGGGAATTGCGTAAATATTTTTGTGCTGCAATTATTGGCCAAAAAGGCCAGGGGGCCGTTTCACTAAACTTTGTACGACTAAAATGTTCGCAAGTGCACAATTATGGTAGTCTGTAAATTTCACATTAACAATGTTTTCTTGTAAACAATTATTGGATTTACATTTATTGAGCATAGGCTGCATATGTAAATCCATCAATTAAAATTTCCAGACGATCCTAAATTTGCACTTATGAACTGTTGAACTGGTGTGCATTCTTTAACCCTTTCACCCCTAAGTAACTGGAATGGATTTTGATGTTAATTTTGCAACTATGCAATCCAATCGTCACACAAAATGATTTTCAGAATTGTCCATTTATGAAAAGTTCATGGACGTTTTTGTTCTATTAAATATGAAAATTACTTGCAAAAAGTGCAGATCCTGATGAGACGGCTCGTCACGAGCTGGCTCATCTGAATCTACATTATTTGCCAATACCACTATACAGGCCTGTGGTGTTGAAAGGGTTAAGATAATTTACAAGGAATTGATTATGTCTTTTACTATAACAGTGAAAAGCATGAAAATAACAGTGAGGAGTGAACAAAGTTGTGACTGTAAAACTTACCATGAATAATGAAGGCATCAATTGAGTTATCCTCGAACTGACTCCCAGTTGACGACAGTGATCGGTAGATATAGACACACACATAACCAAACACACCAGCAACTATGTACCAAAACATAACAAGTGCGTTGGTTTTTGTAGATTCTGAAATACATAGTTGTTTTGACCCACCATGACAAACAGTTGATCAATGTTGTCACACTTCAGCTAAGTCACTGTAAAGATAGCTCTATGTGACAGAACTGCAGCAAATCTGTTTCACAATCTTTCAATCTCAGTCAGCCTCAGACAGTCTCATAACCCAGGCCCGTACGCAGAGGGGGTGCGACGGGTACGAGCCGTCTCATCAGGATCTGCACTTTTTGCAAGTAATTTTCATAATTTTGAGAACAAAAACACCTTAAGCTATGTTCACAAATGGACTGGTCTGAAAATCATTTTGTGATGATTGGAATGGGTTGAACTAGATTGGTCAGTAAGCGAGGCTTACGGGCCCAGGTACCCCTAAAATATGTACAAATTTCCAAGTGTGTGGGCTTGTGACCTTGACTCTGGGATTAGCGTGAGCGGCATGAACGTGAATTTGTCACAGGATGGTAGAGGTCCATTGGAGCAATGAGTGTGTGAAATGTGAAGCAGATCCGAGCAAGGAAATAGAAGTTATAACCGATTTCTCTGATGTTAAGTTTTGTAAAGAAACTACCGTATAACCTCGAATTAACGCCCCCGGAGGCGTTACGGGGGGGGGGGGGTACTTTTATTAGCCAGTAAAAAAAAAAAAAAAGAAGAAAAAAAAAAAAAAAAATTACCAAGGACCGCCAATTTCAAACACAAATAAGGATTTAAGGGGATTATTTGTGTTTGAAATTGGTGGTCATTGGTAAAAAAAATATATGGGGGGGGGGGGGGGGGGGGGGGGGGGGGGTGGGGGGGGGGGGGGGGGAGTCGTTTATTAGCCAGTAAAAAAAGAAGAAAAAAAAAAAAGAAAAAAAAAAAGAAAAAAAAAAAATATTTTTTGGGGGGGTGGGGGTGGGGGTGGGGGTGGGGGGGGGGGGGGTGGCGTTTATTAGCGAGAAAATTTTTTTTTACCAAGGACCGCCAATTTCAAACACAAAACAATAAGGATTTAAGGATTATTTGTGTTTGAAAATTGGCGGTGGTATTGGTTTAAAAATTATTTATTTTTTTTTTTTATTTTGGGGGGGGGGGGGGGGGGGGTGGGAGGGGGTGGGCGTTTATTAGCCAGTAAAAAGAAAAAAGAAAGAAAATTACCAAGAAAAAAGAAAAAAAAAAGAAAATTACCAAGGACCGCCAATTTCCTTAAATAAATTTCTTAGCCAGTAAAAAAGAAAAAAAAAAAGAAAATTACCAAGGACCGCTAATTTCAAACACAAATAAGGATTTAAGGATTATTTGTGTTTGAAATTGGCGGTCATTGGTAAAATTATTTATTTATTTTTTTTTTTTTTTATTTTGGGGGTGGGGGTGGGGGGGAGGGGGAGGGGGTGGGCGTTTCTTAGCCAGTAAAAAAGAAAAAAAGAAAAAAAAAAGAAAATTACCAAGGACCACCAATTTCCTTAAATAATCCTTAAATTCTATTTGTGTTTGAAATTGGCAGTCATTGGTAAAAAATATTTTATTTTGTTTTTTTTTTATTTTGGGGGGGGGGGGTTGGGGGGGGGGGGGGGGGGTGGGGGGGGCGTTTATTAGCCAGCAAAAAAGAAAAAAATAATAAAAAAAAAAATTACCAAGGACCACCAATTTCAAACACAAATAAGGATTTAAAGATTATTTGTGTTTGGAATCGGCAGTCATTGGTAAAAAAAACTCTTTTTTTTTTGTGGGGGGGGGGGGGTGGGGGGGGTGGGGGGGAGGCGTTTATTAGCCAGTAAAAAAAAAAGAAAGAAAAAACACAAATAAGGATTTAAGGATTATTTGTGTTTGAAATTGGTGGTCATTGGGGTGTTTATTAGGAGGGGCGCGTTAAGTCGAGGTTATACGGTATGTATGTGACGTTGACCTCGAGATCAGCGGGGATTTGTCACAGCATATGAAATATTAAGTATTTTCAATGAAAGAAATAGAAGTTATAACATATTTCTCTGATGTTAAGTTTTGTAAAGAGACTAAGTATGTGACCTTGACCTTGGGATCAGCGGGGGTTGGACAGTCGTAGATTTGTCACAGCATGATAGTACAACCTTAGAGGAATGCACAAGTGAAATAATAAGAATTTTCAATGAAGGAAATAGAAGTTATAACTTATTTCTCTGTTGTTAAGTTTTGTAATGAGTATTTGACCTTGACATTGGGATCAGCGGGGGTTGGACGGTCATGGATTTGGCACAGCATGGTAGTAGAGCCTTACAGGAATGCATGTGTGAAATATTAAGCATTTTAGATGAAGGAAATAGAAGTTATAACAATATTTCTCTGATGTTAAGTTTTGTAAAGAGACTAAGTATTTGACCTTGACCTTGGTATCAGCGGGGGTTGGATGGTCGTGGATTTGGCACAGCATGGTAGTAGAGCCTTACAGGAATGCATGTGTGAAATATTAAGCATTTTAGATGAAGGAAATAGAAGTTATAACAATATTTCTCTGATGTTAAGTTTACGGACTAAGTATTTGACCTTGACCTTGGGATCTGCGGGGGTTGGACGGTCGTGGATTTGGCACAGCATGGTAGTAGAGCCTTACAGGAATGCATGTGTGAAATATCAAGCATTTTAGATGAAGGAAATAGAAGTTATAACAATATTTCTCTGATGTTAAGTTTAACCGGACGGACGGACGGAAGGACAACCCGACTCCAGTATACCCCCCCACAACTCGTTGCGGGGGGTATAAAAATTAACATATCAAAATCCATTCCAGTTATTTAGGGATGAAATGGTTAATCTGCCAAGGTCTGTCCGTGAATGTGCCGTCGATAACGCATCCCCACCCCACCACCCCCCAAATTAATTCCTGCGTACGGGCCTGTAACCAGTTTGCGAGGTATTGGCAACAGAAATCTACTATGAAGAATTATGATGTACACCATGTTGCGTTATTCTTTCAATGGTTTTTCAATGGTTTTTCAATGTAGATGTCACATAGTGTTGTTTTATTACCGAGTCCGTGGTTTACAGTATAAATTCTACTAGCTGTATACGTCCATGGGACTTTTCATAAAACTGAAGATGGGAAATGGAAATTCTAGCAGTCATTTACCAACTATAATGGCCATATGTGGCTGTGACTGGGATAAATGAGGCCTATGGGTTTTGTGACCAGTGTCGATCCAGATCAGCCTTAGTTCTGAGTGAATAACTCTAATTTCATTACATTACAATAATTCAAGCACAAAAATATTTACACAATGCCCTAACATTTGATTGGCCCGTAGCAAGTCTCTGTCCAAAATTTATATCCCAGTAAACTCCCACGCCGAACTACTTTCCGTAACCGTGAGGAGCAGTTAAAATAATTCTTAAGACAAGAAACGAGGCAAAGCCACGAAGGCCTGGTTTTTTCCAAGCATGGACACTTGGATAACATAATTATACCCACTTTTTGTTGACTAGATGGCCGTGGCCTGCATGTCGTGCCTTGGGGCGAGGCATGGACACTAAAAAAATAGATATAGTAGATGGAAAAACTTTAACGAAAAAACTTTAACCCGACACACGGACGTACGGACGGACGTATGCCAAAATGCCGACGATATCGCGCTTTCCGCAAGCGGGTGCGACAATGATGATAAATACCCATGTGAAGTATGAAGGTAATGGGTGATGCAGTTGCAGAGATATAGTACACAAAAAAACTTTAACAAAAAAAATCAAAGTAATTTGACCTTGACATTGGGCACAGGGGCCGCACGGTTGGGGGTTAGAATGAAAATATGCATGATGATAAACAGCCATGTGAAGTTTCAAGGTAATGGGCGAAGCAGTTGCAGAGATATAGTATAACAAAAAACTTTTAACCAAAAAACTTAACCAGAAGTCAATTACGTAGAAATAATAGGTGAAGGTAAAAAAATGGTCACATGTTGGATAGTTGTATGTGGTAGGCACCCCTTGGTTATGAAGCTGTGAAAGTTTGGTGGTCCTAGGTAGTACAGTACCAAAGAAATGGACTTAAACACGAAAACTAAACATTGTAAACGCGAAAACTTAACATTGAAAATGGCTAAGTCGACTGCGCGGAAAAAATGGGTGAAGTTAAAAAAAAGTAACATGTTGGATAGTGATATGTGAAAGTTTGGTGGTCCTAGGTGGTACAGTACCAAAGAAATGGACTTAAACACGAAAACTTAACATTGTAAACGCGAAAATTTAACATTGAAAATGGCTAAGTCGACTGCGCGGAAAAAATGGGTCAAGTTAAAAAAAAAGTAACATGTTGGATAATGATATGTGGTCGGCACCCCTTGATTATGAAGCTGTGAAAGTTTGGTGGTCCTAGGTGGTACAGTAACAAAGAAATGGACTCAAACACGAAAACTTAACATCGATTGTGGACGCCGCCCGCCCGCCGCCGCCGCCCGCCCACCGCCCGCCCGGTTTTCGCCAATCCGATAGCCTGGATTTTTAAACCTGGCTAAAAACGGAAAATAAACACATTTTCTTGATGAATTTATTTCAAATGCTGGAATTATAAGGAATTAATGGCCTTTTTGTGGAATTTATCTGGGTATAAACTTGGAAAAGTCGCGGGAATACTGGACGAATTATTATTTTTTTTTTTGTAGTTTTTTTTTCGAAAATTGTAATTTTTTATCGCTTCGTCCGGTATTCCCGCGACTTTTCCAAGTTTATACCCCGATAAATTCCACAAAAAGGCCATTCATTCCTATATTGCATCACATTATCTATGCACCTGTTGCCTATAAAGATGAATATGAATATGTGTAGCTAGATCCGCATCCGCACAGTCTGATTAGGCTTTGCTCTGTTCGCCACTTCATCAATGAAGCACCTGCCATGCTTCTAACAAACAAGAGCTCCATGGAGCAAGATGTCCCGCCTGACGCAGTTTTATAGTACATAAGGAGCTTGTACATGTAATAACCTTGGGGTCAGTGAGCACCATGGGCTTTCTGTAGAATGATGTGAGATGTTGTTAAAAATACAACTATGAAATATTAAAGCATTCCATTCAGGGAAAGAGAAGTTATAATGAAGTGTAAAGTTTTTGAAACAAAACATTTTCTAAGTCCTTGACCTTGGGGTTAGCGGGCACCATACGCTTTCTGTAGAATGATGCAGGATGATGTTACAAATTCACCTATGAAATATTCAAGCATTCCATCAATGGAAACAGAAGTTATCACAGACTAACCATACTAAACCAGACTAAACATAACCAAACGTAAAAACATAATGTTGAATACATGTGAAAAGTAGGTCGGTCAATGAAACATGAAAACTAGGCAAAGGTCACATGGGCTCCCTCTATGTGAGATGGTTACACCACAGTGTTGATGTATACCGAAGCATTCCATCAAGGGAAACAGAAGTTGTAATAAATTAAACCGAGCGTTAAGTTTTCCAAACCTGGAAATATCTAAGTCAGTGACCTTGACCTTTGGGGTAAGCGGGCACCATGGGCTTTCTGTAGAATGATGTGGTATGTTGTTAAAAATGCATGTATGGAATATTAAAGCATTCCATTGAGGGAAACAGAAGTTACAATGAATTAACCTGAGCATTAAGTTTTAGAAACAGAACTAAACGCAAAAACTTAACGTTAAATGCATGTGAAAAGTAGGTCAATGAACCATGAAAATTAGGTCAAGGTCACAAGGGTTCCCTCTGTGTGAGATGGTTACACCACAGTGTTGATGTATACCAAATATGGAGGTCGTAGAACTTATAGTTTTCTGGAAACTGAGCTAAACGCAAAAACTTAACGTGAAATATTGCCGCCGCTGCCTACGCCGCTGCATATGCCAACGCCAACTGAAAAGCTATGTCTATGTCCCGCTTCTGCTAAAGCAGGCGGGACAACATGAAAGATTGCTATCAGGCTACAGGTGGGTGATATTTGATCAGGGTCTAGACTGGTCACAAATTACATTAGCCCCATTTCTCCAGTCACATATAAGTAATCATTGTTCGCAATCAGTAAGGAGCATATGCTTCTTCAACCGAGGCAGTATGTGAGATGGTAAACTCGTCGCCATAAAGGAGAGTTTCCTCCAGGTACTCCAGTTTCCTCCCACATTAAAGACCACCATCAGAGCTCCAGATAAGGTGTGTATTGGCGTGTATAACACCTATACTGATCATCAAAAGTGGGAGTACAAAATACTCACACCAATGTGAAAATATGCATTTATTTTCAAATCGAGTAGTGAAAATAGTGTAATAAAGTTGAATTTTACTTAGTTGAGCTGCAAATAACAAACACTTTGCTTTTTGCACCTGAAATAAATGTGTTTTATATTTTGTTTATCATTTGCTCCCTATTTAATACGGAAGAAAATCAATAATCCATATGTAAAAGTAAAATACGCATTTAATTTTAAATATGGGGTTATATCAAATAATTAAATATGTTTTATTTTTTATCATTTGTTCCCTATTTGATCAGCTGTTCGCAGGTTCATGCCGCGAACAGCTTATCAGTGCAAATCAAGTTGAAAGTTGAAACTTTGTCAAGTTGATGCAGCCATTTTTATACATGACATGCAACCGGATATATAAAGTATTGTTTATGAATATGAATTTCAATAAAAAATTGCATCAGAATAAAAAATATACTTTTCTATCCTTGAGTAAACAGCGTTTGTATCGTCAATTTATTCTAATTTCATCGCCAAACAGGCACCGGATGTTTACAATTGGACAGTAATTTGGGCGATCCATAAAAGCCGGTACCTCCCGGGGAAAGGCCGACTACCCGGTACCTTCCGACTTGACTCGATATGCCAGACTATTCTGCAAATTTTCCCACTCAAGTTGGCTGCCACAACAATCAGTATTAAGTGTAGACCATGATCGTCCTGCGTAAAGGAGACCAGACAAGGGTGTAATCGTTATATTCGCCTACAGTGTACAATGTGTTACAGCGTCTGTTAAAAATATACATAAATACATTATTTCGTTTCTTCAAATTTGTAAATTGGTATTACCACTTGCATTTTCACTTTCGTTTTCAGCAGTGACACCATTGACAAAGGAAGCTGCAATGTCAATCACAGTGGCGCAGCTAGAAGAAAAGTTAAGAAATGAAATTGAAGCGACACATTTAATGATTTAGTGAGTTTTATCTTCAGACTTAGGACTCAGTGGAATGGTTGGGTAGGGAATGAGACTGACGTCACTGAATACAGGAGTGTGCAATTTGATGAGGAGCTATACTGGTCACAAATCCCATAAGCCCCATTCTTGCGATGTGGTAGTGACCATATATGTTCTACTCTACAATGCTATGGAAAGATACTAGCCTGGTGTTCTGAAACAAAACCAATGGCGTACCGGTCCGGCCCAATAATTTTGAGAAACAAATTATTCTTATTGAAATATTTAGAATTCATATAAATGAAAGGGCCAGGAATGTAAATATTATTATTAATATTATATAAACATGAATTATGCATTGCTCATACTGTTGACTGAACATGGAGTTTTGTTTTTCGTGTCTGCTAAAACTTGTTGGATAATATTTTAATAATTTGATTAATAATTTTTCTCGTTTCTCACCAAAAGTTTATGTTGTTACCACTCAGTTGAACCGTCTCGAGACGGTTCAACTGAGTGGTGACAACATACACTTTGGGTGTGTGGGATCCCTGACCTTCGCCGGACATGCCGGAACAAGTTGGGTCTGTGCCTGTATGTGGTATGACATGGATTGAATATTGTTACAGGACATAGTGGATACGTCTGATGGATGCGGTGCCAAGTTCCAGGCGTTGATAGTTTCTCCACAGTTTGACGGGAAACCCCTTCTTCAGAGACACCGGTAATAGACAATATATATATATAGTTACTTCAAAATGCATGTTGCTGACTGGTTTTGAATGATGGGACACGTTTTCGGACACTAATGCCTGCTAACATACAATAATAATAATAATAATAATAATAATAGTCTTTATTTTGAGAGGGTAACACATTTAGTTTTCACTAATCTTCCATGTGGCCCTCTACATGTCAAGCTTAAGCCATGCATATTGATAACAGGTGATCAATGCACATTTAAAATACAATAGAAATGACCGTAATTTTGTGTTTGTTTATTGGTGTTTAACAGCCTATCAACAGCTAAGGTAATTTAAGGCGGGGCCGGCGGGTTCGATCCCGTATTTAACCTGTTTTGGGGGGAAAATCCGAAAATCAGAATGGAATATTTACTTCGAGAAAAAAATATATTCAGCCCGGAAATTAGAATAACCTGACATGGTGCCAGGTCCATACCACACCAAAGTCACTTGTGTAATTCTTTTGTGGCTCACATGGGCGGATTCAGGGGGGGCAGACCCGGCGCGCGCCCCCCTAAAATTTGCCGAGCTCTGCTCGGTCTACGAATGAGCATAGTAGCTCGTTCGATAATATAGTCAAGTATTGCAAAATAGTTAAGCCCCCCCCCAACCTGAAATCCTGGATCCGCGCCTGGCTCAAGAATATTATTCACTAAGTGTTACCAATTATGACGAGGACAGTTCAAATATGCATGACTCTCTCGAAAAATCGGACATGTTCCTGCATTATGATACAGAGAAAACACAGGCTGTTTCACTAAACTTTGTACTACTAAAAACAATTTTTTATTTTTTGTTAATGTTTTATTGTAAACAATTATTGGATTTACATTTATTGAGCATAGGCTGCATATGTAGCCTATGCTCAATAAATGTAAATCCATCAATTGAAATTTCCAGACGTTCCTAAATTTGCACTTACGAACATTTTAGTCGTACAAAGTTTAGTGAAACGGGCCGCAGATGTTTCACTGTGCAACTCGGGCATATTAGCACTTATGAATCCTGATTGCAGAGCACACACATTTATAGGGATGACTATATAGACAATTTATAGGTAGAGCATTGTACTTTCATCCAGGGCTCCAGATAAGGAATTAGTAATTGAGTATTGTCACGCCATCATTGCTGAAGCAATTGGGTATTTCAAAATTTTAATTGTGTAAAATAGAATCACACAACTGTTTACACATCAGCAGACCGCACTCATTGAATAGTTTGCTTCTAAATGAAAACACATTTTGGTATTTCAATGAAATACCAAGATGTGTTTTCATGGAAAGATAAGAAAATATGCTATATTTATGGTATGTTTATTGTTTTCTGTAGCATGATAAAGATACCACAATTTTTTCATTGCTTTTTGATACTCACTACTTCTGATTTCAATTGTGTTTTTGGCAATTTTAATTGGGTATTTAAGCAAAAACACAGTTTATCTGGAGCTCTGCTACATGACCTTTAATAGCAGTTGCTGAGCAACCGTTTCATTTTCACTTTGTGTTTTGCCGTCATGAATCGTATCATTAGAGATAAATTACCATAAAAAATACCACAGTTGTTTTCTGGGTTTCCAGTTTAGTTCTCCTCCACCTTTATATATTCCAGACTGGTAAACACGACCCTTGCGGCAGAAATGAAGGAGATCCACGCTTTCACGATGAAGACGTTGACCCCTGAACAGTGGAACAAACAGCAATCCTAATATCATTCATCGTCTTTAAATAGAGTTTTCAAAGTTTTTGATGACTATAGCTAATAGCTAACTGCAGTGTTAAATAGTGGTAAGGGCATTAATCATGAACAACCATCAGCAATGACTCCACGCATTAATGAAATCATAATCAGTGATATTTACTGTCAGACAATTTAACTCTTACAATGCTGAATAAAATGTGGTCGTCTGCTGTTTATTTTCTTCCTTTTTCTAGTCAAAAACATGCTTTGGCAGCACTTCAGATAATGTCCAATCAAATCATGTTATATTGTGGAAGAAGTACATACAATGTATATGTAAAACAACAGCAGACAACAATTTTCATTTCCAGCATTCTAAGAATTAATGTAATTTATTGTCGTGGACCGTTTTAATTTTTGTTTGACAACCGATAGACAACAGCAGTGTTCAATAGCATCAAGGGCAATAACCATGAAGATAGAAATAACAATCGAGTCAATCTTTCTGTGCAGTGTTAATAAATAAAACGGTGATCTACAATGTACTTATAATGTTGGATTTTGAAAAATTCTGGAAAGTCCTGTGAAATCTAGATACAAGAGCCACTATGATCAATTTGCATAAGCATGCAGTCCGACATATTGTAGACTTAGTTTGTCATTATCACGGTGACTGAAGAAATGGGGTGTACACCATTTGCATATAGTGTAGGCCTAGTGCACCAACATGTGCAAAGCCCACGCCATTTTATAATGGTGTTTAACAAGCTGTCAACAGCCAAGATCATTTTAGGTCGGGTTAACAGGGTCGAAACCCGTATTACACCGTCATGCACAGGCGGGAAATCCCAAAATCAGAACAGAAGGTTTACAGGAAAAAAAATTATATACTAGTATTCAGCCTTGATATTAGTTGATATCCACATCGTTGTACAGTGGAACCTCTCTTCTTAACCAGACACTATTGGAGGTGACCTGTAGCCTATTTCACCAACATTGCAAAGTATACTTTTCTAGCAAAGTATACTTTGAGGGAGAAATTTTAAATTTTAGGATAAATTTATTATTTTTTATTATACTGAATTTATTACGTTATCACAGCCATGTTGGCTGTGATAATGTAATAAATTCAGTATAATATGTCTGCATACTTTTAATCATCAAATATATGCTGTCATTAGTTCTATATGAAATAATGCATTTCAGGAAAAATAAATGATTACGGTACTCCCTCAAAGAATACTTTGCTAGAAAAGTATACTTTGCAATGTTGGTGAAATCAGCTACAGGATTTTTACAAGGAAACCTCTCTAAACTGGACAACATAGGAGATGTCCCCAGGGTGTCCGATTAGAGTTTCCACTTTTATTCAGGAATACACGACACAATGCCATCTTTTGCAATGTTATAGGTGTCCGTTTTAGTTGGGTTTTATTGTATTATCATGGTGTCTATTTGTTAACAGCGGTAAAATTATACCATGCAGAGCTCCAGATAAGCTGCGTATTTGCGTAAATACCCAATTAAAATTGCCAAAAACCCAATTGAAATCAGAAGTAGCGAGTATCAAAAAGCAATAACAAATTTGTGGTACGTTTATCATCCTACAGAAAACAATAAACGGATCACAAATATAGCATATTTTTCTTATTTTCCATGAAAACACATCTTGGTATTTCATTAGAATTGTCTCCAAGGAGACAATTCTAATGAAATGCCAAGACATGTTTTCATTTCGAAGCAAACTATTCAATAATTGCTGTCTGTTGATGTGTAAACATTAGTGTGATTTTATTTTACCCAATTAAAATACCCAATTGCTTCAGATATGATGGGAGTGAAAATACTCAATAACTAATTCCTTATCTGGAGCCCTGCATGTCTGTTGTGGCTTGGTGATACATGATATTACGCTACTAAAATTGTTATACATGTAGTCGCATTAACATTAAATGCACATGCATGTGTGGGGAATTTCCTCGAGTTATTATTTCACTTCCTTCAAGGGGAACGTGCAAATTTATACACAGTTGGCAAATTGCATCACTTACACCTGCATGTTAGACCCACCTCTATCAGGAGTATTATGTGGCTGTGACTTGATAAATGGGGCTGATCTGGATCTACACATGTCACAAAACCCATTAGACCCATTTCTCGAGGGTACTTTGATGCAATAAAGAACAGTCACTACAGGAAATTATATATCATGCCAATGACGCCATCCTCTTATCTGTAGCTGTTTCAGAGTTATTTAGAAAACATGCACGTTTTATCCATATCCGTCTCAGTTGTTTTGAGTAGTAAACCTATTATTTATGCAATGTTTCTTTTTTACAGTCGAACCTCTCTATTGGTGTTTAATCACAGCTAAGGTCATGTAAAGCCGGGAAAACGTGTTCGATCCCGTTTTAAACTGCAGCATTGGAATGTTAGTTTTGCTCAATTCTGATCGTGTTCATTACCATTTATCACCGATGATAATGTCTGTTCATGATCGCAAAGCACCCACGCGTGTTATGAGGTAGTCATCTGTATGTTTTAAACCGGACACCCTTCCACTGTAATGACCTCCCAGGGTGTCCGGTTTAGAGAGGTTTCACTGTAACTGTAGCCATTTCCGAGCCATTTCGAGAAAACTTACATTTACGAGAACAGCTATGAGTTTCTTTGTTTGTTTATTATAGGAATGAATGGCCTTTTTGTGGAATTTATAAATTTTGGACAGAGACTTGCTACGGGCCAATCAAATGTTAGGGAATTGTGTAAATATTTTTGTGCTGCAATTATTGGTGCTTAACGGCCTATCAACAGCTAAGGTCATGTAAGGCCGGGAAAACGGGTTCGCTGCCGTTTTAACCTACTGCATTGGGGGGAAAACCCTAAAATCAGAACGGAATATTTACATCGAGAAAAAATATATTCAGCCCAGAATAACCCGACCTGGTGCCAGGTCCATACCACACCAGTCACTTGGCCCCTTCCCTTAGAATAGGATTATGAATAATCTTAATACTCACATAAGGGGTATAACCAGATTCAATTGTCACATACAAAATGCCAAAGACGTATGAGGGCCAAACCAGGTCTCCAGTCGGAATTCCGGTAAGGATGAATCCCGATCGTTAAATTACCCATCGCATTCTCCCACCTGCCACCCACAAGAACAGCTATGAGGATAAAAGTTGCATAAATAATAGGATAACTCTGAAGTTTCTACAGTAATGAGGGCAGTGTCATTGGTTATAAATTTCTTGGGATCTGAAAATGTGTGTATTTGGTAAGGAGCAAATGTAATCGGTGATTTTATCACACATTTTGCAAGTTAATGGGTTTAACATCCCAGCAACAACTTAGGTCATATAGAGATGTGGCATGTGACTTTCTACCTCAGAAAATGTTTGACATCTCCTGAAACTTATTTTCAAAATTTACACTACATTCCGCAAATAACGCTGAAAGTGGACAAAATGTTCAGAGCCAATGCAGAATATAATTCCATATTTACTCTGAACATTTTGACAACCTTTGACGTCATTTACCCAAAAAAAGGCACTTTATCTGTAAATATTTTTCGTGAAAATTGCATATCTCTATGGCTAAAAAATCACATGGCTTGTCTCATGGTTTAACTCTGCATGCTAGCGGCGAAAATATCCGCCAAACAAATTAGGAGTGTATGTTTTATTTCTCTCTGTAAATATGTCTTGAAATTTCATTAGAATTGAGTCATCAGGACTCAATTCTAATGAAATTCCAAGACATATTCATGATATTTACGGGGAGAAATACAAGAAAATATGATGAATTCTTGTCTGCTAGTTTTGAACTATTTATAGCCCACAAGTTTCCCAGCATGCAAAGAGTTAATGTCTCATACGTAAGGCAAGCAAGAAAATAACAAGTAATTTGATGAAAGCGTGACAATTTATTTACAAAAATGTTTGGAACTCGTTATTTACAAAGGCTTACATGTAAGATTACATGGGGAACGATACTGGTAGGATATAATCAAGAAAAATAATACTTTATATACAGTTTAGTACAGTTGTGTGCTCGGGATTGACTGCAGTTAAATGCAAGTCACATGAATTATACAAAAACAATGTAATTTACTTAAAACATAATAACAAGAAACACTGATGGAAACAATAACTTAACAAAAGTCATTTGTGGCTGTACCTGGAGAAACGTGGCTTATGGGATTTCTGACCAGTGTAGCTCCTGATCAAATTGCCCATTCTTGTAGCCTGATAATGATTACTGTTGCTGTTGATGGGTGGCGATGGAATGGCGATCAGTGCAGACTGCGGATGCACAGGCTGATATCGATCTACACTGGTCGCAAAACCCATAAGCCCCATTTCTCCAGTCACAGCCACATTTGACCTTGACTTTGTGTGCAGGGCCAAATAGGTGGGCTATATGACAATATGGATGATGACAAATAAGTATATCAAGTTTCCAGCCAATCCGACTTAAAGTACCATAGACATGATAGATACCGAGATAGTTAAAGTAGCCAAACATTTTAATGTAAAACGTGATTAAAGGTACATACCCACTCAGTAGGCACAAACTGTTCTTTATATGAATTAAATAAGTGTATAATGGTATAACTATTCCACCAGTTCTAAAAACTACGAGTGCCCGCCATACAGATATAATCATTTAGTAATATTTATTTTACTGACGTGCGGTGGTATCAGGCTATTTTCATATGTAAATGAGGCATGCTATTTTTTAATTATTTATACTAATATACTGTGTCATCTGAAAAAATAATAATTTCGATACATTATAATGTATGAACATTGCACATAAAAAAAACAAAAAAAAACAGAATAAATAGCAATGTCTGTTAATAACATTTTAAGGAAACATGGTTATCGGCCCTGATATCATTGCTGAAATTTACGTCTGATATAAAATGTATAATAATGTCAATCAATATGTGGGGTAATGGAGAATGAATGTTTGTTTTGCCAGAAAATGTCCCAGATGATGTCTCTGATGTAAAGAACATTTTGTACTAACTGAGTGGACATGTACCTTTAAGTATTTAACTATTAACTCTTTGCATGCTGGGTAATTTGTGGGCTATAAGTAGTTCAAAACTAGCGGACAAAAATTCATCATATTTTCTTGTATTTCTCACCGCAAATATCATGAATATGTCTTGGAATTTCATTAGAATTGAGTCCCGAGGACTCAATTCTAATGAAATTTCAAGACATATTTACTGAGAGAAATAAAACATATACTTTGTTTGGCGGATATTTTCACCGCTAGCATGCAAAGAGTTCCAAGTGATCCCATGCTTTGTAGAACTCAAGTTGACAACGTTAGATGTTTACCAACATTAATCCTTACTATGCTGAATTAAATTCTGTCGTCTGCTGGAAATGTTTTATTTTCAATATTTCTCAACAAAATCCTGGTTTTGACAGCACATGAGAATCGTCTCCAGTGGAGACGATTC
Organism: Conchocele bisecta; assembly: GCA_029237695.1. Classification (NCBI taxonomy): domain Eukaryota; kingdom Metazoa; phylum Mollusca; class Bivalvia; order Lucinida; family Thyasiridae; genus Conchocele; species Conchocele bisecta. The sequence continues at coordinate 25,504,662 of CM055277.1, forward strand.
TCATGTGCTGTCAAAACCAGTTTTTTGTTAAGAATTAAAGCAAAAATGAAAAACAGCAGACGGCAATTTCCGCCAACAGCGTAGGAAGGGTTAACTACATACATTATCATCATCATCGCATGTGGCTGTGACTGGAGAAATGGGGTTTATGTGATTTGTGACCAGTGTAGCTCCTGATCAAATAGTACACCCCTGTAGGCAGATAGCGATCTATATGGCTTGTTAGAAGCATGACGGGCGATTCATTGATTGGATGGCCAACACAGGCAGATCTGGATCTACACTGGTCGCAAAACGCATAAGCCCCATTTCTCCAGTCTCAGCCACATATATGGGCTGAGAAAAGGGGCCTTACATTTGCAAAAATATGTAGAGCCATATCTATCCTATTGTACATTCACACCATCGGAATATTATCTAATCCTTTTAAAAATGTTTTTGTTTTTTTTCGAAAATTGTAATTTTTTATCGCCAATTATTTATTTTTATCGCCAATTGTGGAAGTGGCGATCGCCAGCGCAATCCCTGACTGTGTGAATGCATAGGCTGATCTGGGACTACACTTGCCATATATGTTGTATGCTCCCCTTTCTCAGTCAGAGGTCGACATATATGGGACGCGGTTTTACTATTTATTCAATATTTATCAATATCAATTACAATATTTTGATATCAATAATTTAAGATGCGCCGTTTTATTATTATTTTGGTATTCTTGATATCATAATCTCGTTTATTACATTTATTGATATCAATAAGTTGATTTAACGATATAAAAAATAATGAAATAGTAAAATAGTACACTTGGAATGATTGGTATCAATACATTCTGAATAATTATTACAACCGCGACATTTACACATAGCAAACATAATTTATCAAATGCAGAACCTGAAATATTTACACTCTTTGGACATAGATATATACCAAAGATGGCATTAATGTTTTTGCAATGAATACAAGATGAATACACAATATATTTGTTGCAAAAACAAGAAGTTTCTTTATATCACATACGGTAATTTACTAACGCTACAAATTACAATATCCATACATGGGTCTGTTATTATAAAACATTCTGAGCACATTCTCCAAATTCATACTCAAAATCAGGCAGTTTGATTGGTCGAGACTGAGCCCAGCTCAGCCTCGCCCAATCAAAACTTCCTGATTTTGAGCATGCTATTGAAATACATGTTCATAACGTTTTATAATCAGAAACCTCGACATTTCTTCTTCTTCCTTCTTCCCAAACAGATTCTACATGTACAGTTGCTATCTACATGTACATAATTGTATCTAAGACGTTTCTGAATATCACATCAATATATATAATTAATTTGGTATAAAAATCAAAACCAACATACATAAAATCTACAACTTATACATGTATTAAATAGTTTTATCATTCATGATAAATAAACATACATCAAACATTTAAATTGTCTACAAATGTCATCGCTAACCCTTAAGAGAAAGGAAAATAATGTTGCCGTTGACTGCTTTTTTCTCTTGTTTTTTTTTCCATCTCATTTATCTTAATAAGACAAGTTTTCTTGAGAAACATTTCAAAATAAAAAATAAAACAGCAGACGACTATTTTTTCCATTCCAATTTAATTATGTGTTGTAAGTGTAACAACAATGTCTATTTCTTCTTCTTCCCCCCCTTCTTCTTTCTTGCCTTAAGAGCCTTACGAACTTTGAATGATCGCCAGAAAGCCTGGATTGTCGTCGATGCCTTGACCATGAGTGCGAGTTCACGCTCAGCCGCTTCCCTGCGTTCACGAGCCAGGCGTCGCTCCTCCATGATCTGTTGGTACTCAGACTCGAGGGTCTTGAATCGTTCTTCCAGTTCGTGGAGTTGTTTCTTCTCTTCAGTGTAGACGGTGTCAATTTCTTCGTACTCCGTCTGAAATTCATAGTGGATAGAGAACAAGATACCCAAAGAAGACACATGAACTGATGTAAAGAAGAAACTAACACAATACCGGTACATCATGATAAACAGGACGCACACTGCGGTGGTTGAGGAGCCTTCAATGTGGCACAAACATGCACTCCATGACCAGCTGTGTGTGGTCCCAAAAGGAAAGCAACAGTATGTAATTATGTTCAACAATTCTGCAAAAACCAGGAACCCACTTTTCTGACGTTTCGGCACAAGGCCTTTATCAAGGAATTAAGTTTCTACTGTACGCTAAGTGGCATCCATTTTAGATTTGGACTACGAGGGTTGTCGATGTACACATAGCTTGACAAACAAGGTGGCTGCGGCCTGCATAAAAACCTTAACCAAGGTTGACTAAAAAACTTAACCAAGGGAAATTAACTAAGTAATTCAAGGTTAAATGTAGGTCAAATATAGGTCAGGGGTTGTTGATGTACATGACTATGAGATGAAGATGTCCAAGTATGGTTGGTGTAGGGCCAGGAGTATTCCATCTACAAGCTTGACTAAAAACCTTAACCAAGGAGAATTAACCAAGTAATGCAAGAGGAAATGTAGGTGAAGGTCAATATTACAAATAGATCGGGGTGATACTATGAGAAAAGGTTGTCCAAGTATGGTGTCTGTATGCACACTAGTATTCCATGTACAAGCTTGACTAAAAAACTTAACCAAGGTTGACTAAACACCTTAACCAAGAGGAATTAACTAAGTAATTCAAGGTTAAATGTAGGTCAAGGTCAAATATAGGCCAGGGATTGTTGATGTACATCACTAGGAGATGAAGTTGTCCAAGTATGGTTGGTGTAGGGCCAGGAGTATTCCATCTACAAGCTTGACTAAATACCTTAACCAAGGGGAATTAACAAAGTAATTCAAGAGGAAAATTTATATGTAGGTGAAGGTCAAATATAGATCAGGGGTTATTGATGTACATCCCTATGAGAAAAGGTTGTCCAAGTATGGTGTCTGTATGCACACTAGTATTCCATGTACAAGCTTGACTAAAAACCTTAACCAAGGTTGACTAAAAACCTTAACCAAGGGGAATTAACTAAGTAATTCAAGGTTAAATGTAAGTCAAGGTCAAATATAGGTCAGGGGTTGTTGATGTACATCACTAGGAGATGAAGTTGTCCAAGTATGGTTGGTGTAGGGCCAGGAGTATTCCATCTACAAGCTTTACTAAAAACCTTAACCAAGGAGAATTAACTAAGCAATTCAAGAGGAAATGTAGGTCAAGGTCAAATATAGATCAGGGGTCATTGATGTACATCACTATGAGAAAAGGTTGTGCAAGTATGGTGTCTGTATGCACACTAGTATGCCATGTACAAGCTTGACTAACAAGGATGGCCGCGGCCTGCATGTCGAGCCCGCTGAGGCATTTGATGGTCTCGGAGTGTATTTATTTGAAGTTTGATTCCCAATAAGCATACAAAGTTTCAAGCAAATCTGACTTACAGTTACAGAGATAGTAGGTATGTGAAAACTTTAACGCAAATTTTGACAGAAACTTTAACGCAAACTTCTAAGTCATTTGACCTTGACATAGGGGCCGCATGAGTGGGACACAGAATTAATATATGGATGATGAATAATAAGCATATGAAGTTTCAAGTCAATGTGACTTAGGACTGCAGAGATATAAGGTATTTAAAAACTTTAACGCAGATTTCGGAATGCAAACTTCTAAGTAATTTGACCTTGACCTTGGGCACAGGGGCCGCATGAGTGGGATACAGCATGAATATATGGATGATGACTAATAAGTATATGAAGTTTCAAGTCAATGTGACTTAGGACTGCAGAGATATAATGCATTTAAAAACTTTAACGCAGATTTTGGACGGACGGACACCTGGACGTCATTGTGATCACTATGTCTCGCTTTCCGCAAGCAGGCTCGACAAAAACCGTAACCAAGGGGAATTAATTAAGTAATTCAAGAGGAAATGTAGGTCAAGGTCAAATATAGGTCAGGGGTTGTTGATGTACATCACTAGGAGATGAAGTTGTCCAAGTATGGTTGGTGTAGGGCCAGGAGTATTCCATCTACAAGCTTGACTAAAAACCTTAACCAAGGAGAATTAACTAAGTAATTCAAGAGTAAATGTAGGTCAAGGTCAAACATAGATCAGGGGTTATTGATGTACATCACTATGAGAAAAGGTTGTCCAAGTATGGTGTCTGTATGCACAATAGTATTCCATGTACAAGTTTGACTAAAAACCTTAAACAAGGTTGACTAAAACCCTTAACCAATGGGAATTAACTAAGTAATTCAAGAGGAAATGTAGGTCAAGGTCAAATATAGATCAGGGGTTATTGATGTACATCACTAGGAGATGAAGTTGTCCAAGTATGGTGGGTGTAGGGCCAGTAGTATTCCATATACAAGCTTGACTAAAAACCTTAACCAAGGCGTGACTGACGGTGACGCCGGGTGACTACATAAGCTCTAACTATTCTTCAAATAGTCGAGCTCAAAAGTAAGACGAATGCAATGAAAGGCCCACAATGTCTAATGAACTAAAGAGAACCAGTCCCAGCAGGAAAAATCAAAATGAACTACAATATATATAGACACGACAGCAGGGATGTATATCAGTATCTGCTGGGTATGTCAGATTTCTTGTTTCTTAATAAAAGCAAAGTTTGGTGCACATCAGCATCTACAGAAAACTTCATTTAGAACATTAGAAAATACAACAGACACGAAGATTCAATTCAGGACTGTAAGGGTTAACAAACTGTTAAACTGCTCAACTTGGGAGTTTGAAAGGTTCATCCGGATCAATTGTTTGCAAAAATTGGTACATGTACACTGGTTTGAAGTCTGTCAATATCGGATATGGATTCATACAGTCATGATGTGTTTTGTTAATCGTAAATGATATGGTCTTTTTTAATATCCCACAAAAAATAGACTGCACAACATACAGATCTGGCATCCGTTCAGATTTCTCTATCAAGGAATTGGTTGACTATCATTGGATGCGCTTACCCGTATCTTATCGGATTCCTTGATAGAGGCCTTAGACAAAACATTGGAATAGTGGGTGTGTGGTTAATAAAGAATCATTCAACAGTTTGGATTACACCAGTAGCCAATTTCACCAACATTGCAAAGTATACTTTTCTAGCAAAGTATACTTTGCGGGAGTAATCATTTATTTTTCCTGAAATGCATTATTTCATCTAGAACTAACGACTGCATATATTTGATGATTAAAAGTATGCAGAATTATTATACTGAATTTATTACATTATCACAGCCAAAATGGCTGTGATAATGTAATAAATTCAGTATAATAAAAAATAATAAATTTATCCTAAAATTGAAAATTTCTCCCTCAAAGTATACTTTGCTAGATACGTATACTTTGCAATGTTGGTTAAATAGGCTACAGGTACAGCATGCATGACAGGGAGCCATACCAGCAGCAACAGAATCGAAGGTCGATGTCATTTGCTAGAGTATGACAAAAGGGACCTTTGAGCAAGCATTGATCCTGATCAGCATGTACACTGGGATGGGCACAGATTTTAAAAGAAACACTTTTATTCAGGCAAATACACAATACCAGTTAAAATTCTGGGTAGACTAGTATGTTATGGCAAATATACTATACCTGTCTCTCTCCCATGTCTTGATCGAATTTCTGGATCCAGTTTTCAACTTCAGTTTCAATCTTGAACTTTTTCTGTAATGAAAAAAATGTTATGTCTACACATACAAGTTATGCATTTATCTCATAGTACGTATACACGTATGAATAAAGCGGACATCCAAGCAAAAGTGTCATGAAAATGTTAATCAGAGTGTATTGAGTCAGGAGATTATAAAACAGTATTACCATTAAAGAATGATTTCACTTGTATCATAACTGCCCCATGATTTTCAATAGTGACGCTTTGGGGACCATTCATTCTCAGTAATTTAATTGTCCATAAATGTGTTGAAAATGTTTTTATCAACTGCGACCAATATTACAGTAATCACAACAATGGAAGCATAATCAAAAAAATATCTGGCTGTCTCTTGAGAAATGTGGCTTATGGTTTTTGCGACCAGTGTATAGCCAGATCAGACTGAGTGAATGCACACAGTCTGATCAGGATATTAAATGTTCACAATTCCATTAATGAAATACCTGTCATGCTTCTAACAAGCAATATACATGTAGATTGTAATCAGGCTACAGGAGTGTGTTATTTGATCAGTAGCCTATTTCATCAACATTGCAAAGTATACTTTTCTAGCAAAGTATACTTTGATGGAGTAACCATTTATTTTTCCTGAAATGCATTATTTCATATAGAACTAACAAATGGATATATTTCATGATTAAAAGTATGCAGAATTATTATACTGAATTTATTACATTATCACAGCCAAATTGGCTGTGGTAATGTAATAAATTCAGTAGAATAAAAATTAATAAATTTATCCGAAAATTGAAAATTTCTCCCTCAAAGTATACTTTGCTGGAAAAGTATACTTTGCAATGTTCATGAAACGGGCTACAAGTGATACACTGGTCACAAATCCCATTAGCCCCATTTCTCCAGTCACAGCCACATATACCCTTCTCAGCTCTTGCTCATTTTCTCTGTGCTCCAGAATCAGATTTTGGTGCTTTGTTTTCTGTTGGGTGACCTCCTGCTGCAGGCGTTGTTTACGACCATCACTGTTCTTCATGTCAGCTTGCTCCTGCTTCTCTGCCTCAGCTTTAACTCTACGGATGTGGTCCTCCGAAAACTTCTGTATCTGGCGAAGATCTGCTTGCAGTCCCCTGATGACATCATTTTTCTTTTTAATCTGAAATTATTAATTGATTTGTACAAACTGTTATGATGTGATCGTTAATGATTGCAGAGCTCCAGATAAGCTGTGTATTTGCTTAAATACCCAATTAAAAGTGGCAAAAACCCAATTGAAATCAGAAGTAGCGAGTATCAAAAAGCAATACAAAATTTATGGTACCTTTATCATGCTGCAGAAAACAATAAACAGACCACATATATAGCATATTTTTCTTATTTTCCATGAAAACACATCTTGGTATTTCATTAGAATTGTCTCCAAGGAGACAATTCTAATGAAATGCCAAGACATGTTTTCATTTCGAAGCAAACTGTTCAACAATTGCTGTCTGTTGATGTGTAAACAGTAATGTGATTTTATTTCACCCAATTAAAATTTTGAAATACCCAATTGCTTCAGAAATGATTGAGTGACAATACTCAATTACTAATTCCTTATCTGGAGTCCTGGATTGATTGATTGATGAGGCCATCCATGTAATTATGTAGAATCATTGAGAATACATCATTGAATTTCTAAATGCTCTAGCTAAACGCAAAGACGGAGATTAGTAGAGTCAACAAAACTAGAAAACTAGATGGCCGCGGCCTGCATGTCGCGCCTTGTGGCGAGGCATGGACACTAAAAAAAAAGATATAGTACAACAAAAAACTTTAACCAAAAAACTTAACCAAAAACTTCAAAGTAATTTGACCTTGACATTGGGCACAGGGGCCGCACGGGAGGGAGGTAGAACGAAAATATAGATGATGATAAACACCCATGTGAAGTTTGAAGGAAATGGGCAAAGCATTTGCAGAGATATAGTATAACAAAAAACTTTAACCAAAAAACTTAACCAAAAACTTAACCAAAAACTTCAAAGTAATTTGACCTTGACATTGGGCAATGGGGGCGCACGGAAGGGGGGTAGAATGAAAATATAGATGATGATAAACACCCATGTGAAGTTTGAAGGTAATGGGCAAAGCAGTTGCAGAGATATAGTATAACGAAAAACTTTAACCAAAAAACTTAACCAAAAACTTTAACCAAAAAACTTAACCAAAAACTTCAAATTAATTTGACCTTGACATTGGGCACAGGGGCCGCACGGGAGGGGGGTAGAATGAAAATATAAATGATGATAAACACTCATGTGAAGCTTCAAGGTAATGGGCAAAGCAGTTGCAGAGATATAGTATAACGAAAAACTTTAACCAAAAAACTTAACCAAAAACTTTAACCAAAGAACTCAACCAAAAACTTTAACCAAACAACTTAACCAAAAACTTTAACCGGACACACGTATGTACGTACGTACGCCAAAGTGCCGACTATATCGCGCTTTCCGCAAGCGGTCGCGACAAAAACTTAACCAAAAACTTTAACCAAAAAACTCAAATTAATTTGACCTTGACATTGGGCACAGGGGCCGCACGGGAGGGGGGTAGAATGAAAATATAAATGATGATAAACACTCATGTGAAGCTTCAAGGTAATGGGCAAAGCAGTTGCAGAGATATAGTATAACGAAAAACTTTAACCAAAAAACTTAACCAAAAACTTTAACCAAAGAACTCAACCAAAAACTTTGACCAAACAACTTAACCAAAAACTTTAACCGGACACACGTATGTACGTACGTACGTACGCCAAAGTGCCGACTATATCGCGCTTTCCGCAAGCGGTCGCGACAAAAACTTAACCAAAAACTTTAACCAAAAAACTCAAATTAATTTGACCTTGACATTGGGCACAGGGGCCGCACGGGAGGGGGGTAGAATGAAAATATAGATGATGATAAACACCCATGTGAAGTTTCAAGGTAATGGGCAAAGCATTTGCAGAGATATAGTATAACAAAAAACTTTAACCAAAAAACTTAACTTAACCAAAAACTTTAACCAAAAACTTCAAAGTAATTTGACCTTGACATTGGGCAATGGGGGCGCACGGAAGGGGGGTAGAATGAAAATATAGATGATGATAAACACCCATGTGAAGTTTGAAGGTAATGGGCAAAGCAGTTGCAGAGATATAGTATAACGAAAAACTTTAACCAAAAAACTTAACCAAAAACTTTAACCAAAAAACTTAACCAAAAACTTCAAATTAATTTGACCTTGACATTGGGCACAGGGGCCGCACGGGAGGGGGGTAGAATGAAAATATAAATGATGATAAACACTCATGTGAAGCTTCAAGGTAATGGGCAAAGCAGTTGCAGAGATATAGTATAACGAAAAACTTTAACCAAAAAACTTAACCAAAAACTTTAACCAAAGAACTCAACCAAAAACTTTAACCAAACAACTTAACCAAAAACTTTAACCGGACACACGTATGTACGTACGTACGCCAAAGTGCCGACTATATCGCGCTTTCCGCAAGCGGTCGCGACAAAAACTTAACCAAAAACTTTAACCAAAAAACTCAAATTAATTTGACCTTGACATTGGGCACAGGGGCCGCACGGGAGGGGGGTAGAATGAAAATATAAATGATGATAAACACTCATGTGAAGCTTCAAGGTAATGGGCAAAGCAGTTGCAGAGATATAGTATAACGAAAAACTTTAACCAAAAAACTTAACCAAAAACTTTAACCAAAGAACTCAACCAAAAACTTTGACCAAACAACTTAACCAAAAACTTTAACCGGACACACGTATGTACGTACGTACGTACGTACGCCAAAGTGCCGACTATATCGCGCTTTCCGCAAGCGGTCGCGACAAAAACTTAACCAAAAACTTTAACCAAAAAACTCAAATTAATTTGACCTTGACATTGGGCACAGGGGCCGCACGGGAGGGGGGTAGAATGAAAATATAGATGATGATAAACACCCATGTGAAGTTTCAAGGTAATGGGCAAAGCATTTGCAGAGATATAGTATAACAAAAAACTTTAACCAAAAAACTTAACCAAAAAACTTAACCAAAAACTTTAACCAAAAACTTCAAAGTAATTTGACCTTGACATTGGGCAATGGGGGCGCACGGAAGGGGGGTAGAATGAAAATATAGATGATGATAAACACCCATGTGAAGTTTGAAGGTAATGGGCAAAGCAGTTGCAGAGATATAGTATAACGAAAAACTTTAACCAAAAAACTTAACCAAAAACTTTAACCAAAAAACTTAACCAAAAACTTCAAAGTAATTTGACCTTGACATTGGGCACAGGGGCCGCACGGGAGGGAGGTAGAACGAAAATATAGATGATGATAAACACCCATGTGAAGTTTGAAGGAAATGGGCAAAGCAATTTGCAGAGATATAGTATAACGTTTAAAAACTTTAACCAAAAACTTAACCAAAAACTTTAACCAAAAAACTTAACCAAAAACTTCAAATTAATTTGACCTTGACATTGGGCACAGGGCGCACGGGGAGGGGGGTAGAATGAAAATATAAATGATGATAAACACTCATGTGAAGCTTCAAGGTAATGGGCCAAAGCAGTTGCAGAGATATAGTATAACGAAAAACTTTAAACCAAAAAACTTAACCAAAACTTTAACCAAAGAACTCAACCAAAAACTTTAACCAAACAACTTAACCAAAAACTTTAACCGGACATACATATGTACGTACGTACGTACGCCAAAGTGCCGACTATATCGCGCTTTCCGCAAGCGGTCGCGACAAAAACTTAACCAAAAAACTCAAATTAATTTGACCTTGACATTGGGCACAGGGGCCGCACGGAGGGTGGTAGAATGAAAATATAGATGAATGATAAAACACCCATGTGAAGTTTCAAGGTAATGGGCAAAGCAGTTGCAGAGATATAGTATAACAAAAAACTTTAACCAAAAAACTTAACCAAAAACTTTAACCAAGAACTTAACCAAAAACTTCAAAGTAATTTGACCTTGACATTGGGCACAGGGGCCGCACGGGAGGGGGGTAGAATGAAAATATAGATGATGATAAACACCCATATGAAGTTTCAAGGTAATGGGCAAAGCAGTTGCAGAGATATAGTATAACAAAAAACTTTAACCAAAAAACTTAACCAAAAACTTTAACAAAAAACTTCAAAGTAATTTTATTTGACCTTGACATTGGGCACAGGCCGCACGGAAGGGGGGTAGAATGAAAATATAGATGATGATAAACACCCCATGTGAAGTTTTCAAGGTAATGGGCAAAGCAGTTGCAGAGATATAGCATAACGAAAAACTTTAACCAAAAAACTTAACCAAAAACTTTAACCAAAAAACTTAACCAAAAAACTTAACCAAAAACTTTAACCAAAGAACTTAACCAAAAACTTCAAAGTAATTTGACCTTGACATTGGGCACAGGGGCCGCACAGGAGGGGGTGGGGTATGAATGATAAGATGATGATAAACACCCATATGAATGTTTCAAGGTAATGGGCAAAGCAGTTGCAGAGATGTAGTATAACGAAAAACGTTTAACCAAAAATCTTAAGCAAAAACTTAACCAAAAACTAACCTTTAAAAAACTTAAAAAACCTTAACCACTTCAAAGTAATTTGACCTTCACATTCGGCACAGGGGCCGTACGGGAGGGGGTAGAATGAAATATAGATGATGATAAACCCCCATGTGAAGTTTCAAGGTAATGGGCAAAGCAGTTGCAGAGATATAGCATAAAGAAAAACTTTAAACCAAAAAACTTAACCAAAAAACTTTAAACCAAAAAACTTACAAACCAAAAAACTTAACCAAAAACTTTAACCAAAGAACTTAACCAAAAACTTCAAAGTAATTTGACCTTGTCATTGGGCACAGGGGCCGCACGGGAGGGGGGTAGAATGAAAATATAGATGATGATAAACACACCATATGAAGTTTCAAGGTAATGGGCAAAGCAGTTGCAGAGATATAGTATAACAAAAAACTTTAACCAAAAAACTTAACCAAAAACTTTAACAAAAAACTTCAAAGTAATTTGACCTTGACATTGGGCACAGGGGCCGCACGGAAGGGGGGTAGAATGAAAATATAGATGATGATAAACACCCATGTGAAGTTTCAAGGTAATGGGCAAAGCAGTTGCAGAGATATAGCATAACGAAAAACTTTAACCAAAAAAAAACTTAACCAAAAACTTTAACCAAAAACTTCAACCAAAAAACTTAACCAAAAAACTTAACCAAAAACTTTAACCTAAGAACTTAACCAAAAACTGTAACCAAAAATCTTAACCAAACAACTTAACCAAAAACTTTAACCGGACACACGTACGTACGCCAAACGGCCGACTATATCGCGCTTTCCGCAAGCGGGCGCGACAAAAACAATTAACCATGTGAAAGGTATTGCATTTTACTACCATAAGACAGCATTGACTAGGTTTATGTGATGTATTGATTCAACATTTTAAACATACTTCTTCATCTTTGTCATCTTGTGCAGATTTCAGTTCAGTCTCAAGCTTGTCGATGATAGCTGCATTGTTCCTCTCTCGTTTGGAAATTTCTTGTAGATACTCCATCCTTTCCTTTTCTTCTTCAGGGGTTGTTAGTAATTTATTCATTAATATATCTTTCAGCTCATTCATGTAGGTAACCAATTCTTGGCTTGATGGGTGTCGTCGAACAAATTCATGCTTGATGACATTCATAGCAGCTGGGTTAGAATTAAATGATCTAACGATATTCTTGCAGGATGTGTTGAGTTGTTGTGCAACCATTGTAAGGCTTCTGACGGTACGTTCAACTTGGCTATCCATACTGTAGTGGGAAGCCACGCTGCCACCACTTCCAGGTCGATACTCAGTAGAGCCTTGACGGGAGCTCTGTTGGGAAGTTTTTCTCGACTTTGATCCCATTGACTCCACTGAATTCCTCCTCGAGGAAGCATGTGATCCACTTCTTAGACTCAGCTGATCATCTTGTGCTTCGTGACTTTGTGCTGATGATAACCTGCTTTGCTCGCCGGCACTTTGTTCAATTTTCGCAGCCATTGCAGCATTTTTTTTCATCTGCTTGTCAAATGATTGCTTAATTTCATCATAGCTATTCAATATAACTTCGTGGTGCTCAAGTAACTCAGACAACTCTAGTCCAAGACTTATTCGGAATCGTTCAAGGGATTGTAGAATAAATGGCAATAGAGTAACCACTTCAGCCTTTTGAATAGTGTCCTCAAAGACCGACATAACCCGCTGTGCTTCAATTGTTGCTATTTTTTTTCTAGCAGGTTCCAGTGCTCTGGACGGATCTAGTCGCAATCGTTCTTTCAATTTTTTACTAATTAGACCACCGCCATGCTTTGGCCGCTGTGGTACATGCAGTTTCATTTGTAGCGTAGGCTCTAAACCTACAGTTTCCGTCAAGGTTCTTGCCATAGCAGCAGTAGCCATTTTGGAATTTTGTCGGTTATTCGCTTTTATCAATACTTATCCGTTTTTTTGTGATAGGGTATACTTGGCAACAACTACTACTATCCAAGAATGTATTAATTAACAATTCTATTATATACAGCACGGAAAAGTCATTTGCCGTCCATTAAACAAGAATAATACCGAAAATATACAACGAATAATTGTTTGTTGATCCTGTTTACGCCATATTGGACCGTTTACCGTCATGTTGTTTAATATCATACCATCAACAACAAATAGTTCTGAATTTGGGGGGTTCTTTTACTAATAAATGCTTTGCTTATCATTTCGATGGAAATAATTTGACATAAAATCTGTTTTATATTGGACGAAAGGCACAAATTACTTTCTGATATTATACGTTTCACAATTTTCGCGCATGAACAGCCAAGTGAGGTTGCTAAGCCGAACTATTTATAATTCACCTTTAGGGTTAAAGTTCAATAAAGTGCCAATATGGCGGGTAATGAGGAAAGTCCCTTATTGGAAAGGCAAACGGAAGTTATCGAAGATTGTGAAGAACTTCAAGACGATGACTATTTTGACATTTACACAACAAGTATGCTAACTTATATTTAGGCATATTTATAAGTTAGCACAATACCAAAGACAAGTTGATGTCTGTCAACTACATATATATGAACTACATGATGTCGCATTTCGTCCCTGTCCGTGTTCGCCCTCATTGTAATTCGGCATGGGGTTGGGGAGCATTATTTGCCTTGCTTATTGAAACGATGCAAATGATTACCCGGAGTTTGACACTAACATTTGGACAAGTGATTCTGCAGCATGGACATCCACTGTTTTTCATTATGTTGAATAAGATCTTGAAAGTTCAGGGATTCCTCCCAACAAAACGCATCCCAGGACACTGAGAGTCGACACCTGTTGTCAGAGCCGATACTTGTGATTTGAGACATTTAAGTTGTCTTAATCCAGTTACTGAGACGGTTTAAATGAATTGTCGCAACAATGTAATACTGATAGATTGACCTTTTAATGCGATCAAGTTCAGTTATTTGCTATTTAACTTATACACGGACGATAGGGTTGTATAATATACTGTTTTACAAATATGCAAAAAAACAACTTAAGTTTAATCATTATACTAACACATTACAGTAAATACATCTATACATGTTACTGAACAATTAAATATATTCTCCTTGTTCTGCATGTAGACACAATGTATCTACATGCATAACAATGAGTACATTTAATTGTTCATTTATTTTGTACATGCCTGAAATTGTATATTATACAGGTAGCATATTAATTATCATCAAGACTACTGGTGACTTTATTTACATGATACAGCTCCCTCAAATGATATAGTGTCATCATGAATACTCGGTGATTCACTGCTGTATTTAGCCCACCAAATGTTCATGTATATGTCGCGGTACGTAACTCACTGTGGGGAGGAAGTGTGTATTCGTGCCGGGCTAGCTCAGTCGGTTAGAGCGATGGTACGGTAAACCAGAGGTCCCGGGTTCGAGCCCCGGGCCGGAGCACATTTTTCTCACCCTGTGACATTTGGCGCCCAACGAGGGACCGTGACTGATATATATACTACCCAAAATGTACCAAATATATGGAATTCAGAGACGAATTAAATATAGAATTCGGGGACGAATTTCAATTTGGCGGGGGAGTATGTCACGGTACGTAACTCACTGTGGGGAGGAAATGTGTATTCGTGCCCGGCTAGCTCAGTCGGTTAGATCGATGGTACGGTAAACCAGAGGTCCTGGGTTCGGCCCCGGGCCGGAGCACATTTTTCTCACTCTGTGACATTTGCTCACCTATATTTATTCCTGACCATGCGTTACTGGCTCCACTCACAGGTCGAAGACTCGGACATATGACACAAAAAAAAATGCCTATTAAAAAAAATCCCATTAATACCCCACCCACTTGGTCTCGTACAGTACCATCTTCTATATATAGAAGATGGTACTGTACGAGACCAAGTGGGTGGGGTAATGGGATTTTTTTTGTGTCGTAGGTCCGAGTCTTCCACCTGTGGCTCCGCCAGTTGGTCAGAAGTTATGTACTTAAACACCTAACTATCTTTTCAGTATTCAGATAAGCCTGTGTCTAAAGACTACTATACCCCCTAATTTCAAAATCATTGCGCATTTTACTTTTACAAATGGATTATTGATTTTTTTCATTACTAAATAGGGAACGAATGGTAAAAAATATATAACAAATTTAAACATTCACTTAATTGAGCTGCAAAAAGCAAACACTTTTTGCCGCTCAACTAATAGCTACAATAACACCTTGACATGATAAAATAACAATTTCTGCATATATATGTTTATATCGCTAACATATCAAACACGCCGGATATCCGATTGCAAATTGCAAAAATCACTCTTCCATGCGTTACATTAAAGAGATGGGGTTAAATTGCTACCCTCGCGAGAGGTATGGAGTGGGGTAGCAAGTTTGTTTCTACTCAACTATGTGAATTTTCAACTTTATGACAATATTTTCACTACTCAATTTGAAAATCATGCATATTTTCACATTGCTGTGTGTATTTTGCACTCCCACTTTTGACAATCAATGCGTATTCTGCTAAAATAATTGCTTAAAATATGCCAATATGCACCTTATCTGGAGCCCTGTATAGCACAATATCACTTAAGAGATTATTTTAGCCAGCAGCTGACAGAAGGGATCTTATGCCATTTACACCCTCACACTCTATCAGGGTTTATCAGGGCTCCAGATAAGGAATTAGTAATTGAATTCGAGTATTTTCACTCCAACATTTCTGAAGCAATTGGGTATTTCAAAATTTGAATTGGGTAAAATAAAATCTCACTACTGTTTACACAACAGACAGCAATTATTGAATTAGTTTGCTTTGAAATGAAAACTATCTTGGCATTTCATTAGAATTGTCCTTGGAGACAATTCTTATGAAATACCAAGATGTGTTTTCATGGAAAATAAGAAAAATATGCTATATTTGTGGTCTGTTTATTGTTTTCTGCAGCATGCTACAGGTACCACAAAATTGTTATTGCTTTTTGATTCTCGCTATTTCGGATTTCAATTGGGTTTTTCGGCAATTTTAATTGGGTATTTACGCAAATGCGCAGCTTATCTGGAGCGATTGTTTATGCTGTTCATCATAGAGTCAACAGAGCTCCAGATAAAGTGCGTATTTTGCGCACATATTTTAGCTGAATACACATTGATTAACAAAAGTGGAAGTACAAATACTCACAGCAATGTGAAATTAATGCATTAATTATCAAATTGAGTAGTGAAAATACCGTAATAAATTTGAAAATTTACTTCGGTGAGCTGCAAAAAGCAAGCAGTGTTTTCCCTATTTAATAAGGAAGAAAATCAAGTAAAATGTGCATTGAATTTTAATATGGGAGGAAAATACTCTTTAGATACAAAACTTATCTGGAGCTGTGTTGGTTTAGTCAGACCTCTTATTGGACCGACCCCCTCGATAATGTACTGTATTTAGTGCATGTACGTGTTATCATAGATTACACATTTAGGACATTAGAAAATTTGATAATGTTGTGTAGCGCAGTCAACTAAAGTTTACACTGCTTTTGTTCCTTCAATACAACCTTTATGCATTTGCTATTACATTTGCAGTTTTAGTCATGTGATAAACTTTTGGTTGTCATTAACAGACCAGCATCCGACATGACCATGCTTCATTCATTTCTATCATATAGGATAACGTCATCGAAGCATTACTTGTCACATGAAATACGCTCATGTCAAAGATTGATGTAATGTTGTACCAGGTAGTCCCGATACAGATATATTTAGGTTAAACTAGATAAAAATTGTACTATCTCTGTATATCTTAACTGTGTGAATTAGCTCACCTGGGGACTGTTTCAGTTCACTAAATGCGTACAACAAAAATGTTCTTGCAAAGATTTCTATAAATTCATTTCACACATTAACGTGGTTCATTAATGCTACCATTTTTCATGTAGCAGTCATTAAACCTTAACTCTGCATGCTAGCGGCGAAAAATAATCTGCCAAACGAATAGTTTTATTTGTCTCTGTAAATATGTCTTGAAATTTCATTAGAATTGTGTCCTCCGGACCAATTCCAAGACATATTCTTGACATTTATAAGGAGAAATAAAAGAAAATATAATGAATTGTCATCTGCTATTTTTTTTAACTATTTACAGCCCACAAATTTCCCAGCATGCACAGAGTTAACAAATCCCACACAGATTTACCAAAATAGTCTGTTAAAGGTACATGCCCACACAGATTTACCAAAATAGTCTGTTAAAGGTACACGCCCACACAATACGCACAACATGTTCTTTATATCAGATACATCATCTGAGACATTTTCTGGCAAAATAAACATTCATTCACTATCACCCTACATATTGATTGGCATTATTATACATTTTATATCAGACATAACCTTCCACACTGATATCAGGGGCAATGACCGCGTTTCCTTAAAATGTTAACAGACATTAATATTTATAATCTGTATTTATTTTTTGATGTGCAATTATCATACTTTATAATCTGCCAAAAATATTATTTTTGCAGGTGACGCATTTAATTAGTATAAATAATTAAAAAATACCATGCCTCATTTGCATATGAAAATAGCCTGATACCAACGCGCGTTACTATCAGTAAAATAAATATTACTAAATGATTATACCTGTATAGCGGCCACTCGTAATCTTTAGAACTGGTGGGATAGTGACACAATTATACACTTATTTAATTCCTATAAAGAACATTTTGTGCCTACTGAGCATGCACCTTTAATGCAAACTTTCTTTTATTTCAACTTTAATACATTTTAGTTTTGCACATACAAACTTCCTAGCCATACAAAAGTTTAGTGAAACGGGCCCCAGGTGTGTACATTGAATTGCGTGGAATAAAATTAATAAAACACTATTGCACACAACTGCGCATTGCCGTTTAACACCTCGTTTTAGTATTGCCTGAAAATAAAAAATAGAAGTGTCCCACCCGCCCCATTTTTCCCCAAAATTTAGATGATAATCCAAACATTAATTTTTGTAGCCTAATGGTGAATTCACACATTTCATGTTTAACTCTTTGCATGCTGGGAAACTTGTGGGCTATAAATAGTTCAAAACTAGCAGATAAACATTCATGATATTTTCTTTTATTTCTCCTTGTAAATATCCTGAGGACTCAATTCTAATGAAATTCCAAGACATATTTACAGAGAGAAATAAAACATATACCGGTAGTCCTAATTTGTTTGGCGGATATTTTCGCCGCTAGCATGCAAAGAGTTGATACACTTATACGGTTATGAAAAAATCTAAATATTTTCCAGATTTGTCATCTTTCTATTCAAAAGTATATGTTGTCACCATTTCCATGCATAATTAAGAGAATTATTTTTAATTTGAAAAAAATGTGTATCCTCAGTATGTATTAAAATGGGTTTAATTTTGTTGTCTGCTATTTATTATTTATTTTATGTTTTTCTTTTCGATGAAAACATGTTTTGGCATGTGCATGAAAATCGTCTCCATTGGCGACCATTCTCAAGCACTACCAAACATGTTTTTCTAAGGACTAAGACAAAGAATTTCAGCAGAAGGTAAACAAAATTTTCCACCTTTTAAGCGTTCATTTTTTTTCCATTCGAGACAATTTTCATGCACAAAACAACAATTATTCATCGCGAAAAAGGAAATTAAACAGCAGACAACAAAATTTGATTCAGCGTTTAAAGTTTAGGGTGAGCAATATGCTACTTTGTATGCTCTTGTAAATTTAAACAAATAGTAGTGTGTTTAGAAATAATGCTGATTGAATATTACCAATGAAAACTAGTGTAGCTATGTTACAACAATTAAAGTGACAACCTATTTATAAAATTAATTACGTTCTTAGTTGCTACACATTTTGAGAATACGTGTTCCGTTTTCACGTTTAAATTATTAGTTCTCAAAAACAACTACTGGCATGTGGATATAGAAACCTGATAGAAAAATAAGAAAATACCACATTTGATACTCGTTTTAACCCATTACAGATGGGATACGCTTCTAGTTGTATGAATCTACAGAGAAAAAATCGCTATTTTCTTTATTTCATCTCGAAAGTATATGTTGTTACCAACACATTACAGTAAATACGAGACGGTTCAAATGAGTGGTAACAACATATACATTTATTGAGAAATAAACAAAATAATGGAAAATTATTGCATCCTTAGACTGAGATGGGTTAAGTACCGTGTATACAAAATTTATTTATTTAACTCAAGATTGTGTAATACTCATTTGGACAGTAAATACATGTATTGATTTTGGATGTTGTGATACAAACATTAACTACGGCTTGCGCTTGTAAGGTGTGACAATGTTTCAGGAAACGCGTTATATGAAACTATGTTGTTAAAAGTTCGGTTCAAGTAATGCATTAGTGGTTCCAGTATTCTGATGTCATATTAGACATGGACAAATTCCTGATTCTGGATGATCGACAAACCCAGCGTTATGAGTGGGGTCAGTACATGCAAAATACTACAGTAATAAATTAATTAACCCTTTCAACACCACAGGCTTGTATAGTTGTATTGGCAAACAGTGTAGATCCAGATGAGCCAGCTCGTGACGAGCCGTCTCATCAGGATTTGCATTTTTTGCCAACTTTTTGCACTTCGGCCGACCGATTGTCCTAATGTTTTTGTACGGTATATGTGTTTATACTACAAGCCTATGACGAATTGGCAATGTCCGCTGACGTAATTACTGATGTTTTAATTAGAGATTTGCGAGCATTTTCAGGCGCGGATACAGTGGGGGGGAGGGGGTCCGGACCCCCCACCTGCTCCCGGCCAAAAAAAAAAAGAAGAAAATCTACAATACTCGGATAGTTGTACGACTTTTTGTGTTTTTGTGTCAGGAAATCGCATCTGCGGCGATCTGGCATTTCAAAATTTCCTGGGGGAGTACCCCGACACCCCTCAACTTTACGATGCGCATCGCGCTTCGCGCTCACGGAGGTCGGCGACGCCGATTTGTAATTACAGACCCCCCCTGCAATTATTTCGGTATCCGCGCCTGATTTTAAACCATGGTCAGACTACGCGAATCCACTGCCAGTAGCCCATTTCACCAACATTGCAAAGTAGACTTATCTAGCAAAGTATACTTTGAGGGTGAAATTTTCAATTTAAGAATAAATTTATTAATTTTTTTTATACTGAATTTATTACATTATCACAGCCATTTTGGCTGTGATAATGTAATAAATTCAGTATAATAATTCTGCATATTTTTAATCATCAAATCTATGCAGTCGTTAGTTCTATATGAAAGAATGCATTTTGGGAAGACTAAATGATTACTCCCTCAAAGTATACTTTGCTAGCTAAGTATACTTTGCAATTTTGATGAAATCGTCTACTGGTCTGGCCGCTAATGCAATAAGTCGGGATTTGTTGGAGATCAAGACCCAATTCACATAAACACGTTTGTTGTGTCACGTTAGACTGGTTCCCGGTAGTATTGTTTCATTAGGCTGCGCATCCGACAGGGTACCATTCTAGTGTGGACTTCGTGACTAACGTCAGCAACCGCATGTATTGATCTTTGATATGGCCTTGTGCCCCTCGGTGTGAAATTTACACGTAGTAATACTTGACAAGCGCGGTGTGTTTGAAGTCTTAGTCTTGTCACTGTAGACGAATCAGCATCGTGTAAACACAGTTTGCCGACTAATGATCGAGTTTTATGACTTACGCGGAATTGAGGGGCGTGGCTTAACGAACTAACAAAGCGCATAGCAAAACAGCGATGCAATAATCAATAATGGAACTCCGGATGTCACTACCAGTGAAGCATCAAGCTACTTAGAATGTAATCAACACAAACGCATTGAAACAGTACGAATGAATAAAGTATCACGCCACATCCCGGTACATAGAAATGTAATAGGACGGATAGAACTTTGAATGTCATCAGCCAGCAAGCATCAAGCCACATATAATTGTAATAAGACGGATAGAACTTAAAATGTCATCAGCCAGCAAGCATCAAGCCAAATATTATTATGGCGGATATGACCATCCATAAAATATACCTAAGAGTATCAGTAATGAACTCTTTGCACGCTGGGAAACATGTGGGCTATATATAGTTTAAAAATCACATGTGCTACACTCCGCACCGGCGTAAAGTTTCATGTCGAAAAATGCACCGGTTTCCTGATGAAATGCTACTCACCTCTACTTAGAGCTAACATATTCAAGCAATTTTGGTCTACTGTCTGTTTCATGAAACCTGCCCAAATTTTACGGCTATATAAATAATGCAATTTTTTTTTTGATAATATTAAATTACAGCAAAATTTAAGAATGAGCCTACTTGGGCGAGCGGCTGACAGAAAAAGTGCATAGTGTGTGTACACAACTCCTCTGAAACCGTTCAGTCGATCGATCTGTAACTATACACACGTCTTCTACACATATTGAAGATGTGCACCTTGCTGTTTTTATGCCGAAAAAATATTTTTTAACAAAAATATCACCTGTTTAACTTGGCCATTTTTTCTACATTTTTTTATGCATTTCTATATACGGTACAGAGTTTGTGTACACAACTCCTCCGAAACCGTTCAGTCGATCGTTCTGAAACTATACACACGTCTTATACACATATTGAAGATGTGCACCTTGTGTTTTTATGCCGAAAACATATTTTTTAACAAAAATATCACCTTTTTAACTTAGCCATTTTTTCTACATTATTGTATCCAATTCCCTATCATTGCTACTTTACACTCTACTTTTCTATCTCTGTCTGAATTAGTATACATGTTTAGCACAACGAGATGAAGAAATAATGCTATAGACTTTCAAATTCTCATTAATGTTTCTTGCCTTGGTGACAGCTTCACATTTCTGCATCTTTGCTGTCTGGCCCATATTCGACGGGCGTATTTTGTGACTTGCGGCACTCTTGTTTATTATGTTTTACCGCGGGGCGGGTGAGCGGCTGACAGAAAAAGTGCATAGTGTGTGTACACAACTCCTCCGAAGATGTGCACCTTGGTCTTTTTATGCCGAAAAAATATTTTTTCACAAAAATATCACCTTTAACTTAGCCATTTTTTCTACATTTTTTTTTATACATTTCTATATAGGGTACAGAGTTTGTGTACGTACACAACTCCTCTGAAACCGTTCAGTCGATCGATCTGAAACTATACACACGTCTTCTACACATATTGAAGATGTGCACCTTGGGTGTTTTTATGCCAAAAAAATATTTTGTAGCAAAAATATCACCTTTTAAACTTGGCCTTTTTTTCCACATTTTTGTATCCAATTCTATATAAATTCTACTTTACACATCTCTACCTAAATTAGTATACCTGTTTATTAGAACAAGATGAAGAAATAATGCTATAGATTTTCAAATTCTCATTAGTGTTTCTTGCCTTGGAGACAGCTTCACATTTCTGCATCTTCTCTGTCTGGCCCATATTCGACGGGCGTATTTTGTGAGTTGCGGCACTCATTATGTTTTACCGCGGGGCGGGTGAGCAGCTGACAGAAAAAGTGCATAGTGTGTGTGCACAACTCCTCTGAAACCGTTCAGTCGATCGATCTGAAACTATACACACGTCCAAAAGAATTGAAGATGTGCACCTTGGTGTTTTTATGCCGAAAAAATATGTTTTAACAAAAATATCACCTTTAACTTAGCCATTTTTTCCACATGTTTGTATCCAATTCTATATAAATTCTACTTTACACATCTCTACCTAAATTAGTATACCTGTTTATTAGAACAAGATGAAGAAATAATACTATAGATTTTCAAATTCTCATTAATGTTTCTTGCCTTGGAGACAGCTTCACATTTCTGCATCTTCGCTGTCTGGCCCATCTTCTACGGGCGTATTTTGTGACTTACGGCACTCTTGTTCGTAATAAGATCAATGTTCTTAAATTTTGATAAAAAAAATATATTATCGGAAAAAATATTGTTTTTGCATTATTTATATGGCCGTAAGATTTGGGCAGGTTTCGTGAAACAGACAGTAGTAACCGGTGCAAGATATTTGTGCCGGTAACTAGAGGAAAATGTCAGTATCTTCTACATATAGCTGAATGGGATTGCATCAGGAATCCGTTGCTTATTTCGACTTGAAACAGTTTACGCTGGCGCGGAGTGCAGCACCTGTAAAAATGTAGAACACAATTCATTATATGATCCGTATCACGTGAGGTACGGTATGTTTGATTTAGAAATAATTTTTCCGGACTCGCCAATCGTCACCAATCGCCAATTCTGTTTACTAATTTATCATTCAGCATATATATATGACAAGAATTGTTCAAATATATAAGTATTGTACATTTCAGACGATCCTAGGGATGGGTTGTGGCCAGGGATTCCGCTGGCGATCGCCACTTTTGCATTTGGCGATAAAAATAAACAATTGGCGATAAAAAATTACAATTTTTCCCCCAGCGGAATCCCTGGTTGTGGCCTAGGGGTTAGAACACCTGACATCCCATCCGGAGGTTGTGGGTTCAACCTTCGCCTCGGGCATCACAAAATACTTTTATATTATTTCCATCCCACTAGTCTGTAGGATGAGACTTGAAACTGTGGTCCCGTCTCTATATGACCTTAGCTGTTTCTGGGACGTTAAACCCATTCACTATCACTTTTTCAGATGACCCTTCCCGTGATGTCATCAATGAACGCGGCAACATGGGACAGGGTCTGCCAGAGGAGCCCCCAATCGGTGGTATGTCGCGGCGTCGCAATCGTAGCAAGGTCTGGACCCTTAACCATCAGGTATAGAAAATCATAGTCTTACGTTTTTTGGCTCATTAATACATGCTGATGATACACAACTTTTCAAAGAAAAAATAAAAATAATTCTCTTAATTTTGCTCGGAAGTATATGTTGTTACCACTCATTTGAACCGTCTCGTCGCGACGGTTCAAATGAGTGGTAACAACATATACTTCCGAGCAAATTTAAGAGTCGAGACGGTTCAAATGAGCAATTGGGTATTTCAAAATTTTAATTGGGTAAAATAAAATCACACTACTGTTTACACATCAACAGACAGCAATTCATGAAAACATGTCTTTGCATTTCATTAGAATTGTCTCCTTGGTTGGGAGGTACGCAAATCTTAATGATGAACCATCCTTACCTGGTTGTCACGTCTGCTTGTGGACAGCGCGATATAGTCGGCACATTGGCGTAGGCGGGTTAAAGTACATAGTCGACATAGTCGTCAAAATTACGTCCAGGGGTCCGTGCGCTTTGTGCGTCCGTACATCCGTCTTCTGTGTTACAAGTGTTTATATACCTTATACCTCCATAGCCCATACTCCAATTTACTTCAAACTTCAAAATGTTTCTTTATCATCGTCAATATTTTAATTCTATAGCCCATCCATGCGGCCGACATGTCCCAAGATCAAGGTCAAGGAAATTAGCGTTAACGTTTTTACATACCTTATATCACCACAACGTCATTCTCAGATTTTACAGTTTTCAAATAAATACGCTCTGAGACCATCACATGCCTCAACGAGCTTGACATGCGGGCCGCGCCCAACTGGTATAATTATTCCCTCGCTGATAGGCAAGTGGGGATATAGCGTTATAGTCTGTTTCACGAAAGCTGCCCAAATTTGACGGCTATATAGACAATTCAAAAACAATATTTTTTTCGATAATATTAAATTAGCGAGGAAAATTTAAGAATGAGCCTTCTTTTTATTTCGTGAAATTCGGTCAAATATTGATTTTATTACGAAAAATTGATTTGTCTATGGGAATTTAACATGGGGGAAAAAGTGGTAAGCAAGTGTGGGAGGAGTCAAAAAACGAAATATTTTGGAAATTGACTCCGAAACCTGACTAGATAGCTTGGATATGATCTAACTAAGAAAACAAAAGTTAAATTTTAAAAATCAGTCCAGTATTTCTAAAATTCAAAAAAAATTCCCATCCGTGAAGATGTCTATGGGGATTTAACATGGGGAAATTTTATTTCGCAATAAAATCAATATTTTTCCAAATATCACAAAATAAAAAGAAGGCTCATTCTTAAATTTTCCTTTAATTTAATATTATCAAAATAAATCTTGTTTTTGAATTGTTTATATGGGCGTAAAATTTGGGCAGCTTTCGTGAAACAGACAGTAGTTCATGTACGTATGTGAGTGCGTGCGTTAGCGACACCTTTAATTTTTCAATAACTCATGAACCGCTTCACCGATTTTGATAATATTTGGCCACGACACACGTCCGACCTCCCATGGTCAAGCTCACTGAGGACTTATGCTAAACTTGTTTGTAAGGCAATATTTTTTAATTTTTAAAAAAAAAATTCAGTGACTCATCAACCGCTTCACGAATTTGATAATACTTGGCTGCAATGTGTGTCTAGGTATGCTGCTTTGTTTTGCATACGACCTACGTCTGACCGCCCAAGGTCAAGGTCACTGAGGATTTGATTTTTTTTAACGATGCCAGTTCTTGTTTAAAGGTGCGTCTGGATGATTATCATGTGCTGTCAAAGCATGTTTTCATGAACTAAAAATGAAAAATAAGCGACAGTATTGTAAAGGGAAACAATATTTCAAGTGGCTTATTTGGGTGTTGAATTCCAAATATGCCGAAAGATGGAAAATTCAAGACAACAAAATTTAATTTGCCATTCTACAAGTGAAACCAACTTGTATTATGTGATTATAATTACGCCAGGAAGCGGCCATCTTCCTCCAAGAGGGTGAAAACAACGACAAATATGTCACGCATCCCAGAGACCACGACGCCCTACCAGCATACGAGATAGCCCACCATCCCTGGTTCCACGTGATGGATCTCGCCGCGGCATTGCTGGTTATGGGTCTAGCGGCAGCGGAACGGCCCGCAGTCGGCTTCCTCAAGTTACCAGTTGGGGTAAGATTCACTCTTAACCCTTACAGTGCTGAATAACATTTTGTCGTCTGCTGTTTATTGTTCATTTTCTCATCAAAAACATGCTGTGCCAACACGTTAGAATTATTATTGTGCTGTCAAGCCATGTTATATTTGAAAAAGAAGACAAAATATGAAACAACAGCAGACAGTTAATATAACTTGTAGCCCAACCCATATGCATGTTATTTAATCATTACGTTTGCTTGTTATCCCCTCGCCGATAGGCAAGAGAGGATATAACGTTAGTCCATGTATGTACGTTAGTAACATCTTTCATTTTTAGCTCACCTGAGCAAAGCTCATGTGAGCTATTGTTACCGCAATGTGTCGGTCGTCCGTCGTCGTCCGTCTGTTAACATTTTCAAGCGTCTTCTCCTCGTTAACCATTGGGCCTATAGTCACCAAACTTCATGGTCCTTAGGTAGGGGGATTACAAAATTGTTAAAATGTCGTCATTACGTAATCCAAGATGGCTGATGTCTAATTTTATTTTTGACCGAATATGGTCATGTCATATATCAAATCGATATATACAAAGTTATGGTCCATGGGTGAAGCCTTTTCAGATTTGTTAAAATGGAGGTCATCGCTAATCCAAGATGGCTGCCGTCTAAAAATAGCATAAGTTCTTAAAAAATCTTCTTCTTATGAACCGCTAGCCGGATTGGTCATGTCATCCAAGATGACCGCCATCTAAAAATAGCACTTTAATGTGTTTTTTTAAAACACATATGAACTCAATGTCACATTCTCCTCTGGTGTTCATGGAGTCAGGTGAGCGAATTATGGCCATCATGGCCCTCTTATTCAATGACTCATGAACTCATGAACCACTTCACCGATTTTAATAATATTTGGTCACAATGTGTGTCTAGGGATGGTGCTTTATTTTGCGTACGACCCACGTCCGACCACCCAAAGTCAAGGTCACAAATCTTCTTCTCAAGAACCGCCAACCGGATTTCAACAAAACTTGGTAGGAATGATCGATGTACAATGCTCTTTCAAAGTTGTTAAAATGGTGACCCCCGGGGTCAAAAATGGGCGTGGCCCGTGGGGTCAAATTATATTTTGA
The DNA here is from genome assembly GCA_029237695.1 of Conchocele bisecta. Classification (NCBI taxonomy): domain Eukaryota; kingdom Metazoa; phylum Mollusca; class Bivalvia; order Lucinida; family Thyasiridae; genus Conchocele; species Conchocele bisecta. Next base: position 25,531,868 of record CM055277.1, read on the forward strand.
CTGAATATGGTCATGTCATATATCAAATTGAAGGTGTCAATGAGGATGGTTATGTCATCCAAGATGGCCGCCGAAAGGTCAAAAGGTCGTTCTTTTATTAGAGATTTCAAAATTCTCCTTCACATGAACCGCTTGGCCCATTGTAGCCAAACTTAAAAGTTATGGTCCATGGGTGAAGCCTTTTCAGATTTGTTAAAATGGAGGTCATCGCTAATCCAAGATGGCCGCCATCTAAAAATATCATAAATTCTTAAAAAATCTTCTTCTCAAGAGCCGCCAACCAGATTTCGACAAAACTTGGATGGAATGATCGATGTCAAAAATGGGCGTGGCCCGTGGGGTCAAATTGGGGTCAAATTTATTTTTCCTGAACCGCTAGCCGGATTTCAACGAAACTTGGTAGGAATGATCGATGTACAATGCTCTTTCAAAATTGTGAAAATGTTGACCCCGGGGTCAGAATGGGCGTGGCCCGTGGGGTCAAATTGGGGTCAAATTTTATTTTTGACCGAATATGCTCATGTCATATATCAAATTGAAGGTATCGATGAGGCGATCACTCTGGTGCAATATTTGTCGGAATCGGATGATTATGTCATCCATGATGGCCGCCAAAAGGTTATTCAAGATTTTGAACGTCTTTTTCTCAGGAACCACATGGCCGATGCTGGCCAAACTTCATAGTAAGTTAAGATCCTTGGGTGAAGCATTTTCAGATTTGGTAGAATGAGTCATCGCTTAATCCAAGATGACTGCCATCTAAAAATAGCACAATTTTTTTAAAACACATGAACTCAATGTCACATTCTCCTCTGGTGTTCATGGAGTCAGGTGAGCGAATTAGGACCATCATGGCCCTCTAGTTTTATTACATGTATAATAAACAGTATTATTAAAGGTACATGCCCACTCAGTACTAGTCACAAATTGTTGTTTGTAGGAATTAAATAACAACTACGTGTGCCCGCTATACAGATATAATCATTAGTAATATGTATTTTACTGATAGTGACTTGCGGTGGTATCATGCTATTTTCATATGCAAATGAGGCATGATATATTTTGATTATTTATACTAATTAATTGTGTTAACTGAAAAAATAGTATTTTCGACAGATTATAAAGTATATGTATGATCATTGCAAATCGGACAAAAAATAAATATAGAGAATAAATAGTAATGTCCGTTAACATTTTAAGGAAACACGGTTATCGCCCCTGATATCACTGTGGAAATTTAAATCTGGATATAAAATGTATAATGCCAACCAATACGTGGGAAATGGTGAACAAATATTTATTTTGCCAGGAAATGTGTCAGATGATTTCTCTGATATAAATAACATTTTGTGCCTACTGAGTGGGCATGTACCTTTAAAGGTACATGCCCACTCAGTAGGCACAAAATGTCTCGGATGATGTCTCTGATAAGAGTGCCATCGAGGTGATTAGTTTAGTGAAAACGATGCCCTTGTTGCAATATTATCCATGCCACTAACATTTGTCAGGGCTCCAGATAAGCTGCGTATTTGCGTAAATACCCAATTAAAATTGCAAAAAACCCAATTGAAATCAGAAGTAGCAAGTATCAAAAAGCAATAACAAATCTGTGGTACCTTTATCATGCTACAGAAAACAATAAACGGACCACAAATATAGCATATTTTTCTTATTTTCCATGAAAACGCATCTTGGTATTTCATTAGAATTGTCTCCAACGAGCCAATTCTAATGAAATGCCAAGAAATGTTTTCATTTCGAAGCAAACTATTCAATAATTGCTGTCTGTTGATGTGTAAACAGTAGTGTGATTTTATTTTACCCAATTAAAATATTTTGAAATATCCAATTGCTTCAAATATGATGGAGTGAAAATACTCAATTACTAATTCCTTGTCTGGAGCTTTATTTGTAATATTACTGTAATAACCCTAAATATTTGGACACAGTTGATTCTGGGGAAACACATATAAATATATGCTTACCCACAGTGCAGAGTGTCTCAATATTTAGGGTTAGTATGGCTGTACTGGTTTATCACAATAACAATGTATTTGGATACCATTTGTTTTGGTGGGTTTCCCAAAACAAATGGTGTTCGAACACTTAAGGAATAAAACCATGGGCTATTGAGTTTACTTGGGGGTACAATACATGTGGTCTGTTTAAAGTGCTCCTCGCAAACTTTAAACAAACCAAATGTATTATTAACCACAGTAAATGTAACAGCCTATGGTTTTATTACTTATATTTATACTGCATTTTCTGATAGATTCAAAAATGTAAATAAGCAAATATGGCGTTAAAACTAAGAATAATCTTGTTTTCTGTCATTTTGTCGCAATTGCTGGAACAGCAATGTTGCCGGTCAGTAGCATGACGTTATTGACAATGATGATGAACGTCAAGTATGTTAATGATGTCAAACAAACTTTAACGAATCAACAATGTCGCGGTATGTCACGTGGGGCTAATGTAATGTACTGGCAGGGATTCCGCTGGGGAAAATAAAAAAATCGCCACTTCCAAAAAAAAAAAAAAAAAATTTTTTTTTTTTTTTATTTTTTTTTTTTTTGAAGTGGCAATTTTTTTTTTTTTCGAAAATTGTAATTTTTTATTATTCGCCAATTGTTTAATTTTATCGGAATCCCTGTACTGGGATATAAACGAAATATGTTGAATGGGCATTTCCATTATGAATTTAAGGACAGTGTAAATATTTAGGGTTATTACGGTAAACAAAAAAAATTGTATTCTAAAAATGAAAATTTCTCATCTATTTTTAGGTCCACGGTTCCCTGGAGATATTTGGGCTCCTGGTTCTGAGCTTGGAGCTGGGAATCAGAATGAAGTGGCTAGGTTGGCGGGTATACATTCAACATAAACGTACAACCTTCAAGGTATGTCCATTTGTGGCTGTGACGGAAAAATGTGGCTTTTAGGATTTGTGACCAGTATAGATCCTGATCAAATAGGTCACTTCTGTATCCTGATAGCAATCTATATTGCTTGTTACAAGTATGACCAGTGTTTCATTGATGGAATGGCGATAAAAACAGATCCTGACTGTCCTTGTTCGTCCGTCTGTCAGTTTGTCTGTCCGAGATTTGCGTAAGTTTTCGTATACATATGTAATCGTAAGTCGGATCAGTTTGAAACTTATGAAACATATTTGTCATCATCCATATTTTCATTCTGTGGCCTACTCAAACGGCCCCTGTGCCGAAGGTAAAATCAGTTAGAAGTTTCCATTACAGTTTTTCAGGGGTACAAGGTCATGGTTGTGCCGACTGATGTACCTTTAACCCTTACAGTGCTGAATTAAAATTGTCGTCTGCTGTTTATTTTCCATTTTTCTTATCAAAAACATGTTTTGACAACACTTTAGAATCATTTCCATTGGAAATGATTCTAAAGTGTGGTCAAACCATGTTTTGCATGTACTGACTTTCTGAGGGGTACATCCATCAGTGTTACGGATTTCTTGTTTTGTTTATTTCAGACGTTAATTTTGACTGTCATGTTTATCGAAGCTGTGGTAGTACTGGTGCGACAAACGAACCATATCCGGGTCACGCGCGCACTGCGACCTCTGTTCCTGTTGAATTCCCATTACTGTCGACGGGTGCGGAGGTAATGTGAATGAAATGTTATAAAAACATAGACGAAATGAGGGCTCCAGATAAGGTGCGTATTGGCATATTTTACGCACTTATTTTAGCAGAGTACGCATTGATTATCAAAAGTGGGAGTACAAAATACTCACAGCAATGTGAAAATACGCATTGATTATCAATTTGAGTAGTGAAAATACTACAATAAAGTTGAAAATTTACTTAATAGTTGAGCTGCAAAAAGCAAACAAGTGAATTATTCAATTTGTTTTATTATTTTTATCATTTGTTCCGTATTGAATAAGGAAGAAAATCAATAATACAGTTGTAAAAATAAAATACGCATTGAATTTGAAATCTAGGGGTGTAATACTCTTTAGATACAAAACTTATCTGGAGCCCTGCGGAATGATTGACACTCAACCAGTGCTTTCTTTAACAGGAATAAGATTAAATTACTCGCTGATTATTCCTGAAATGTGTAGGTTTCCATCATTGTCTAACAATTCCGGAAATTTTCAAAAAAAAAACAAAAACAAATCCTGAAAATCGATATTAATGGAAGCACTGCTCAATGTAACTTTGGTTTGATGAAATGGGCAGAAAATTATGAAACTGATTATGATAGTAAAATTTAATTGTTGATTTATATTGTATTTCTGGACCCAATTGGGCTTACGAGTTGCCTGGAAAAAATCAGGTTTGGTAAAGAAAATCTGTTTATTATATTGAAAAATACAGAGTGTTGCGAACGCTAGTTTTTGTACAGTCGATGGTTATTAATTTATTAATAGCAATGTTTAGTTGTTAAATTAACCCATTTCAGTCTAAGGATATGATAATGTTTGTACAAAAATATTTTATTTATTTCTCCATGAAGGTATATGTTGTTACCACTCATTTGAACCGTCTCGGTGAGACGGTTCAAATGAGTGGTAACAACATATACTTTTGAGATGATATAAGGAAAATAGGGATTTTTTTCTCATAAAAATTTCATACTACATTGTATCCCGCGTAATGAGTTAATAACCAGCGACAGTTAGTACTTACTGCTACAGTAATAGGTGAAATATGCACAGAGCTCCAGATAAGCTTTGTGTCTAAAGCTTACTATACTCTCTGATTTCAATATCATTGTGTACTTTACTTTTACAAACGGGTTATTGAATTTATTTTCATTGCTAAATAGGGAACAAATGTTAACAATTTGTTTTTAAATATTCACTTAAAGGCCTTGAACGGCTCAGTATTACAATTTTCCGATTTTTTCAAACACAAAAGCATGTTTGGCAACTGATTTAGTACACAAAACTAACATATACTGCCTAATACATACATCTCAAGTCTTGAGATTTACATCTTAATCGCAATGTGAAGACAACAAAAACTTGTTTTGTGTACCACTCAGTGCAAAATGTAAATATTGACAAATTAATTCCCGTAACCCAACGGCTTCGGCTCGTAAGCGAGTCGATAAACTCCGGCTATCTGAATTCATCGGCCGCGAATCAAGGAGTTGAGCAGTTGACCCGAGCTTCTATCGGAAAATCGATCGGACTTTGAACACGCACCTGCTGTTTGTTTATCAACAAATATTGATATTTTCATCGACTACAAACTCATTTTTGTACCAAAATTAATGCAAACAGTTTCAAAGTGTGTGTAAATGGAAGCCTGTTGGATTTATGTGTGGGAAAACCCAATAGGAGGCCAAATTCGGCAACTTGAGCCATATTGGGGCTTTAATTGAGTTGCAAAAAACAAACACTGTTTGCTTTTTGCAGCTCAACTAAGTGAATTTTCAACTTTATGACAGTATTTCACTACTCAATTTGAAAATCAATGCGTATTTTCACATTGCTGTGCGTATTTTGTACTCGCTTTTGATAATCAATGCGTATTTAGCTAAAATAATTGCGTAAAATACGCCAATACGCACCTTATCTGGAGCTCTGTATGCAAGCAAGCAATCTCCCCTGCTTATCACTAGCTATGATCATTTATAGGAGGATAAAACACAAACTACATTGTACTTGCAATTTGGTCAAATAAAATGAGGCATCCTTCATGCACAGCCGGACTGCAGATGTCATAATTTGTGCATGATTATGGAATTACCTCCCTTGTCAGTTCATGGATATTGATTTCGAAAATCTTCTTTCCCGTAATAACTTAAAAAATGGGCAAAAAATGCATTGAATCCGCATGAGCTGTGAATTTTGTGTTGTCTTTTGACGTATTTACGGAAAATATTGTATTTTTATGCCCCCTCTAAAAAAATGATTAGTGGGACATATAGTGGTGCTGGCGTCTGTACGTATGTTCATCACAAGCTAACTTTCACGTAGCTGCTTTATATTGCACATGTGCATCCATAATCCTCTTGCCTTTTGTGCTTTCAAATGTGCTTGTTTTCCCTTTGGCGGCCACCGGGGGGGGGGGGGGGGGGGGGGGGGGGGGGCGGGGGGCATTCGTAAAGCGGACAGGCCACTTTTCTACTTTGAAAATCAATATCGGCGAAACACAGAGCTCCAGTTAAGGTGCGTAATTTGATCAACTTTGGGGGAGACTTTCGTTATTTCTTCGCCAAAATTGGCAAGTTGGGAGTGCTTTAGAATCGTCTCGATTCTAAAGCAATCTCAACTTGCCATTTTTCGTAAAGAAATAAGAAAAATACCCAGAATATTTGGTCCAATTACGCACCTTAACTGGAGCTCTGGAAACAGTGACTCGATACGGGAAGGATTACCAGGGCTTTGCCCAATCTGTTGTTTTTTGTAAGCATGTACATGGATTTCTGTTGCAGAATTGCACGACAAACGCTGCAGTCGTTACCACCGATCCTCGACATGATGGGACTGCTGTTGTTTGTGATGTTGATTTTCTCTATATTAGGTAACACTAAACATTTACATTTAAGCCAGGATTTGATATAACATAGTCTTCTTGTGTTTGCGACCAGTGTAGACGTAGACCAGACTGCAGTCTTTGCGAAACTGCCAAAAATTTACTGGACATTCGTGCGAAACTGCCAAAAATTTACTGGACATTCGGTCGAAAAAAAAACAGTATAAAAATAAAATTGATTTTGTGTGATGTTTAAGAGCTTTTTAAGTATATCAGTCACATAAGAAAAGCTAGCTAGCACCAGAAGTGCATACCAAAGGAAGGTGATTTCATTGAAGCTTAGAATAGAAAAGTAAAACAAAATAATAAAAAAAATAAAATATATTCAGACATTCGGTCCGGCGATTTCTGATTTACCATCGGACCGGCGGAAATTTTAACGGACGTGTCCGACAGACCGACAACTTTCACGGAGACACAGTCTGGTCATGATCTACAATATTCGCAGTTCACTTCTAAAATGCTATGGATTATAATCCTCAAATTTCAAACTATTTTCCGACTTTACGATAGAAAATGATCAATAACCAATTTGGGTGCATTGTCCGCCATATTTATTTGGCTACTGTCCTCTCTGTAAGAGTACCAATCCATCAATAATTGAAACAATCCGCAACTCGTCTAATGCAGGGGAGCGTTTCACTAAACTTCGTACGACTAAAATGTTCGTAAGTTCAAATTTAGGATCGTCTGGAAATTTCAATTGATGGATTTACATTTATTGAGCATAGGCTGCATATGCAGCCTATATGCAGCCTATGCTCAATAAATGTAAATCCAATAATTGTTTACAAGAAAACATTGCTAATGTGAAATTTACAAACTATCGTAATTTTGCACTTACAAACATTTTAGTCGTACAAATACATGTTGTAGGATATAAATAGTTCAATTTGCAAGACTTCGATATGTTTTTCTCTATCTACACTGCTAAAAAGAACCATGACACCCATTTATCCAGTCGCAACCACATATTATGATACGAGGGCATATCCACGTATTTTACAAGTATATTGTCTATTTCTATATTGTTAAAATAAATTAACATTATTTTGTTGCAGGTTTTTATCTTTTCTCGCCAATTGAAAACTGTCCAGTAAGTATTCTTATGATAAAAATTGAAAATAGAAAATAAACAGCAGACGACAAAAAAATTAAGATAGGGTGTAAGGGTTAATACTGACTTCATAATAAACTTTGCTATAAATATATTAAATCAACACAATGTTAGGTTCTATTTATTGCATAAGCACAGCAACATACATCCAAGTTATACTGATCACGTAACATGTTTTCTGTCCGTTGTTCGATTTGCGTTAAAGTTTTCGGGTACATAGTATCTCTACAACCCTATGTCCGATTGACTTAAAACTTCATATACTTCTTTATCATCATTCATGTTTTCATTCTACAACCTGCCCATACAGCATGCATGCCCAAGGTCAAGGTCAAATGACTTTGAAACTTGTGTTTATATTTTTGCTGGACATGAAGGTCGTATCCATCTGGATAATAAATTGGTGTTCAGGGATTCCGCTGGCGATCGCCACTTTCGCAATTGGCAATAAAAATAAACAATTGGCGATAAAAAATTACAATTTAAAAAAAAAAAAAAATCCTTTTTTTTTTTTTTATAAAATTGTAATTTTTTATCGCCAATTGTTTATTTTTATCCTATTGGTTATTCCATTTTTTTGAAGTGGCGATTTTTTTATTTTCCCCAGCGGAATCCCTGGGTGTTTACTTCTTGTGTTTCTTTGTTCCAGTACTTTAAGACGATACAAGACAGCTTTATCAGTTTATTTATCCTCCTCACTACTGCAAAGTAAGTTATCATTTTGCTCAAGTTCACATCGTGCTCAAGTTCTCATTGTGCTCAAGTTTTCACTTTGATGAAGTTCTCGTTGTACTCGAGTTCTCATCGTGGTCAAGTTCTCATTGGGTTCTCATTGTGCTCAATATTTCACTGTGATGGAAGTTCTCATTGTACTCAAGTTCACATCGTGCTCAAGTTCTCATTGTGCTCAATATTTCACTGTGATGAAGTTTTCATTGTACTCAAGTTCTCATTGTACTCAAGTTCTCATTGGGTTCTCATTGTGCTCAATATTTCACTGTGATGAAGTTCTCATTGTACTCAAGTTCTCATTGTATTCAATTTATCATTATGTTCATGTTCTCATTTCGCTCAAGTTCTCATTGTGCTGAATGTCTCATTGTGCTCAAGTTCTCATTGTATTCAATTTATCATTATTCTCATGTGCTATTCAAGTTCTCGCTGCTCAAGTTTTTCATTTCGCGCAAGTTCTCCTTGTGCTCAAGTTCTAATTGTGCTCAAGTTCTCATTGTGTTCAAGTTCTCATTGTGCTCAAGTTCTCCTCATACTCGGTACTTGTCATGCTCAAGTTCTCATCATGCTCAAGTACTATGCTCAAGTACTCGTCATGCTCAAGTTCTCATCATACTCAGTACTCGTCATGCTCAAGTTCTCATTGTGCTCAAGTACTACTCATCATGCTCAAGTACTCGTCATGCTCAAGTTCTCATCATACTCAGTACTCGTCATGCTCAAGTTCTCATTGTGCTCAAGTACTACTCATCATGCTCAAGTACTCGTCATGCTCAAGTTCTCATTGTGCTCAAGTACTCATTGTGCTCAAGTACTACTCATCATGCTCAAGTACTTGTCATGCTCAAGTTCTCATTGTGCTCAAGTACTACTCATCATGCTCAAGTACTCGTCATGCTCAAGTTCTCATTGTGCTCAAGTACTCATTGTGCTCAAGTTCTCGTCATGCTCAAGTACTCGTCATGCTCAAGTTCTCATTGTGCTCAAATACTACTCATCATGCTCAAGTACTCGTCATGCTCAAGTTCTCATTGTGCTCAAGTACTACTCATCATGCTCATGTTCTCATTGTGCTCAAATACTACTCATCATGCTCAAGTACTCGTCATGCTCAAGTTCTCATTGTGCTCAAATACTACTCATCATGCTCAAGTACTCGTCATGTTCAAGTTCTCATTGTGCTCAAGTACTACTCATCATGCTCAAGTACTCGTCATGCTGAAGTTCTCGTCATACTCTGTACTTGTCATGCTCAAGTTCTCATTGTGCTCAAGTAGTACTCCTCATGCTCAAGTACTCGTCATGCTCAAGTTCTCATTGTGCTCAAGTTCTCGGTGGCATTTTTATGTACCCCAAGAAAAATATTGGTGTACATATAGTCACCACCCTGTCTGTCCGTAAGTCTGTTTGCTCGTCTGTTCGAGATTTCTGTTAAAGTTATCAGCTACCTACTATCTGTTACTATAAGTCTGATTGGCTTCAAACATCCTTGTAATTGTTCATATTTTAATTATATAGCCATGGATGGGCCGTAGCCTAGGGGATATGGCATTGTACTACAATACCGAGTTTTGTTCAATCCTCACCCTAGGCGTAAAAAATGCATACATAGTCAGGGATTCTGCTGGGGAAAATAAAAAAATCTCCACTTCAAAATTTTTTTTAATTTTTTTTTGGAAGTGGCGATTTTTTCTCGAAAATTGTAATTTTTTATCGCCAATTTATCGCCAATTGCGAAAGTGGCGATCGCCAGCGGAATCCCTGATAGTATTTCCATGCCACTGGTCTGTCGGATAAGACTTAAACTGTGTCCCTACTCTATCTGACCTTAGCTGTTGCTGGGACGTTAAACCCTTTCACCTTCATTATATAGCCCACCCAGGCGGCCCCTGTGCTCAAGGTAAAATTAATTAGAAATTTGTATTAAAGTTTTCAAGAGGTACATTCGTCAGTGATGCCGATTTCTTTTTCAACTTTATGTGGGTCATGGGATTCAAGTCATATTTTCACACTGGTGATATCATAGAAAGTAGCATGAAAATACCGACAGCTGAAGGTTGAGATATTTATCTATTTTCAGTTTCCCAGATGTAATGATGCCGGCTTACAACGCCAGTCGCTTCTCTGCGTTATTCTTTATAACATACCTTGCTATAGAACTCTATTTTGTTATGAATTTGGTAAGTAGGGACGGGATGGGTTCATAGTCTAATGGTAGACGATTGGACTAAAATTGCTGATTGTTATAATTCCACAGGCCCCATTTCTAGTTATATAATACCCTTGGCATACGTCAAGGGGTATACAGTATTCATATTTCTGTCCGTCCGAGCTTACAAATGGATACATATGTGGCTAGGAGAACAATAGGTTATGTAATATTCTATTGTTCTATGATTTTATGTGGCTAAAAATGGGTTTATGTGGCTACAGAACAATAGGGATGAAGAAAGGAAAAGGTTAGGGTTAGCCACATAAGTATCCATTTGTCGGAACGTCCGTCCGTCCGTAAGATTTGAGTTAAAGTTTTTGTTTGTCCAGGCGGAGGCTGGTGGTATCTGTGAGCCTCTGTTCACTTGCTCTAGTTTTCTGTTTTCTTCATTTTTCATTGAAAGTATATGTTGTGACCACTCATTTGAACCGTCTCGGTGAGACGGTTCAAATGAGTGGTAACAACATATACTGCCATGCATAATTAAGATAATTAATGTTATGCTTTGCCTGAAAACTTTTGTAGCGTCCACATGTAATGGTTAAGGACACCTGCCGTCCAGATGAGGATTATTATATTGGGGAAAATTCTTTAATGGTTTCCTCATACAGGTGTATATAAAAGACATGTGTAATTACCTTACCATTTAATCACTGAATCATTCAGTACATTTTGTACTATTTTAGTTCCAGTCTCTATAGTGACTGTGACTGTGACTGGAGGAATTATGGGATTTTATATTTTATTACCAGTGAAGCTGAATTCCTTATCGAATAGCACACTATAAAACGATCTATATTTCTCGTTATGGGATTTGTGACCAGTGCAACTCTTGATCAAATAGCACACTCATTCAGCCTGATAATGACCTATATGCCTTGATAGAAGCATTTCACTGATGGTATGATGGTGGATGCGTAGACTGAGATGGATCTACACTGCATGCAAAACCCATCTCAGCCACTTATGGCTTTAGCTGTTGCAAGAATGTTAAGTCCATTCACTCTCACTTTTTATATACCATAAAAATGTTTTGGGGTACATATAGTTGCCACCTTGTCCGTCTGTGTGTCTGTCTGCCCCAGATTTGCAGTTACATTTTCAGCTATCTATATCTTGCCTTAATTCAGATTGACTTGAAACTTGATAAATATACTTATTTATCATCATCCTTATTTTCATTCTATAGTTCACCATGCGGCCCATGTGATCAAGGTCAATGACTTAGATGTTTGCGGTGAAGTTTTTGATGGGTACATCTACCGTCAGAGTTATTGACTTCTTGTCCATTTCAGTTTCTGGCCGTTGTTTATGTCACGTTTTCCGCCTTAGAAAAGGAGAAACTCCGAAAGCTGTTCTTCCATAAAAGAGAGGGGTGTCGATTCGCTTTCAGACTCCTAGTCACACAAGCTGTAAGTGTTGTGCTGAATACATGTACCGTATTTACAGAGCTCCAGATAAGGTACGTATTGGCGTATTTTGCGCAATTATTTTAGCTGAATACGCATTGATTATCAAAAGTGGGAGTACAAAACATGCACATGATATAACTTTAACACCCTCATGCCGCCATTAACATGACCTTGACCTTTTTCACCTTCACATTGTTGCGGAAATAAGTGTACATTTATGTCGAAAAGTCGAAAAGTTTGTAAGAGTTTCTCCAGTTAGAGTCCAGTATGCCACAGGGGCATACCCATGTTTTACAAACATATTGTGTAGTTTCATTCTGTGACCCCTGTAGACAAGGTCAAGGTCAACTGACTTACAACTGTGCATTATACTGATTTCTTGTTTTTTTTCAGAATGACAAACATATTAACTTGAGATCATTTCTGGGCCTACTGGAGTTCTACAGACCAAAGCTAAGTAAGTAAATCATGACTCGGGATCAAACTTAGTACAGTCGAGCAACAGTATCTCGAAGTCGATGGGAGATCGTATTTAAGTCGAGATAGGACTAGGTTTGAGATACTGAGTAAGTGACATGGTCAAATATTTTTGCAAAAAATATCAAATCATGTTACCCATCACATCACGAGTGAACAATAAAGGAATAATGAAACAACAATATGAACATTACATACATTTTATACATGTATTCAATAGACAATATGTCACTCACTAACAAGGAAATAAAGTTGTGTTTACATAATGAGTAACATATAATAAAAGAAACAGGATAGTATGTTTTAAACGAAACGAAATTGACACCCGTCACTCGCAGTCAGGTCTCGTGAAGAAGTCCTTGATCGTCCCTTGCTTCGTACACCGGCGTCTATACAGCTGTGTGAAGAATGCCGTGGACTTTGAAAGGGCGTTAAGAATGTCATGTGGCACGTCGTCTCGTAGTTCGCAGTACCGTTAAATGACCAGCATGATAAGCTTAATGAATCGTGTCAAACACTCGAGGTGGACCAATTAAGCAAACAACCCGAGGCAGGTGTGAATTTATTTTGTTTTGTTTGATAATAAGTTTTGAAAATTAGTGTTAACCAAATTGATCTTGGCAGCCAGGCACTTAGGTGATTTACCCAAGCGTTTATGTGATCGAGATAGCGGAGTGATTTTTAACGTATTTTTATACGAAAGGGACAGAATGAACATTCGAGATAGAGAACATGTTCGAGATAGGGCATGTTCGAGATAGCCGAGGCAATTTACATTAAACAAATAAGGATATAATTCGGGACTTTAGCGAATCATTGAGATAGGGGATACCATCGAGATACTGACGTTCGAGGTACTGGTGCTCGACTGTATCTCAGGTGTTAATTGACAGTCACAGGGCTCCAGATAAGTCTTGTATCTAAAGAGTAGTACATGTATATCCCCAGATCTCAAATTCAATGCGTATTTTACTGTTACAAATGCATTATTGATTTTCTTCATTATTAAATGGGGAACAAAATTTTATGACAAAAAATAAACAAATTAAAAAATTCACTTATTAGAGCGCTACAAAAAGCAAATGGTATTTGCTCTTTGCAGCTCAACTAAGTACATTTTTAGCTCGCCTGCGGGGGGTAAATGTCTTATAACTTCTGTTTCCTTTCATGAAACACCTTGTTATTTCATACATACATTCCTCAGATGACCCTCTATCATGCTGTAGGAAATCTACGACCTCACCACCCAGCCCTTACCCCAAGCTCAAGGTCACAAACTTAGCACATTCATAAACTTAACGTTGGGGTAAATGTCTTATAACTACTGTTTCCTTTCATATAACACCTTGTTATTTCATACATGCATTCCTCAGATGACCCTCTATCATGCTGTAGCAAATCCATGACCCACCACCCAGCCCTTACCCCAAGGTGAAGGTCACAAACTTAGCACATTCATAAACTTAATTTTTGGGTAAAAGTATTGTAACTTCTGTTTATTTACAGGGAACGCCTTGATATTTCATACATACATTCATCTGATGACACTCTATCGTGCTATAGCAAATCCATGACCCATCCCCCACCCCTTACCCCAAGGTCAAGGTCACAAACTTAGCACATTCATAAACTTAATGTTGGGGTAAATGTCTTATAACATCTGTTTCCTTCATGGAACGCCTTGATATTTCATACATGCATTCCTCAGATGACCCTCTATCATGCTGTAGCAAATCCACAACCCACCACCGAACCCTTACCCAAAGGTCAAGGTCACAAACTTAGCATGTTCATAAACTTAATGTTGGGGTAAATGTTGTGTAACTTCTGTTTCTTTACAGGGAACGCCTTGATATTTCATACATAAATTCATCTGATGATACTCTATCGTGCTATAGCAAATATATGACCCCCCCCCCCACCCCTTACCCCAAGGTCAAGGTCACAAACTTAGCACATTCATAAACTTAACTTTGGGGTAAATATCTTATAACATCTGTTTCCTTTCATGGAACCCCTTGATATTTCATACATGCATTCCTCGGACCCTCTATCATGCTGTAGAAAGTCACAACCCACCACACAACCCTTACCCAAAGGTCAAGGTCACAAACTTAGCATGTTCATAAACTTAATGTTGGGGTAAATGTTGTGTAACTTCTGTTTATTTACAGGGAACGGCTTCATATTTCATACATGCATTCATCTGATGATCCTCTATTGTGCTACAGCAAATCCATGACCCACCACCCACCCCTTTTCCCAAGATCAACATCATAAACTTAACGTTAAAGTAAATGTCTTTTTTTAACTTCTGTTTCTTTACAAGGAACGCCTTGATATTTCATACATGAATTCATCTGATGATCCTCTATTGTGCTACAGCAAATTCATGACCCACCCCCCCACCCCTTTCCCCAAGGTCACAAAGTTAGCACATGTATACATGCATTCCTCATGTGAATAGCTATCATGCTGTAGAAAATCACCAACTTAGTGCGTTCATAAACTTATCGCTGGGTTAAATTTTGTTTTACTTCTGTTTTCAGGGAGCGCATTGATATTTCATACATGCATTCATCTTAAAGGTACATGCCCACGCAGCAGGTTACACTGTACTACTACTTTTCATTTTCTGTCATGCCTTATATGAGCCATTTGTCTACCCACTAACGAGTTATTTTTAATTACGGCGCGTGTTAATTGGTGTTAAATCGCATTTTATATGCCGCGACCAGAAAGGGTATTTTCCGACCTCGTGCTATTTTTACCAATACGCGTCACGTGACACGGTCAATTATATCGCATCTTTGACATGCGCAGTAAAGTATTGGAAGTTGAGAAGAAAAATCTCTGTTCGAGTCCAAATATAAATCTCCACGTAACTCTTTCCAGTTGGTGATCTGGTCGCCAATATTAACCACTCTCTCTCTGTACTGCCTGTCCCTCAGACATTTCGCCTTTTTTTGGCCGATGCCGTTTCATACAATTTCCGTACTGGACGTTTCGACATGTTGATATTCTTGTTTACATATTGGGAAGCCTACTGGCGCGCGTAGTATACTGCACATGCGCACCGCAAGCCGTGATGTGAAAATTGTCGCCCCCTATTATCAAAATAGACTGTTACCGCCGCGCGTCGCTAACAGTAAATTGATAATTAATAAATGATTATACATGTATTTGAATAGCGGGCACTCGTAATTTTTAGAACTGGTGGAATAGTGACATAATTATACACTTATTTAATTCCTATAAAGAACATTTTGTGCCTACTGCGTGGGCATGTACCTTTAATATGCTGTATCATGCTATAGCAAATCCACGACCCACCTTCCACCACTGACCTCAATGTCAAGGTCCACCGCACACCCCTTATCCCAAGGTCAAGTTATATAATATTCATATTTGTTATGCAACTGTGCCAAGTTTCAGTGAAGGCTGCCAACAGGCGAGCTTCGTTGTCTTCTGACAAATCTTGTTAACTGTATTACAGTAGTTTCACTACTCAATTTGAAAAATATGCCAATACACACCTTATCTGTAGCCTATTTCATCAACATTGCAAAGTATACTTTACTAGCAAAGTATACTTTGAGGGAGTAATCATTTATTTTTCCTGAAATGCATTATTTAATATAGAACTAACAAATGCATATATTTCATGATTAAAAGTATGCAGAATTATTATACTGAATTTATTACATTATCACAGCCAAATTGGCTGTGATAATGTAATAAATTCAGTATAATAAAAATTAATAAATTTATCATAAAATTGAAAATTTCTGCCTCAAAGTATACTTTGCTACCAAAGTATACTTTGCAATGTTGATGAAATAGGCTACAGGAGTCGGTAGTATGCCTGCCATGAGAAAGAGTTAAACAGTCGCTAATTTTCACACAATGACCTTGCACATTATAGCACCTTTTACCAGTATGGCCTTGCATGTTCTCTTTTAATGTCCTTTCACATTAGCATTTGACCTTTATAACACAATCAACATTAACATGACCTTTTGGACACTGACCTTGCATGTGACCTTTACAGGTCAGAAAGAGGGCTACCTGATGTTTAAGGCGATGAATACAGAGAAGTCTGGGCAACTCAGTTTGGAGGAGTTTTCACAAATCTACGACCACTCTGATCTCAAATGGAAGGTAAATACAACTGTATATCGAGAATACCAGTAGCCGATTTCACCAACATTGCAAAATAATTCCAGCACAAAAATATTTACACAATTCCCTAACATTTGATTGGCCCGTAGCAAGTCTCTGTCCAAAATGTATATCCCAGTAAATTCCCACGCCGAACTACTTTCCGTAACCGTGAGGCGCAGTTAAAATAATTCTTAAGAAAACGGAAAATAAACACATTTTCTTGATGAATTTATTTCAAATGCTGGAATTATAAGGAATGAATGGCCTTTTTGTTGAATTTATCGGGGATATAAACTTGGAAAAGTCGCAGGAATACTGGACGAGGCCTTCCGGCCTTCGTCCAGTATTGCCGCGACTTTTCGAAGTTTATACCCCGATAAATTCCACAAAAAGGCCATTCATTCCTATAGTATACTTTTTTAGCTACTGGCCTTTTGATTTATCAGGCAAGGCTAGGAAACATTCCGAGGCTCGTCGAGGTATTCCTACTGTTTCCGAGCTGGGCCTGATGAACTTGTTATTTCTTACATGGTTAATGTCTTTTATATAAATTTAGTCAGGCAAGGCTAGGAAATGTGTAGGAATTTCGAGGCTAGCCGAGGAATTCCTACCGTTTCCAAGTCGAGCCTGATAAAATTTTCCAAAAGACAAGATCGTATTCTATTTATCAGGTAACGTTTCATTCTACAGATTGAGCAAATATTTTGTTTAAACTGATGCGTACATGTTTGCATTGCGTCATTTCATTGACGTCGGTCAGTAACATCATGTGACTTCATTCGGCCATTGAGACGTCAGTTTTGAAGTCGTTGTTACCCGGATATGCGTATCAGTCGGTATGTATCAGGTCAATGCAAAGCTTGTTACCTGATAAATGGAGAATATCAGGATAGTGTCATTTGAATTCCGAGGCCTATTACAAGTGTGGCCAGGTCTGCTCCTGATACTTAGGAATTTTTATGTCAAAAAGTTTGTCGGAATTTCTGCATTATGCTCAAACTTCAATACAGCTTGAAGGATTTCTCAGATGTTTGATATAATTTAATACATTAGACGGTTCTCGTGAAATTCAAATTTTATAGTTCTGTATCACTTGATGAGTATGCGACAGAGGCCTTTATAAAAAATACTCAATAAAAAAATCTGAAAACCAAATTAAACTTGAAAGCCCTGCGTACCAAAACCCAATTAAAACATCGAGTAATCAATTGGCTTGAAAATACATGCGTACTGATAATTTTACATGGACAGTTTCAATAAAATTATTGAAAAATGCCAAAGATGTCGATGGCAAAATCTGCCACAAAATCACCGCTAGCCTATCTGTCGTATTTGATTACAATAAGCGTCTATATCGATGATGCAACTATACATATAATAAGCGTCTATGGATGTTTTATACATAGGATACGCACGGTCACTATGTTTTTATCAGATTACATGGTGACGGTATTGGCATATGAATTTCCGGTCGGTCAATTACGATTGATAATGGCGATTCCTTTTTGTAATTCGCCATTTAATTCGCAGGTGACGACACGTAAGTAATTGCTTTTCGGTGTGACCAAAAAAAATAAGGATATGGCCGACTCGAACCCTGGTCCCGAAACGTTTGTTGATTGCGAAACGTCCGAGTTCGTGCAAATAGACTAAAAAAATTTCATTCGGATGTTATTGTTTAAGATTTGACAGACCGCGGTAAATATGTCTTCGACAAAACGTGGAGAAAAAAGACACAGTAAAGGCCCCAATTAAACATAATTTCTAATTAGTTTTAACTAACACACATGGTTGCATGTACATATTCAATGTATTGTGTAGCCATGTTTATTGCACATTTTGATTCCAGAAAATACCCTATTCAATTTTACACAATGGGGTAACGGTTGTAAGGTACCCAATTGATAATTGGAAATACCCAATTAAAAAAAATATCATGGAGTAAAAATACTCGATGAATAAATCCTTATCTAGAGCCCTGTGCAATATATTTTTCAGCTCGGCTCGAAAATGGTAGGAATTCCTCGGCAAGCCTCGGAATTCCTACACATTTACTAGCCTCGCCTGATAGCTTGATCGTAAACTCTATTAGGTATTCTCTATTTATTTACCAGTCTAAGATGGATGTGGAGGCAATCTGGTCTTCCAACTTCTGTCATCCGTTGAATAAACTACTGAGATATCTGAACCGCTTCGTCACATGGAAATGGTTCGAACGTTTTATATGTGAGTATTTTTCTCTTCGTTATTTGTCGAACCTGCTTGCAGAACGCGGATTATCACATTGACATCCATGTGTCCATGCACCGTGCGTCAGAAATCATAAGCTAGAGATGTGCATCACATGTGACCTTGACCTGCAATTGCAATATTTACATACATGTAGTTATTTCCATTGGTTAAAGTTTTTGTTCGAGCTTGTGTCTTCAGTACTATTAATAGCATACAGTTATCCTACATCCTATGTGCACCGCAAACTTTGCAATTTTGCCTCGTTTATTATCAAAGTGGTAGGTGGGACATCCGTATTGTATGAACACATTTTCTAGTTTTGTTATTTCTCGACAAAAGTCTGTTATGACGAGTCATTTGAACTGTTGTCGACGCGACGATTCAAATCGTGGCAATGACATATATGTATACAGTGAAATCAAGCATTTCCTTTAAATGTTCACACTTGCAGATCTGTTGATTCTATCCAACTTTGTATGGATCCTGGTCGAGACGATAAAAATCTCGGTGAATGGAATAGATGTGCGCTCATACAACTTCTCGATGACCACCGCATCCATCGTGTTCGTCAGTCGTAAGTATGTCGAGTGGTATACACTTTTCACATTACTGTCCGTTCGTTCATCTGTCCATCCGGGCGCACAATCGGGGTCTTAGGTGGTTGAGGTGTGATCTACTACAAAACAAAACATGCAACTTTTTCTGTATACATTGAAGCCTATTATTTCTTGGGTGGTCATTCTTTTGTTTGAAAACATTGGATGTACCACCTAATGGGTGTAATGAGGGGCGTCCGTCCGTATGATTTGCAGTATGATTTGCATTAATGTTTTCGCGTACCCATTATTTCTGCAACTGTGAGTCAGATTAACTTGAAACTTCATATTTTTCTTTATCATCATCCGTATTTTCATTCTATCGCCCACTCATGCGGTCCCCATGTCCCAAGGTCCAGTAGCCGATTTCACCAATATTGCAAAGTATACTTTTCTAGCAAAGTATACTTTGAGGGAGCAATCATTTATTTTTCCTGAAATGCATTATTTTGTATAGGACTAACTCCTTTATATATTTGATGATTAAAAGTATGCAGAATTATTATACTGAATTTATTACATTATCACAGCCAAAATGTAATAATTTCATTATAATAAAAATTAATAAATTTATCCTAAAATTAAAAAATTCTCCCTCAAAGTATACTTTGCAATGTTGGTGAAATAGGCTGCTGAAATAGGCAGTATTTCTAAAATTCAAAAAAAAATTCCCCATGTTAAATCCCCATAGACATCTTCACTCCGTGAAGATGTCTATGGGGATTTAACATGGGGAAATTTTGTTTTCGCAATAAAATCAATATTTGACCAAATTTCACGAAATAAAAATTTCCCCATGTTAAATCCCCATAGACATCTTCACTCCGTGAAGATGTCTATGGGGATTTAACATGGGGAAATTTTATTTTCGCAATAAAATCAATATTTGACCAAATTTTATCGAAATAAAAAGAAGGCTCATTCTTAAATTTTCCTTTAATTTAATATTATGGAAAAAAAATATGGTTTTTGAATTGTTTATATGGCCATAAAATTTGGGCAGCTTTCGTGAAACAGACTATAGTAGGAAATTACAGTGGAACCTCTCTAAACCGGAGACATGATGTTCGGTTCAGGGAGGTTCCTCTGTAGTTCATATATCTGAGCTATTTTTTAACTTCTTAGTCATGAAGTGACGCTATCTTTCGAGATAAATTGTACTGTAACTTGAAAATCTGAGTGTCTAATTTAGATAGATTCCACTGTAATTCAGGTATATAAGCATATTTATGTGCTTTGCAATCATGAACATACATTATCATTTGAGGTAAACTGCACTGAGACACCAGGAAAATATGCACTGAGATTCCTTTGGTGTCTGAGGTTGTACTGAAAAAGGAAAGATAGTCTAATAATAGACCATTGACCTTCAGTGCCAGAGGTCGTGAGTTCAAACCTCGCCTTAGACATCAAAAAATACTTTCATACTATTTCCATCCCACTGATCTTTGAGGATGAAACTGGAAACATTAGCTGTTGCCGGGACGTCAAACCATTTCACCTTTTCTACTATAAATGTTTAATTTTTATATACCACAGACCACAACCTGTATTTTTTCTGTATTGATCCCGTTGAAATTGTAATAAGCCATTCCCTCATGATCTACACTGTATTTTCTAAATTTTATGTTTCCCCATTTCTGAGGTTTGGCACAGCCTAGAAATGAAAGGCTCATATACATGTATCATCAATATACATTCTAATGTACCATAAATATACCAGAGCTCCAGATAAGATGCATATTTGCTTAAATACCCAATTAAAATTGCCAAAACCCCAATTGACATCAGAAGTAGCGAGTATCAAAAAACAGTACAAAATGTGTGGTACCTTTATCATGAAACAATAAACGGACCACACATATAGCATATTTTGCTTATTTTCCATGAAAACACATCTTGGTATTTCATTAGAATTGTCTCCAAGTCCAAGGAGACAATTCTAATGAAATGCCAAGACATGTTTTCATTTCGAAGCAAACTATTCTATAATTGCTGCCTGTTGATGTGTAAACAGTAGTGTGATTTTATTTTACCCAATTAAAATTTTGAAATACCGAATTGCCGAATTGCTTCAGAAATGATGGAGTGACAATACCCAATTACTAATTCCTTATCTGGAGCTATGATATACGTTATCTATAGAGATAACACACATTTTTTTTTTGTGTCCGGTACTCTACTGTAATTCATATAAAAGGTTTTAGATGAGACCGTTCCGTTTCAGTATACTGTGTTGAAGTTGTGATAAAGATATTGGCGCGAGGACCCGTGGATTATTTTACAACCGGATGGGACGTGTGAGTAGACTTAGAGGCTGAAATATATTTTGTTGTTTGCTGTTTATGTGTTATTTTCCTTTTTTTGTATTAAAAGCTTGCTTTGACAACACTTTAGAATCGTTTCCAATTGAAACCAAAACATAACGCGGCATCAGACAGCAATTTAGGTTTCCTGTATTCTAAGGGTTAAAGCAGTGTTTCACCGTCTGACAATTTTTATGCCCCCGCCACTGAATGGTGAGGGGCATATAGTGTTACCGGCAACCGTACGTACGCACGTCCATCCCGAAACCTTTCCTCGCTCGGATCTGCTTCACATTTCATACACGCATTGCTCCAATGGTCCTCTAACACCCTGTGACAAATCCCAGGGTCAAGGTCACGGACACTCGGGGGTAAATGGCTTATAATTTCTGTTTCCTTGTTTCAAATGTGCCTCGTTTTCCTTGGCTGCCAGCGGGGGCATTTGTGTGCCGACAGGCCACATTTCTAGTTATATATGGAACGCAGATAAAAAATTTCCTGGTACATATAGTCGCCAATTTTTGTGACTAAAAACTTTAGATATTTTTTTTTTTTTCTGCACAATCGTATATGTTGTGACCACTCATTTGAACCGTCTCACCGACGGGTAACAACATATAATTGCATTGAGAAATGAAGAAAATGTAAACAAATGATAACATTTTCCAGGTACATAAAGTCGCCAATTTTTGTGACTAAAAACTTTAGATATTTTTTTTTTTCTGCACAAACGTATATGTTGTGACCACTCATTTGAACCGTCTCACCGACGGGTAACAACATATAATTGCATTGAGAAATGAAGAAAATATAAACAAATGATAACATTTTCCAGGTACATAAAGTCGCCAATTTTTGTGACTAAAAACTTTAGATATTTTTTTTTTTCTGCACAAACGTATATGTTGTGACCACTCATTTGAACCGTCTCACCGA
The DNA here is from genome assembly GCA_029237695.1 of Conchocele bisecta. NCBI lineage: Eukaryota > Metazoa > Mollusca > Bivalvia > Lucinida > Thyasiridae > Conchocele > Conchocele bisecta. Next base: position 25,554,576 of record CM055277.1, read on the forward strand.
GACGGTTAAAATGAGTGGTAACAACATATAATTGCATTGAGAAATGAAGAAAATAGAAACAAATGATAAAATCTTCCAGGTACATATAGTCGCCATCCTGTCCATCTGTCTGTCTGTTCAAGAGTTGCGTGATAGTTGTCAGCTGCCTACTATCTCTGTTTAATAGTCAGATTGACTTGAAACTTCATACACTTATTTGTCATCTTCCATATTTCCATTCTATCGTCCGACCATGCAGCCCCTATGCTCAAGGTCAAATGACTTAAATATGTAAAAGTTTGTTTTCATTAACGTTTTTGGGAGCTACAGATTTCTTGTTTTAATTGATTTGATTATCGATAAGACACATTTGTGTGATTTGCAATCATGAAAATACAATACTATTAATAGAGATGACTTGCGCCCATAACAATTAAACAATCGAACATGTAGACAATTGTTGGTATCCAGTTTACGGCAGTTCTACTGTAATTGGACGTCTCTGTTTAAAAATGGGAATAACTCTCAGATTTCTTAACCCAGTTCATGCGGAGGATATGAGGGTGTGATCTAAATAGAGAATAGTAGGTTAGTGCCGTGAATGGGAAAAAATATCTGGCAAGGCTCAGGAAACGGGATGGGCGAGGCTCTGCCGAGCACATCCCGTTTCCGTGCCGCGCCAGATATTTTTTCCCATTCACGGCACTAACCTACTATTCTATTTATCCCGTCAACAACTACAAATGGCTGTAAAATGGAAAAATAGTATTGACTGGATATCAAAAATGTTTCACGGCACCGTGTTTCACGGCACATAAGCACTGTGTTGACGGGATAAATGTGATTTATAGAAGTATATGTCGCGACCACCATTTGAACCGTCTCATCGAGATGGTTCAAATGAGTGGTCGCAACATATACTTTCATTGAGAAATAACAAAAATAAAAATAAAATATGTATTAAATTTCATACCTGTATCTCATATCTGTATAGGTGTATTCCGCATGTAATGTGTGAACCTACGTGTTTAACTATTTCTTTCTCCAATATACCAACCGTTTCCCTTCCAGGTTTGACTTCCTGGTCACAGTGATGAGCCTGATCGGAATTCTGGGTACCATGTTTGCCGACGGATTTTACTATATCACAGTATTACGGCCTTTTAGATTGTTGAGGTACACGTCATTGCCTTGGCTATACAAGTGTTGTTATCATCTCACCGATAGGCAAGAGGGGATATAGCATTAGTCCATGTACGTACCTGCGTCCACTAGTAACACCTTTCATTATAGGAATGAATGGCCTTTTTGTGGAATTTATCGGGGTATAAACTTGGAAAAGTCGCTGGAATACTGGATGAGGCCTTCTCCATCACACTCATGCACCACTTCACCGATTTTGATAATAACTTGAAACTTCATATACACATTGATCACCATCCATATTTTCATTGTATACCCTACCCAGGAGGTGCAGGAGATTTATGTTGAAGTTTTTCAAATTCAGTTCAATTCAAATTAACATCCAAATATTTATTGTGACTAATAAACAAAACATTGCGTTAAACCTTTCTAGAATTTGTCTTTGTTACCAATTGAGGTTATGAAGTGAAACTTCATATACACATTTATCACCATTTATTGTGATTAATAAGCATACTACAACAATTCCCAGGGTCAAGGACTTTCAATCCAGGCGTCGTCGGGGAGCATTTGTCGGATTTACCAACCATCTAGTTAATCATGTTCACGTAAACTGGAGAAATTGTGGTTATTGGTTCTGCGACCAGTGTTGCCCCAGATCAGATCCAGTCAAAGCCACATAATAGGGCCGACAAAAGATAACAGTGTATATCCTGAGCTGTGACTGCTAATGAGCAAAAGTTGGCTTAAAATATTTATTATTTGATGATTTCTGTAGCCTGTTTCACCAACATTGCAAAGTACACTTTTCTAGCAAAGTGCTTTGAGGGAGTAATCATTTATTTTTCCCGAAATGCATTATGTCGTATAGAACTACCGACTGCATATATTTGATGTCAGATTAAAAGTATGCAGAATTATTATACTGAATTTATTACATTAACGTAATAAATTCAGTATAATAAAACCTACTAAATTTATCATTAAATTGAAAATTTCTCTCTCAAAGTATACTTTGCTAGATATAAAGTTTACTTTGCAATTTTGATGAAATCGGCTACTGATATTGGAGTTATGGTTCGTAGTGTTGAAAGGACTAAGTTGTGTTGTGGAAAAAAGCACTTGTGTCAGATGTCAGATAAATCTCTCATTTGAAATGTGAGATAGATAATCGTTCATTACACATTGGTGCCGTTTTCTTAGCGTGCATCTTTGTGGTTTGTGTGGTTCATTTGTTACTAAGTGGATGTAAAATGCTATTTTATCAATCTGTCAATGACAAATAACAGTTATATAGTTTAAATACTGTGTCCTTGATTGGTATATAGAGTATCTCAAACACGTTTCTATTTGATATAAGGTTTATGTAGCGAGCCTCACAAAATTTATGCACCGAGCCTCTGGCAAGGTGCATAAAATTGCTGACAAGTTTCATAAATATATCAAATGGAAACAAGTTTGAGGTTTGAGATGCTGTTTATCACATGACTTCACAAGTCGACGAGCAGAAAACTTTGACAAATCCAATACGTTTAGTCTGCGAACAGATGCCATTTACTTACTTTGCATCCAGGTGAAAATCTCCACAGAGAAAGATAGTTTTATTCCTAGTATCTGCTGAATTGATTGTTGATTGTTAATTATCATGCTGACAACATGGCATAACACGGTTTTCATGTGATACAAAAAGTTGTGTAATTATTTATAAACTTCTGTTTCAGATTTTTTAAGATAAAGAAGCGATACAGAGATGTCTTAGGAACGTTGTTTGTTCTTCTTAACAGACTAACGAGGTAGGTGAACATTGGGAAATAATGGCTGATAATTCCACCGCAAAATTATGTACGCTATTCCGAGCATTTTCATTGGCTGTGAGTAGCCACATCCGGGCACATGGCAAGAGTTCATACATTAACACTTAGACCGCTACTCACAACACTTGTCGTCTGCTGTTGCTTTTATATCTTGCCTTATTTCTCAATAACAACATGTTTTGACAGCACCTCAGAATCATTTCCAATGGAAGTGATTTTGAAGTGCTGTCAAAGCATGTTGTAAATAATTCTAAAGAGCTGTCCATCAACGCATGTTTTTGATGATAAAAATGGAAAATAGTAAATAAACAGCAGATGACAATTATTTTTAGGTAGCGGTCTAATAAACTCCAGAACTGTTTTCAAATGAAAAAAAAACCCACATAACATTGATAAGATATAGTTACATTTATTAACTTAATATTGCATTGAGTGACGCTCTGTTGTTCCCCATATGTAATACACCAGACGTTATCACGCTGACTTGATTGTTGCAGACGTTATCATGTTGACTTGATTGTTGCAGACGTTATCATGCTGACTTGATTGTTGTAGATGTTATCATGCTGACTTGATTGTTGCAGACGTTATCATGCTGACTTGATTGTTACAGACGTTATCATGCTCACTTGATTGTTGCAGACATATCATACTGACTTGATTGTTGCAGACATATCGTGCTGACTTGATTGTTGCAGACATATCATACTGACTTGATTGTTGCAGACATTATCATGCTGACTTGATTGTTGCATACATATCATTCTGACAATAGTATTGCAGACTTATTGTGCTGCCTTGATTGTCGCCGACTTTATCATGATGCTGACTTGATTGTTGCAGCCTGGTGGCTGGAATAGTGCTGGTCTACTACTTTTTCGCCATCATCGGCATTGAGATTTTCCTGAACCAGAATTTGGCCAACTGCTGCAAGTGAGTATTTGAAAATAGTTTATTCCAATCAATTTCATGAAGATTATAATTATTTGTCACTAAAAGTATATGTTTCCACCATGCAGTTGAACCGTCTCAATGAAACTGGTAATTGTAAATTTCATATATCCATCTTGAACATTACAGGTGCGTCGGAACAGGTCCGGCAGGATCAATCATTTTAACATATTTGTAATTCATGTATAAAAAAAATATTTTTCTGCAATTTTTCTCATTTCTCAATCAAAAGTGTATGTTGTTACCACTCAGTTGAACCGTCTCGGCGAGACGGTTCAAGTGAGTGGTAACAACATACATTTTGGGTGGATTCGCCGGACCAATCAAATGATGCTTATGGTGCCCCTGCTTTTCAGAAATACGACGGTAGAGGCGTACTACAGATATTCAAACAATACAGCCACAGACGGATATTACTATCTGAATAATTTTGACAATATTTTGATGTCTGGCGGTACGTACGTATGTGGTCAAGAGAAGTCTAGAAGTAAGGTTTTTGGCTTTTGCAACCTGTGTAGATCCTGGTCCAACTGTGAATATTGGTTGTATGTAAGCGATCAAGAGTCTAGAAATGTTACTTTTGGCTGGGTGACCAATGTAGACCCTGATCAGACTGCGCATATTGAAGGAACGTAAATTGTCAAGAGAAATTTATGAATGGGCTTTTGGCTGTGGTTACCAGTGTACATGTATACCCAGATCAGCCTGCATCAGGGTCTGCACTGTTCTGTTCATCAGTAGCACACAATGTCATGCTTTTAAAAACTAGATACTTAGCAGGCTTACTGGGTGCGCTAGCAGAACTCGAGTTGGCCACCGTCCCATTACTCGATTTACAGTCGCAGATCCGGATCAGGAAATGCTTGATAGTCTAGCAGTAGAGTGGACGTCAATGCTGAAAGTAATAGGTTCTTTCCCCACCCTAGGCATGAAAATATACTTCCATCGTAGTTCCGTGCCACTTGTCATTCGTAGGAGACTTTAAACTGAGGTCCTGTCTCTTTATGACCTTAGCTGTTGCTGGGAGTCCACTCAGTCCAGGGACGTTAAACCCTTTCACTTTTCAACTTTTTCTTCCAGTGACGCTGTTTGAACTGACTGTCATCAATAATTGGTATATCATTATGGTAAGTTTCTTCTATGAGTATGTGTCAACCCATGACGAAAAGAGCCTTTTTATATCCTCTGCAACAAGTTGTGGGGGGGGGGGGTATACTGGAGCCGGGTTGTCCGTCCGTCCATTCGTCTGTCAGTCCGTCACTAAATTTAACCTCAGAGAAATATGTTCTTCTATTTTCTTCATGAGAAATTCTTAATATTTCATGCATGCATTCCTCTACTATCATGCTGTGACAAATCCACAACCGTTCAACCCCCGCTGATTCCAAGGTCAAAGTCACATACTTTGTTTATTTACAAAACTTAACATCAGAGAAGTATGTGTTCAATCCTCACCCTAAGTGTGAAATATACTTACATAGTATTCCATCCCACAAACTGTTTGGATGAGACATTAAACTGTGGTCCCGTCTCTATATCACCTTAGCCTTTCTGGGGGCCATTTCACTAAACTTTGTACGACTAAAATGTTCGTAAGTGCAAAATTCTGTAGGTCTGTAAATTTCATATTAACACTGATTTCTGGTAAACAATTATTGGATTTACATTTATTGAGCATAGGCTGTAAATGTAAATCCATCAGTTGAACTTTTCAGACGATCCTAAATTTGCACTTACAAACATTTTAGTCGTATGAAGTTTTAAATAGTGAAACGGCCCCCTGGGCCATAAACCTCTTTCAGTTTCACTTTGAAGTTCAATAAGCTTGCATTGTCAGAATGTAGCTGATTTTGTCATGGAGTAACTTGTGTCTTTCAGGATGGATATGCCCACCATGTGAATGAATGGTCGCGTGTCTACTTCATGATGTTCTATATCATTATGATGGTAAGATGGCTCATTTGTGGCTGTGACTGGAAAAATGGGGCTTATGGGATTTGTGACAACTGTAGATCCTATAAATAGCACAATCACGGAGCCTGATAACAATCTATGTTGCTTGTTAGAAGCAGGACGGGTGTTTCATTAATGGAATGGGGAACAGGGCAGATGTACCGACTGATCTGGATCTAATCTAGTCATAACACCCATAAGCCCCATTTCTCTAGTCACAGACATATTTTTATCGAGCCCCCTTGGGGAAAGTGTTACATACTGATCACAATGACATCTATCTGTCCATCCATCCCATCTGTTTGTGCGTCCGTCCAAAATCTGTGGTATAAGTTTTTAAATACCTTAAATCTCTTCGTCTGTTAGTCGGAATAGCGTTGAACTCCAGATGCTATTTATTATTGTCCATATTTTCATTCCATACCTCATGCAGCCCCCATGCCCATGCGATTGTAACCAAGCCAATTTGAACTCTGTTTTACATATCAATCCAGGACTCAGTTACACCAGTGCGCACAACCCCATTGTAACCATGACAATTTGTTCTACCCCAGGTTGTCATGACGATCGTGGTGGCATTCATCCTCGAGCTATTTCTGTTCAGGATAGAATACAGACGACAGATGCATGTCGATGACATTGAAGGTATGATTTATACCATGAACATGTGCCATTTCTCAGGCACAATATTTACAGAAACTGTTATTTCTGTGAATGACGTCGAAAGTTGACGAAATGTCCATGTGAACATTTCATCAACTTTGGACATCATTTACAGAAAATATCATGGCTGTGAATGGCAAAATTGGGCGTACAATTTTTTCGACCAGTGTATAGGTCCAGATCAGTCTGTGCATCCTAGTAGTCTGATCAAGATCTGCAATGTTCACCATTCCATCAATGAAACGCCAGTCATGCTTCTAATAAGCAATATAAATCGTTATCTGGCTACATGAGTGTGCTATTTGTGAAGGAACTACACTGATCACAAATCCCATAAGCCCCAATTCTTCAGTCACGGCACGACAACATTTAATAAATTTTAATGGTTAATATTTAACCTTGACATCAAAAGACACTAGCCTGGTATTCTATTTATTAGGTAACGTTTTATGCTCGAAAATGGCCACAGATGACGTCATTATCTATGGACAGAACGCTGACTCGATTACGTTGCGTCATTCGTTAACATCACGTGACGTCATCCGACCAGTTTTCAGTTCGTTGTAACCCGGATGTTTGTATTAGGTCAATGCATAATATGTTTATCAGTCCGTACGTATTCGGTCTGATAATACAGGGCTGGTTACCTGATAAAACAGAAAAAGTAAGAATTCCTCAGCGAGCCTCGGAATTCCTACCCATTTGCTAGCCTTGCCTGATAAACTTGTTATCAAAATACACTAGCCTGATATTCTCTATACCCGTCAGGCTTGGAAACAGTAAGAATTCCTCAGCGAGCCTCAAAATTCCTACCCATTTGCTAGCCTTGCCTGATAAACTTGTTATCAAAATACACTAGCCTGATATTCTCTATACCCGTCAGGCTTGGAAACAGTAAGAATTCCTCAGCGAGCCTCAAAATTCCTACCCATTTGCTAGCCTTGCCTGATAAACTTGTTATCAAAATACACTAGCCTGATATTCTCTCTATACCCGTCAGGCTTGGAAACAGTAAGAATTCCTCAGCGAGCCTCAAAATTCCTACCCATTTGCTAGCCTTGCCTGATAAACTTGTTATCAAAATACACTAGCCTGATATTCTCTATACTCATCAGGCTTGGAAACAGTAAGAATTCCTCAGCGAGCCTCGGAATTCCTACGCGTTTCTTAGCCTTGCCTCATAAACTTGATATCAGAAGACACCAACCTGGTATTCTCTATCTATTTTACAGATCACGAGAAGTTTAAGGTGGAAATTAGTCTCAATGAAGAGGAGGAGTACATGTGTGAAAGTCCAGGCATGGTATTGACCGCCAACCATTTAATCAGCCAGAGTCATTGCCGTAATATACCCGTGAGTATTTGAGATGCGCCATGTGGCTGTGTATCTCGTGAAAAATGTGTACAAAATTTACGACATTTTCAGTGAATGACGTCGAAAGTTGATGAAATATTCATAGCAAATGCAGAATATAACACCACATTTGCAATGAAAATTTTGTCACTTTTCGACTTTATTTACAGAAAATATCAGTTTCTGTAAATATTTTTTTTATGAAAAATTGCACATCTTCTTGGGTACAACGTCATATGGCTTGCCTCATTTGTGGCTGTGAATGGAGAATTGGGGCTTATGGGATTTGTGACCAGTATATAGCAACCATTTAGTCCTAGTATACCCGCGAGGATTTGTGGTTGTGACTGGAGAAATCAGGCCTATCGGATTTGTGACCAGCTACACAAATCCCAAATGCCCCCATTTCGCTAGTCACCGCCACAAATGAATTGATCCCATTTGTACTGATTATATTATTATTGATGTCATGCTTGTAACTGATATACAAGTAAAATATGTTTAAACCAAATGAATTGACGGAATTTTCAGACTCCGTTCAAATACTGCGGGGAGAGGATGAGAAGTAAGGAAGATTTCAGTCTCCAAATGTACAGCGACGAGGTCAAGGTCAGTTCTCATTAGGTCACGGTCATGCGACTTCATTAGGTCACGGTCATATGACTTACCATGACGAAAATGGGTGTACTACTTGGCCGAATGGAGGCTACTAATTATACCCCCATCATACGAAGTATGTCGAGGGGTGTGTAGTTTACAGAGCTCCAGATAAGCTGTGTATTTGCGTAAATACCCAATTAAAATTGCCAAAAACCCAATTGAATTCAGAAGTAGTGAGTATCAAAAAGCAATGAGAACAATTGTGGTACCTTTATCCATGATGCAGAAAACAATAAACAGACAACAAATATAGCATATTTTTTCTTATTTTTCCATGAAAACACATCTTGGTATTTCATTAGAATTGTCTCCAAGGAGACAATTCTAATGAAATGCCAAGACACGTTTTCATTTTGAAACAAACTATTCAATAATTGCTGTCTGTTGATGTGTAAACAGTAGTGTGATTTTATTTTACCCAATTAAAATTTTGAAATACCCAATTGCTTCAGAAATGATGGAGTGACAATATTCAAATACTAATTCCTTATCTGGAGCCCTGAGTTTAGCTGCAGCTAAAGCTCCGGCTGAGAAGTATACCTTACGTCATGTACGGTCGATGTAGTTCCACAAGACAAGTTTGACTGTACATTAATTGTACATATAAATCTATATGGAACAAGTTATAAGTTGGTCCAAGATGAACCTCCATTAAGCACCCACCTGTGTTAAGCAAGCAATTTTGGACAAGTTTGACTGTATTTAAATGTAAATACTTTTTTATCAATAACAAGAAGGTCACCCGCCCCAAAACAAATTATTTGATGAAATTCCGTCAAATATTGATTTTATTGTGAAAAAATTATTTTCCTATGGAAATTTAACATGGGGGTTAAAAATAGATTTTTTTGAATATTTTATTATTTGTGGACCAATTTTCAAAATCTAACTTGTTTTCTTATTTACATCATTTCCAAACTATTTCACCAGGTTTCGTCGTCAAATTCTAATTTTTTTTGTTTTTCGACCCTCCTGGTCCTCATTTTTGCCCCATGTTAAAGTCCCATAGGAGAAACGTTTTATCGCAATAAAATCAATATTTTATGGAATTTCATCAAATAATTTTTTTTGTTATTGATGAAAAGGTACTTACATTTAAATATTTTTTAGATCTAATATGTGTAATAGCCAAAACTTTGTCGGCAGCAAAACGTGGAACAGACAATAGTTGTTATAGGCCAGAGACCTTAATCTATTGTCATAGAGGCCCATTCGGGCCTCTTGTCTTTATTTCTAAACAAAAACATATGTTGTTACCACTCATTTGAACCGTCTTGATGAGACGGTTCATTTGAGTGGTAACAGCATATACTTTTGGTGAGAAATAAGAAAAACAAAATTTCCTTCAAAAAAAATACGTACCAATCAATAATTTCAGACTTGGATACATGAAGACATGGCACAGCGACAAACAACGATATCTGGTTTGCAGGAACTCCGAGTCAGAGAGCGACCAAATTCCCAAATCTTGTAGCGTAACGTTTCTCTTGTCAAATATGAACTCGAGAAAGTTAACCCTTTCAACGCTAATGACCTCTTTAGCAATGTTTGCAAACAGTGTAGATCCAGATGAGTTAATAACGAGCCGTCTCATCATGATCTGCACATTTTGCAAGTAACTTTTTAAGAAGAAAAAACAAACACTTATAAATGGACTAGTTAGAAAATCATTTTGTGACAATTGGATTTGTCGGAAAATTAACATGGTACAGTCCATTCCAGTTATTTAGGGTTGAAAATGTTTAATTAGTTCCGTGTCGTCGACTAAGCAGCTGTTTATTACTTGCCAAAAATCAAAATGCTTCCATAGTTTTGTCAATGTGATTAGTATGCACCAAACTCACCACATGTTTTATCATCGTTCCTCTGTGAATACAGCGACAGAGCTCCAGATAAGTTTTGTGTCTAAAGAGTATTTCAAATTCAATGCGTATTTTACTTTTACAAATGTAGTATAGATTTTCTTCCTTATTACATAGGGAACAAGTGATAAAAAAAATAAAACGAGTTTAAAAGTTCACTTATTTGAGCTGCAAAAGTCAAACACTTCAGCTCAAATAAGGAAGTTTCATCTTTATTACAGTAGTTTCACTACTCAATTTGAAAATCAATGCGTATTTTCACATTGCTGTGAGTATTTTGTACTCCCACTTTTGATAATCAATGCGTATTCTGCTAAAATAAGTGCGTAAAAATACGCCAATACACACCTTATCTGGAGCTCTGCAGTGATATAGTGAGTATCTGTGGTTGATATATGATTATCTGTGGTTGATATAGTGAGTATCTGTGGTTGATATAGTGAGTATCTGTGGTTGATATAGTGATTATCTGTGGTTGATATAGTGATTATCTGTGGTTGATATAGTGAGTATCTGTGGTTGATATTGTGATTATCTGTGGTTGATATAGTGAGTATCTGTGGTTGATATAGTGAGTATCTCTCTCTGGCTGGCGCTGTCTGTCTGTCTTATTTATGATGTATATTTATGATTCTCGTGTCAAATCAGTACATAATTATCCCCCGACAAAGTCAGAGGGATATAGTATTCGCGTTGTCCGTCGTTGAGAAATGTCTACACATAGAGAAGAGTAGGTTAGTGCCGTGAATGGGAAAAAATATCTGGCAAGGCTCAGGAAACGGGATGGGCGAGGCTTTGCCGAGCACATCCCGTTTCCGTGCCGCGCCAGATATTTTTTCCCATTCACGGCACTAACCTACTATTCTATTTATCCCGTCAACACCTACAAATGGCTGTAAAATGGAAAAATAGTATTGACTGGATATCAAAAATGTTTCACGGCACCATGTTTCACGGCACATACGCATTGTGTTGACTTGTGCCAAATCCACGTTCGTCCTGCCCCCGCCAAGCCCAGGGTCAAGGTCACATACTTGGTGCTTCAAAAACTTTAGCGCTCTGGTAAATATCTTATAATTTCTGTTCCCTTTAATGGATCAGCTTCATACTTCATATACGCATTGCTCTAATGGTCTTCTACCGCCCTGTGCCAAATCCACGTTCATCCCGCCCCCGCCAAGCCCAGGGTCAAGGTCACATACTTGGTGCTTCAAAAACGTTAACGCTCGGGTAAATATCTTATAATTTCTGTTCACTTTCACGGATCAGCTTCATACTTCATATACACATTGCTCTAATGGTCCTCTACTGCCCTGTGCCAAATCCACGTTCGTCCTGCCCCCGCCAAGCCCAGTGTCAAGGTCACATCTTTGGTGCTTCAAATACTTTAACGCTGAGGTAAAAAAGAATTTGACTTGGAATTTGGCCTCATTTATTATCAAAGCAATACGTGGGGCATACGTGTTCTATGAACACATTTTCTAGTTCTTACTTTTTTTTTATTTAAGGGCGAGTATTGTTATTCAATAGTCCAATTTATTTCAGTCAGCAAATTGAAGTCTGCTACAGTCATTAACCCTGTTCATGCTGAGGATACGATGTTATGTTTACGGAAAATCTTAAATATTTTCCTTCTATGCGCTCAGCAGCATATGTCGTGACCACCATTTGATCCGTCTCGTTGAGACGGTTCAAATGAGTGGTTACAACATTTACTTTCATTGAGAACTAACAAAAATAAAATATTTAATAAATTTCATACCATTAAAGGTGTATTCTGGAAAGAATGGGTTAAATAGAGGATATTCCATCGTACATTTTGAATAGCGGGAAATAATACACGAGTGTGTGTGTGTGTCTACTTCCGCGTAAGCAATGAGTGAATGTAGCGAGCGAGTCGCTTGCACAGACGCCGACGGACAGAAGTGTATTATTTCCACTATTCAAACATGTAAGATGAATATCCTATTTATTTCACTTCCACGGCGGATATAAATGCAAATTTAGTCTATTTTTATACGCCCTTTTGAAAAAAACGGGACGTATTATATATTCATCTTGTACGGGCAGATGGGCACAGCTTGTCTGCGCAATAACTAGAGTTCTACTTGACGGATTGTAACCAAATTTGGTATACATGTTTATCACGGCAAGCCGAAGAAGCCTATTGATTTTAAAAATGACTTATCTCCCCTTGGCGGCCATTTTTAATTTTCGCACTCTGTATCCTTGTCCACACAATAACTCGAGTTCGACTTCACCGATCAAAAACCAAATTCGGTGTACATGTTTATCATGGCAAGACGAAGAAGCCTATTGATTTTGAAACTTTTCCGATACTTATCTCCCCTTGGCAGCCATTTTTAATTTTCGCACTCTGTATCCTTGTCCACGCAATAACTCAAGTTCTACTTGACCGATCATAACCAAATTCGGTATACATGTTTATCACGGCAAGACGAAGAAGCCTATTGATTTTGACGGATCGTAACCAAATTTGGTTTACATATTTATCACGTCAAGATGAGTTATCTCCCGTTGTTGACTGGCCTTGCCTCGACGGCGTATATTGTGACCTTCGGCACTCTTGTTGAGATTATAATCAATGAATTGTGATGTGCGCATGAATAGTTGTACAATAACGTGTTTTCCCGCGTTTTGACGTTAGGTTGTCATGTAAACTTTTTGAAATCCAAATTACGCAGCTGTTTCTATGAACCAGATATATTTGAGTGTATGTTTGGAATGTATTCAATCACATTAACATTTCCAAATTTTCAAATAACTTTATTTTGACTGTAATAAAAATTAAACATTTTGCATGGTAACTCCTGGTTTCCAAGAAAACAGGTGCGCAATTACGGGTGTTCTCTTCACTGTGTATTATTTGTAAGGAGTTGGTTACGGGTTTTCTCTCACAGCGAAACCCGAGCAAATAATTTGCAAGAGTGTAATAAATAATAATAAAGAACATATCAACTCTTTGCATGCTAGCGGTGAAAATATCCGGCAAACGAATTCTGAGTATATGTTTTATTTCTCTCTGTAAATATGTCTTGAAATTTCACTAGAATTGTGTCCTCCGGACACAATTCTAATGATATTCCAAGACATATTCATGACAATAAGGAGAAACAAAAGAAAATGTAATTAATTGTCATCTGCTATTTTTAGCTCACCCGAGCGAAGCTCATGTGAGCTATTGTTACCGCAATGTGTCCGTCGTCGTCCGTCGTCGTCGTCGTCGTCGTCGTCGTCATCCGTGAACATTTTCAAACGTCTTCTCCTCGGTAACCATTAGGCCTATGGTCACCAAACTTCATGGTCATGGTCCTTAGGTAGGGGGATTACAAAATTGTTAAAATGACGTCATTACGTAATCCAAGATGGCCGCCGTCTAAAACTAGCACAAATTCTTAAAAAATCTTCTTCTCAAGAACCGCCAACCGGATTTCGACAAAACTTGGTAGGAATGATCGATGTACATTGCTCTTTCAAAGTTGTTAAAATGGTGACCCTGGGGTTAAAAATGGGCGTGTCCCGTGGGGTCAAATTGGGGTCAAATTTTATTTTTATTTTTAGACTGAATATGGTCATTTCATATATGAAATTGAAGGTATCAATGAGGCGATCACTCTGGTGCATTTTTTGTCGAAATCGGATTGTTATGTCATCCAAGATGGCCGCCGAAAGGTCAAAAAAAAGGTCGTTCTTTTTATTAGAGATTTCAAAATTCTTCTTCACATGAACCGCTTGGCCCATGGTAGCCAAACTTAAAAGTTATGGTCCATGTGTGAAGCCTTTTCAGATTTGTTAAAATGGAGGTCATCGCTAATCCAAGATGGCCGCCATCTAAAAATAGCACAAATTCTTAAAAAATCTTCTTCTCATGAACCGCTAGCCGTATTTCGACGAAACGTGGTAGGAATGATCGATGTACAATGCTCTTTCAAAGTTGTTAAAATGTGGATGTCGGGGTCAAAAATGGGCGTGGCCCGTGGGGTCAAATTTTATTTTTGACCGAATATGGTCATGTTATATATGAAATTGAAGGTATCAATGAGGCGATCACTCTGGTACATTTTTTGTCCAAATCGGATTGTTATGTCATCCAAAAGATGGCCGCCGATGTCAAAAGTCGTTCTTTTATTAGGAGATTTCAAAATTCTTCTTCACATGAACCGCTTGGCCATGGTAGCAACTTTAAAAGTTATGATCCATGGGTCAAGCCTTTTCAGATTTTGTTATGGAGTCATCGCTAATCAAGATGGCGCCGGTCTAAAAATAGCATCCTTATTCTTCTTTTCTCATGAACCGCTTGCCAGATTTCGACGAAACTTGGTAGACCCTGAAATCAATGTTACAAAATGATCCATGGTCAGCCTTTTCAGTTGTTAAAAGAGGTCTCGCTTTTAATTCCAAGATTGGCCGGCCTTAAAAATAGCCATTTAAAATTTAAAAAAAATCCTTCCTTCTCATGAACCGCTTGCCAATTTCGACGAAACTTGGTAGGAATGATAATGTACATTGCTCTTTGAAAGTTGTTAAAATGGTGACCCCGGGGTCAAAAATGGGCGTGGCCCGTGGGGTCAAATTGGGGTGGGGTCAAATTTTATTTTTTGACTGAATATGGTCATGTCATATATCAAATTGAAGGTATCAATGAGGCGATCACTCTGGTGCAATATTTGTCGGAATCGGATGATTATGTCATCCATGATGGCCACCAAAAGGTCCATTTATTCAAGATTTTTAATGTCTTTTTCTCAGGAACCACATGGCCGATGCTGGGTGAAGCATTTTCAGATTTTGTAAAATGAGAGTCATCGCTTAATCCAAGATGACCGCCATCTAAAAATAGCACAATTTTTTTAAAACACATGAACTCAATGTCACATTCTCCTCTGGTGTTCATGGAGTCAGGTGAGCGAATTAGGGCCATCATGGCCCTCTTGTTATTTGATCCCATTCCAAGGATTTTGTATTTTATTCTCGTATATAATATTATAGTCTGTGATAAACATGATGAGACATCTATATTATAGAAGGGTTAACTAATATACCGGTGAGTGACAGGTGGGAGCACGCGATGGGTAATTTAAACCATCGGGGTTGATCCTCACCGGAATCCCGACTGGAGACCTAATTTGGCCCTCACATACGTCTTTGGCATTTTGTATGTGACAGTTGAATCTGGTTATACCCCTTATGTGAGTATTACGATTATTCGTAATCCTATTTTAGGGGAAGGGGCCAAGTGACTGGTGTGGTATGGACCTGACACCAGGTCAGGTTATTCTAATTCCAGGGCTGAATATATTTGTTCTTGATGTAAATATTCCGTTCTCATTTTGGAATTTCCCCCCCCCAATGCAGCAGGTTAAAATGGGATCGAACCCGTTTGCCCGGCCTTACATGACCATAGCTGTTGATAGGCCGTTAAACACTAATAAACAAACAAACAAACATAACTAATATACCGTGAAACCAGTCTATAACTGGATGTACTGTGATGAGGGAGTAATCATTTATTTTTCCCAAAATGTATTATTTCATATAGAACTAACAACTGCATATATTTGATGATTAAAAGTATGCAGAATTATTATACTGAATGTATTACATTATCACAGCCAAAATGGCTGTGATAATGTAATAAATTCAGTATAATAAAAATTAATAAATTTATCCTTAAATTGAAAATGTCTCCCTCAAAGTATACTTTGCTAGATAAGTATACTTTGCAATGTTGGTGAAATAGGCTACTGGTTCCACAGTTAAGAGGTTCCACTATTATTCATGCATACAAGCTCCCCAACACGGGTTAGTGTTTGCAATCATGAACAGACATAATTATCAGAGATAATGACAGGGAAACCCATCAAAATCTAAAGCACATGTTTTCTGTGCATTCAGTCTAGAGGGGTTCTACTTCATCAGTAGCCTATTTCACCAACATTTCAAAGTATGCTTTTCTAGCAAAGTATACTTTGAGGGAGAAATTTTCAATTTTAGGATAAATTTATTAATTTTTATTATACTGAATTTATTACATTATCACAGCCATTTTGGCTGTGATAATGTAATAAATTCAGTATAATAATTCTGCATACTTTTAATCATCAAATATATGCAGTAGTTAGTTCTATATGAAATAATGCATTTCAGGAAAAATAAATGATTGCTCCCTCAAAGTATACTTTGCAATGTTGGTGAAATCGGCTACAGGTAACTCGCTATGCACCGTAATAACCCTAAATATTTGAACACCATTTATTTGGGGAAACATGTAAAATATATATGGTTTCCCCACAACAGTGAGCGTGCCAATATTAAGGGTTGTTATGGCAGTCGTGGTCTAATCACAATAACAATGTATTTGGATACAATTTGTTTTGGGAAACCCCTATTTAATAGGGGTTTCCCAAAGCAAATTGTGTTCGAATATTTAGTGTTAATACGGCATTTGGCCGAATACGCGCTGACTGATAACAAATTTTGTTTTTATGGATACTTATGCTGGGTCGCAACTACTGTCTGTTTCACGAAACCTGCCCAAATTGTACGGCCATATAAACAATGCAAAAACAATAATTTTTTGGATAATATTAAATTTTATCAAAATTGAAGAATGAGCCTTCTTTTTATTTCGTTAAATTTGGTCAAATATTGATATTACGAAAAATGAGTTCTCTATGGGAATTTAACATGGAGGAAAAAAGAGGTGGAGAACCTGGAGGAGTTGAAAAACGAAAAATTTTGTTTCTGAAATCTAGCTGTGGGTGGCAAGTGGGAGCACGCGATGGGTAATTTAACGATCGGGGTTCATCCTTACCGGAATTCCGACTGGAGACCTTGTTTTGGCCCTCACATACGTCTTTGGCATTTTATATGTGACAGTTGAATCTGGTTATACCCCTTATGTGAGTATTACGATTATTCGTAATCCTATTTTAGGGGAAGGGGCCAAGTGACTTGGTGTGGTATGGACCTGCCACCAGGTCAGGTTATTCTAATTTCAGGGCTGAATATATTGTTTCTCGATGTAAATATTCAGTTCTGATTTTGGAATTTTCCCTCCAATGCAGCAGGTTAAAACGGGATCGAACCTGTTTGCCCGGCCTTACATGACCTTAGCTGTTGATAGGCCGTTAAACAGCAATAAACAAACAAACAAACTGAAATCTAACTAAGAAAATAAAAAGTTACATTTTGAAAATCGGTCCACTATTTCTGAAATTAGAAAAATGTCCCCATGTTAAATCCCCATCTTTTTGCTATAATTTAGTATTATCAAAAACATATATTGTTTTTGCATTATTTTTATAGCCGTAAAATTTGGGCAGGTTTCGTAGTTTCTCCGACATTCCATGGGTCGAACAGATTCTCACGACGTTACCGACTGACGTCAGTGTAATGCAACATAAACAAATTTGCATTCTTTCATCGAAAACCACGTCATGTATATGCTCATTCTGTAGCATAAAACATTACCTAGTTAATAGAGTACCATATGCGATGGTCTTTTAATATCAAGTTTATCAGGCTCAGCTCCGAAACTATAGGAATTCCTTGGCGAGCCTCAGAATTCCTACGCGTTTTCTAGCCTTGTCTGATTAACTTGGTATCAAACAACACTGGCCTGGTATTCTCTATCTATTGATAATTTTCAGGCTTGGCTAGGAAACGGAAGGAATTCCTCATAGAGCCTCGGGATTCCTATGCGTTTCCTAGCCCTGCCAGATAAACTTGATATCAAAAGACTCTAGCCTGGTATTCTTTATGTATTGTACATGACAATGTATTTGGTGCAGTTTTAACAAGAGAGTTTAGTGTAATAACATATCTGTGATATACACATGTTTTTATGCATTGATTGCTAGAGATCCACAATGTTGAGATGTTAGCTTAGTTTCTGTTGACCTTTCTATCCGTTGTCTAAGATTCAGGCGATAAAATTGCCTCAGTCTATGTTCATTTGCTTGTATTCATGTAATTGATGAATTGTTCACATTGTGTTTGCAAATATACCTCATGTGCATTGTGCATGTTAGAATAATCATTGTTTTTGCTGCAAAAATTCACATTGTGCTGTTTACTGTGAATATTCACATTGTGCTTGCAAATATTCATTATGTTTGCTGCAATATTCACATTATGCTTACGAATATTCATCATGTTTATTGCGAATATTCATTATTTACTGTGAATATTCACATTGTGTTTGCTGCGAATATTCACATATATTCACATTGTGCTTGCTGCAAATATTCACATTGTGCTTGTGAATAATCGTATTGTGCTTGAAACTATTCTTTGTATTTGCTGCAAATATTCACCTTGTGCTTGCAAATATTCATTGTGTATGACCAATAGACCGGTCTGTTCATATTGTGTTGTGAATATTCACCATGTGCCTGTGAATGTAGTATCCACCTGCATATTTTACAGGTCGACCTGTACATTTATAGGTCCACCAGCATATTTTACAGGTGGACTTGTACATTTATAGGTCCACCAGCATATTTTACAGGTGGACTTGTACATTTATAGGTCCACCATATATTTTACAGGTCGACCTGTACATTTTTAGGTCCACCAGCATATTTTACAGGAGAACTTGTACATTTATAGGTCCACCATATTTTACAGGCTTGTACTATTTTAGGTCACCAGCATATTTTGGAGGGCTTGTCATTTAGGTCACCACATTTATTTTCATACATAGGTCCACCAGCATTTTTTCAGTGGATTGCACATTTATATCAGATATTTTAGGTACTTGCACATTTATAGGTCCACCAGCATATTTTCAGGTGGTTGACATTTAGGTCCACCAGGATAACTTGGCACATTTATAGGTCCACCACAGTATTTTACAGGTGGACTTGTACATTTATCATATAGGTCCACCAGCATATTTTACAGGTGGACTTGCACATTTATAGGTCCACCAGCATATTTTACAGGTGGACTTGTACATTTATAGGTCCACCAGTCATATTTTACAGGTGGACTTGTACATGGATAGGTTTTCACCAGCATATTTTACAGGTGGACTTGTACATTTATAGGTCCACCAGATATTTTACAGGTGGACTTGACATTTGGATAGTCCACAGCATATTTTTACAGGTGGACTTGTTACATTTATAGGTCCACCAGCATATTTTACAGGTGGACTTGACATTAGGTCCACCAGCATATTTTACAGGTGGACTTGTACATTTATAGTCCACCAGAAAGGTGGACTTGTACATTTTATAGGTCCCAGCAATTTTAGGTGGACTTGTACATATAGGTCCACCAGCATATTTTACAGGTGGACTTGTACATGTATAGGTCACCTAGCATATACAGGTGTGGACTTGTACATTTGTATAGGTCCACCAGCATATTTTACAGGTGGACTTGTACATGGATATGGTCCACCAGCATATTTTACAGGTGGACTTGTACATTTTATAGGTCACCAGCATATTTTACAGGTGGACCTTGTACAGATAGGTCACCAGCATATTTTACAGGTGGACTTGTACATGGATAGGTTCCACCAGAATACAGGTGGATTTTGTACATTTAGGTCCACCAGACAGGTTGGATACATGGATCCATAGGTCCTTACCATTTAGCATATTTTACTGGATTGTACTTTATAGGTCCACACATATTTTACAGGTGGACTTGTACATGTATAGGTCCACCACAGCATATTTTACAGGTGGACTTGCACATTTATATGGTCTACTAGGCAGTATTTTACAGGTGGACTTGTACATTTATAGGTCCACCAGCATATTTTACAGGTGGACTTGTACATGGATAGGTCCACCAGCATATTTTACAGGTGGACTTGTACATTTATAGGTCCACCAGCATATTTTACAGGTGGACTTGTACATTTATAGGTCCACCAGCATATTTTACAGGTGGACTTGTACATTTATAGGTCTACAGCATAGGTACAGGATGGACTTGTACATTTATAGGTCCACCAGCATATTTTACAGGTGGACTTGTACATGGATAGGTCCACCAGCATATTTACAGGTGGTTTTACTTGTTACATTTATAGGTCCACCAGCATATTTTACAGGGGGACTTGTACATGTATAGGATGTCAGTGTTCGTCACGGTGGTTTGCACGACATTAAAAAACACATTGGATCGAAAAAACATGAATCGCTAAGCAAGTCTTTGGCATCAACACCGAAAGTCAGTGCATTCTTCTGTGGAAGTAGCGACCAATCCGTCATAAAAGCAGAAGTTCTGTTCACAGAGTTATTAATTGAACATGCTATTCCAATCTCCGTTTCCGACCACTGTGCACAGTTGTTTAGAAAGATGTTTCCTGATTCAAAGATTGCTACCAAATATGCATCAGCGAGGACCAAAACATCCAATCTCGTGTAGTTTGTAGGCAGTCAAACATTGTTTATGACCGTAAAGACTTTAATCGCCTGATAGTTTCCATTTTATATACATGTACTTTTAACTTTACTCACTAGTATTTAGGCTGAAAACTGGTAATAATTTCTTTAATAATGTGCTTAAAATGTCTCTGAAAATGCACCAGAATGCACCATTTTTTATGTATTTTTCCGGGGGGGGCATGCCTCCGGACCCCCCTAGAACGCTTGCGCGCCTCGCTTCGCTCGGATGGATTTCTATTATTAGGATTTTCGTTTAACAAAAGTTGGCAGGTATGCACCAGCATATTTTACAGGTGGACTTGTACATGGATAGGTCCACCAGCATATTTTACAGGTGGACTTGTACATTTATAGGTCCACCAGCATATTTTACAGGTGGACTTGTACATTTATAGGTCCACCAGCATATTTTACAGGTGGACTTGTACATGGATAGGTCCACCAGCATATTTTACAGGTGGACTTGTACATTTATAGGTCCACCAGCATATTTTACAGGTGGACTTGCACATTTATAGGTCCACCAGCATATTTTACAGGTGGACTTGTACATTTATAGGTCCACCAGCATATTTTACAGGTGGACTTGTACATTTATAGGTCCACCAGCATATTTTACAGGGGGACTTGTACATTTATAGGTCCACCAGCATATTTTACAGGTGGACTTGTACATTTATAGGTCTACCATATATTTTATAGGTGGACCTGTACCAAGACTGGTTTAGGACATAGTAAACTTATGAATAATATAGACGGTAAACCGGTCCTGGTACAGCTTAGCAACAAGGAGTAAATGCTCAGGACAACGGCATTGATTGTTATTATTATGACAGAGAGATGAATAAAATAGATGCTGCAGGATAGGTATGTCAGTGCCAAACATTTTATTATATTATTTGCATGCTCTACACATGCAGGTTAAATTTTCTGTGTGCGACTTGATGTGGGGGTGAGATAGAGATTTTGAAAGTGAAAGTAGACGGTTCCGTCAAAAAAAGGGGAAATAACTCCTGGAAATCAACCCGCATGACCCCGTGTTTGGCATGGATCTAGAACCGGTTTAGGTCACTACCTCCAAGAATGGAAGTAACAAAATTGATTTAGGCATACATTCTGGAAGGAAATAACATTGAAATGCGGTGAGAGCGTCTACAACAAATTCATCGCACTTACAATACACGGCCCCGTGCAGGCACCGGGGCGGGATCAACTGATCCTGAGAATAGTGCTGCAGTAGCCATTGCTTGTCGTAAAAGGCGACTAAACTGGCTTAACGATTGGGTTCATACTTTCCGGAACCCACTATACCGGATTTGGCCCTCATGTACATTTTTGGCTTTCTTGTATGTGAGAGTTGAGTCGGGCTATGCCCCATATATAAAAGTAAGATTAGCGCTAATCCTATTACTTTTAGGGGATGGGATAAATGATGCTGGTGTGGCGAGGGCCTGGCACCAGATCAGGTTGTTCTAATTTCAGGACTGAATATATATTTTGATTGTAAATATTGAGTTCTGAAGTTGGGATTTACCCCCCTTGGACAGGTGGATATGGGACTCGACCCCGTTGACCCGTCTGCGTGTAGACTCCCTGAGGCTTGTACCTCTATGTCAGAAAAGCGGACGTTAAACCCTATTCACTCACTCACTCACTTACAATACAGCAGCAAATTTATGTACTGTTCGGTAGTGTCACAAATCACATGCAGGTCACAGATAGTGAACAAAAGACTGCTATATATATGTCTAATATACCTGCACAAAATCAGAGTATCATCCGTAGAGATACGTAGATGCATAAGCAAAATGGTACGGTACAGATGCTATGAGGTTGCCCTATATATTCATTTCGCATGTATGGCGTCCCATGTGCTTCAATCCAACTTTGAATGGAATGAAGAATATGAGAGCTAATGAGTGAACTGAATATGCAGGGCACCGATAGTACGTATCCGTTATGTTGTATTTTGAGTCGCACTGCTGTATCATACATGGATATGATCATACAATATTCGCTAGCCACCTATTTGTATTTGGTCCAGCTATATACATTGAATTATAATGATAATGCAAATGGTTGCTACATTTCTCGATCAATAACCGTCGTTATTGGTCGCGAAGTGTGGCATACATTGCATTTTCTTTTCTTCTTTTTTTTTTTTCAATCTGTACATACGTTCCTAATTCGCTTGACATTGTTACTATACATGTACATGTTATGCTCTCCTATATGGAGGAAATAAAGATTATATATGAAGAGGCTGTGTAATGAATTAGTGTGATAAATGTAACGGAAGCGATAAATAGGACTACAAATTGGACTGGAAAACTTACCTGGGTAAGATATGTAGGGCTACAGGAGGTGTGAAAACTGACCATTGTATTCAGAATTGGCATGGGATTAAAGTGAGCGGTATTGGACTGGACACTGGATATTTGGTCAAATGTGTAGAGATGATTTTTGAGAGCTGATCGATCAGATGTGTTTTGTATTCGGAAATGTAACAATATATATGGATAGTGTTGGATTGTTACGTGATTGATGTAGCTGCGATGCAGCGAGATGAACTGTGAAGTGAGAGATTTGGTGAGTTTATAGTTCAATATATAATTACCTTGTCTCTTGGTGTAGTTCTGCACAGTGTGTCTCAATACTACATGTACACGATGTAATGAGTGTCTAAGACCAAGGTACTTATATATTTTCAGTGATAGATGTCTTCGCCCTTTGTGTCCGTATTTCTGGTGATGGCTGTAAGATCTGAGGTGTCCTGCAGCGGTGACCTGATCAGAAGATCCTAGACTGTTTGGATATACAAACTTACCAAATAAGGATAATGTGTCTCAGTGTGATGAATCATATATACCATGTGAGTAGATCGGGCTAGAGAAGAAATGACAATAGTTGACCATATGTCTGGTCCGTGTAATGTGATGTAATGTGATGTATAGATGGGCATACAATAGTATTTGAGGAATAACTATTGGCGAACATTGAGGGTGAATATATGACAAGAGGCTGGGGTGATACAAAGTGAATGATGAGCTGATAACTTTGTAAATGTAAACTGGGTTACAAGACTATGACAATAGGGATGTTAGGAGAGTATTATTAAACATTGAATGTGTATATAATGTATATATGATTTGCTCAATTCCATGACTCTTCTTTTCTCATCTTTCCTATTAACTAAAACTTTACTTGCTAGTTTCTCAGTATTATGATAATATCAAGTGCTAGTAAATAACATGTTTTTGTATAAAGTTATCGCTATCTCTATGTATCCCTGGGTAAAATGATGTATCGGTAACAATGGCGATCTCATTTCCTTACAATGGTGGCAGCGGTTAAACTAGATATAGGAGATATCTGTGAGGTAGTGATAACTTTATCGTTGTATAGATACCAATAACCAATTAGTGAGATAAGTAATACAGGCACACGCAGGATGGCTGCATCAGAGATTACACCAGACTGGTTTAATACAGTAATACAGAAGGGCGGAGACATTGGACAATGCTTATCACTTTTAAAGGAAATGTCAGAAAGAGATGAACGTATTTCTGAGAGAAACGCGAAGAAATTTGAACAGGAGAATATTATTAGACAACAGGAAAATGAAATTAAGTTGAAGGAATTAGTTTTGAAAGAGAGGGAATTAGAAAAGAAAGGTACCATACAAACGAGTGACACAATCATTAAGCTAAAGGTGAATCTCCCTAGGTTTGAAGAGGGACAAGATGTAGAAGTATTTTTAACATCATTTGAGCGGTTAGCAACATTGCAGAAATGGTCAAAATCAGATTGGGCAATCATGTTGGTGCCACAGCTAAGTGGTACGGCTCTAGACGCATACTCACGTATGTCAATTGTGGATAGCAGGGACTATGACAAAATCAAACTAGCAATTTTAGAAAGGTATGGACTGAACGCATGGGAATATCGACATAGGTTTAGAGAGAGCAGACAAGGAATTAATGAAACATTTAAAGGATATTCCATTTGTGTTGCCGGGTATTTCAATCATTGGCAGGAAAGTGAAGTGGTAAATGAAGATTATGAAAAAGTGGTAGACCTGTTATTAAGAGAACAGCTAATGTTTACTTCATCAATGGACTTACAAATTTATTTGAGAGAACGACAGCCAAAAACAGTGGATGAGCTAGTAGAGATTGCAGACGCATACCAACTTGCACACAGAGACAGGAACATGAGATATGCAAACAAAGGAGGCTACTATAGAAACACACCATATACCACAGTAAACACAGATGGGAATTATCAGAGCAGAGCAAATCAGAAACAATTTTACCAGGGCGGAATACAAGAAAGACAAAGTTATTCAAATCGAAGGAAGTGTTTTCAGTGTGAAAGTACGGACCACTTAGTAGCCGAATGTCCAATGAAACAAGGCAAAACGGAGGAAAAGAAATTTCAAAAAGGAGACATGAGTAAAGAAAAATATGGATTAATACACAGTCCAACGCAGAGAGAAGAAAAAGGTAAACTAGTGGAAATACTGGTATATGAGAAGAATAAAGATGTAAAACATCCATGTAAATTAACAAAGGGATTAATGATAGTGGAAGGAAAGGTTAACGGACAAAATGTGTCAGTGATAAGGGACACAGGATGTACAACAATATTTGTGGCAGAGTCTTTAGTAAATGACAGTATTGTTTCAACTAAAGGACGAACAGTAGTACTGGCAAATGGAAGTGAATGTAATTGTCCTGAAGTTGTTATAGATATTGAAACCCCATTTATATCAGGTACATTTAAGGCATTAGTTTTAAACAACCCATTTGCAGATCTAGTAGTTGGAAATATTGGAAATGTCTGCGAGACAAGTACAGAAGGAGATGACAAAGATTGTTTTCAAGCAGTTGAGACAAGGAAGCAGATGAAAGAAAGAATCAGAGAAGAACAGTATTGTGAAAAGATAGAAGAACAAGTGAAAAA
Source organism: Conchocele bisecta (assembly GCA_029237695.1). Taxonomy (NCBI): domain Eukaryota; kingdom Metazoa; phylum Mollusca; class Bivalvia; order Lucinida; family Thyasiridae; genus Conchocele; species Conchocele bisecta. The sequence goes on from CM055277.1 coordinate 25,580,353, forward strand.
AGACAGCTTTAGTGACACTAGTACAAAGGGAGAGAAACACACAGATATAGTTGGATCAGAATCATTGATTGAAGAACAAAGTAAAGATGAAACTTTAACAAAAGTGAGACAAATGGTGTCAAATGTAGATAAAGGAAAGGAGAAATCATATTTTGATGTGGACAATGGAATATTGTACAGACAATTTAAAGTTTCGGAATATGAAACAATAAGACAAATAGTAGTACCCAAGAAATACAGAGAAACATTAATGAGTATTGCACATGACATTCCATTAGGTGGACATTTGGGAAATAAGAAGACACGGAAAAGACTATTGCAAAATTTCTTTTGGCCAGGTATATTTTGTGATGTAGCAAGATATTGTCGTTCATGTCCAAATTGTCAGAAGTGTACACAGAAAGGGAGAATGGCGAAAGTACCATTGGTGTGTATTCCGGTGATGGAAGAACCGTTTCGCAGAGTAGCAATTGATATAGTGGGACCACTAACACGAACAGTGAAGGGGAATAAATATGTATTAGTGATATGTGACTATGGTACTAAATTTCCGCATGCAGTTCCATTAAGGTGATACGGAATCAGTCGCAAATGCAATGATAGATTATTTTGCATGGGTAGGGGTGCCAGAAGAGATACTGTCAGATCAAGGTAGTAACTTTATGTCCACATTGATGAAAGAGTTGTGTAAGTTATTACAAATTAAAAAAATCAATACCAGTCCCTACCATCCACAGTCCAATGGACTGGTTGAACGATTTAATGGGACACTAAAGAAAATGTTGAAATGTTACTGTCAAGAAAATGATCAGTGGGATACTCACCTACCATATTTGTTGTTTGCATACCGCGAAGTCCCACAAGAAACAACAGGTTTCTCTCCATTTGAATTGTTATTTGGGAGACATGTACGAGGGCCGTTGTCAATTCTACGCGAGTCATGGGAAAGGCCAGATAGTAACAAAGTAGATGAATCTGTGCTTAGCTATATTATAAAGGTGAGGGATAGATTGGAGAAGTTGACAGACATTGTGAATAAGACAGAACAGACAGAAAAGAAGAAACAGAAACATTATTATGACAAAAAGGCTCGAACACGATCACTTACGATAGGAGACAAGGTATTAGTTCTCCTACCAACTTCTACAAGTAAGTTGTTAGCACAGTGGCAAGGACCATTTGAAGTCAAAGATCGAAAAGGACCAGTAGATTATGTGATCCAAACTGGAAAAAGAACTGTGAAAACATATCATATCAATATGCTTAAACAGTGGAACGAGAGAAATGAGGGGATAGATAAAAACGAAGATGATGTAAACTGTATGATCAACATTATAGAAAATCAAGTAGAAAACAACGAAGAGATGAACAATCCACTTTTAATTCCACAAGAAACAGTAGAAAATGTGACTATACATCAGCAGTTAACATACAGTAAACAAACAGAAATGAAACAGGTATGCAGTGAGTATGATGATGTGTTGACGGATGTGCCTGGGAACACACAGATTATACATCATGCAGTTAAGGTCACCAGTGAGTCACCTATTTATAGAAAGCCATACAAATTACCATATTCACTACGAGCAAATGTTAAACAAGAGATAGACGATATGGTAGAAGCAGGAATAGCTCAACCATCAAACAGCCCATGGGCTGCACCAATAGTAATTGTGAAAAATAAAGATAATAACATAAGGCTATGTGTGGATTACAGATGTTTAAATTCAGTGACAGTATTTGATCCGCAACCAATGCCAAAATTAGTGGACATTTTAGTTAGACTTGGAGATGCACAGTATCTTAGCAAAATAGACCTTACAAAGGGATATTGGCAAATATCCTTAGATGAAGATGCCAAAAGAAAAAGTTCATTCGTTACACCTTTTGGACAATATCAATTTAATGTAATGCCTTTTGGAATGAAAAACTCAGCGGCGACATTTGTGAGATTAATGAAATCAGTTTTGAATGGTCTGGAAGAATTTTCAGATTCATTTATCGATGACATTATTATATTTAGTTTAACATGGAAAGATCATATGGCACATGTTCGCAATGTGTTGGAGGCACTCAGAGAATCACATGTGACGGCAAAACCAAGTAAATGCCACTTTGGGTTTCAGCAATTGGAATTCTTGGCACATATTGTTGGTAAAGGAGAAATACATCCAACGACCGAGAAAATACAAGCACTGAATTCGATTCCACGGCCAGTTACGAAGAAACAAGTCGGATCATTTATTGGAGCGATAAATTTCTACAGAAAATTTATTCCTCATTTTGCAGAGATTGCAACACCACTGACAGACTTGACAGCAAAACAATTACCAAACAAGGTAAAGTGGTTGGTAGAACAGGATGAAGCATTCAGTAAATTGAAGCAGACAATGACATCATACCCTGTGTTAAGAAACCCTGATTTCTCAAAAGACTTCATTCTGCAAACAGATGCAAGTAACAGAGCTATCGGTGCAGTGTTACAACAGTGTGATAGTGATAGTGAAGACAGACATCCAGTGATGTATATCAGTAAGAAACTGAACAAAAGTGAAATAGTTTACAGTACAGTTGAGAAGGAATGTTTAGCTATTGTGAAGTCAGTACACATTTTGAGAGAATATCTACAAGGAAGAATATTTACTATTGAATCAGACCATTATCCATTACAATGGCTAAACACGATGAAAGAAGGCAATATGCGATTGATGAGATGGAGTCTGCTAATGCAAGAGTACAACTTCAAGGTAGTACACATCGCGGGAGTTAACAATACAATGGCAGATCTATTATCAAGGATTTGAGACAACACCAATAATTCATATATGAGGGTTGAGATGAATGTATTATCTAACTGGGGATGGGAGCTGTAATGAATTAGTGTGATAAATGTAACAGAAGTGATAAATAAGACTACAAATTGGACTGGAAAACTTACCTGGGTAAGATATGTAGGGCTACAGGAGGTGTGAAAACTGACCATTGTATTTAGAATTGGCATGGGATTAAAGTGAGCGGTATTGGACTGGACACTGGATATTTGGTCAAATGTGTAGAGAGATGATTTTTGAGAGCTGATCGATCAGATGTGTTTTGTATTCGGAAATGTAACAATATAAATGGATAGTGTTGGATTGTTACGTGATTGATGTAGCTGCGATGCGGCGAGATGAACTGTGAAGTGAGAGATTTGGTGAGTTTATAGTTCAATATATAATTACCTTGTCTCTTGGTGTAGTTCTGCACAGTGTGTCTCAATACTACATGTACACGATGTAATGAGTGTCTAAGACCAAGGTACTTATATATTTTCAGTGATAGATGTCTTCGCCCTTTGTGTCCGTATTTCTGGTGATGGCTGTACGATCTGAGGTGTCCTGCAGCGGTGGCCTGATCAGAAGATCCTAGACTGTTTGGATATACAAACTTACCAAATAAGGATAATGTGTCTCAGTGTGATGAATCATATATACCATGAGAGTAGATCGGGCTAGAGAAGAAATGACAATAGTTGACCATATGTCTGGTCCATGTAATGTGATGTAATGTGATGTATAGATGAGCATACAATAGTATTTGAGGAATAACTATTGGCGAACATTGAGGGTGAATCATATGACAAGAGGCTATGGGGTGATACAAAGTGAATGATGAGCTGATAACTTTGTAAATGTAAACTGGGTTACAAGACTATGACAATAGGGATGTTAGGAGAGTATTATTAAACATTGAATGTGTATATAATGTATATATGATTTGCTCAATTCCATGACTCTTCTTTTCTCATCTTTCCTATTAACTAAAACTTTACTTGCTAGTTTCTCAGTATTGTGATAATATCAAGTGCTAGTAAATAACATGTTTTTGTATAAAGTTATCGCTATCTATGTATCCCCGGGTAAAATGATGTATCGGTAACAATGGCTGATCTCATTTCCTTACAGGCTGATACAAGGATAATTCTGCATTATATGTACGCCGATGCTGAAAGCATAGTTGTTTCAGCACGAAACACCGATGTATTGATTCTACTGCATTTCCACAAACTGAACTGCCGATACTTATGGATGAGAGCTGGCACAGCAAAGCGCTGCAAGTATATCCCAGTGCACGATATCAGGCAAAAGTTATCACTTTGTGAACCAGATTTGGAAACACTTCTCCCCTTTCATGCTATAACAGGTTGTGATACTGGTTCATATGTATCTGCTCACGGTAAGAGTACTGCATGGAAAGTGTTCACCACAGACAATCACCTTCTAACTGACCTAGGTAAATGTGAACTGACTGACGAGACAATTCGCTCTGTAGAACAATTTGTTTACAAGTTGTATAATGAACCAGACGCAAGTTGCTGTGATGAGGCCAGTGTAAAACTATTTTATAAATCCAAATCACCAGAGACATTACCCCCCACATATGATGCAGTAAAGTTCCACATTCAGCGTACACATTATCAAAGCATGGTATGGAGGCAAGCAGTCAATCCAAGGCCTGTGCTACCATCGCCTCTAACAACGGGCTGGGCAATGGCAGCCGATGGTCAGCTCTCGCCCAAACTTATGTCATATACTCCAATACCAGAAGCATGTATTGCAATAGTGAAGTGTGGATGTGCAAAGGGTTGTGTATCGCGAAATTGTACATGCAAGAAGGGACAACTTGCATGCACTGGAGCATGCAAGTGTACTGACAGCGATGTAATGTGTAGGAACAGGCATGAATGACAATATATCAGATCTGAGATTCCGCTATAGGACGTAAATGGGAACATAATGGTTTAGTTTGATCATAGCTGTAATCTCATTCACTACAACATAGGGGACATTATGTTTTGCAACTGTCTGTCTCGTTATATACATGCACGACGATATGTTGCTATACAGTGGTTCTCATAGTGTTTGGAAAAGTTAATGCTCAGTTTATGCTTTAATATTCCATACATGCATTTGTAACAACATCCCGCATCATTATACAGAAAGCCCATGGTGCCCGCTAACCCCAAAGGTCAAGGTCACTGACTTAGAAATGTCCGTGTTTGGAAAAGTTAACGCTCAGTTTATGCTTTGATATTCCATACATGCATTTGTAACAACATCCCGCATCATTCTACAGAAAGCCCATGTTGCCCGCTAACCCCAAAGTAAACTTAGTATAGCAACATGTCGTGGTATGTACATAACCATATTTCACTTATGTAGGTCATGTATGAGGGGCGGTTGGTTGGGAGCATGCGATGGGTAACATTAACGGCGGGATTCATCCTTTCCGGAATCCCAACCTACCTGGTTTGACCCTCAGGTACATGTTTGGCTTCTGTTACTTTAGAGTTGAATCTGGTTATACCCTCATTATAAGAGTAGTAGGATTAGTACTAATATATTACTCTTAGTGGAGGGGCTAAGTGACTGGCGTGGTTAGGACCTAGCACCAGGTCAGGATATTCTAATTTCAGGGTTGGTTATGTGTATCTCGATGTAAACACTCAGCTCTGATTTTGGGATCCCCCCACCAACACAACAGGTGACATATGGGATTCGACGCCATTGTACTGGCCTAAAATGACCATAGCTGTTGACAGGCCGTTAAACACCATTAATCAATCAATCAATCAATCATACATTCATTAATTCCTTATTTATGAGACAGTGCCCAATGCCTAATTATGTATTTTACTTTTCATAATAATAAATCAATGGTTTTGACAAAAGTATACCATTTTTCATGACTTTCATCCATTTCTCACCTATATATTACTATTAGCTAACTTTTGATGTGTTCAGCAGCCCCCCCCCCCCACCCCCACCCCCAGCAAACACACGACGTCGGTACGACGTCGGATCTAGGTCGGATCCAGGTCGCGACGTCGGTGACTCAAATCCAACGTCATTCCGACGTCGAAACCCCGACATCGAAACGACGTCCGGATTACGACGTCGTTCTGACGTTGTTTGCTAGTCGTAGTTCGTCGCGACACAAACACAACGTCGGATTGACGTCGGAATCACGACGTCGGATCAACGTCCGTTTCCGATGTCGAATAGACGTCCGGTCCAGGTCGTGATTTGTATGTACACTAAAAGGTGACTCACTGTCGGCAGATCTATCTCTACGTTAGCCTATAGATAGATCAATGGAAGAGCCGCAGATCTGATTTCCACACCAAATTAATTCAGTTTAACCTTTATTTGCGACATGTTTAGGCCTACGTAATTACTAATTTTATATCCTAGACTATTAATTTTGCGTATGTCTTGGGTTGGGCTGGGCGTACGTGCAATTTCATTTACGGCGCAGAATTCTAGGTCAAGATTCTCGTGCGCGCGCGGATCGAGGGTTGACAACTGGCATGATGTATTAGCGTCCGTGTCAAATGCGACTGTGCCTGGTTCCCGCGTTACTGCATAGCGGTAGGCACAGATACAGTAATACGCTGGTAAACAGCCGACCTGACGCATTCGGAACTATCTCGGATCTTTTCGCCAAAGGTGAGGTCTGGTTATGCTATAAGGGTGTCAGAGGTTCCGTCAACTGGAGGTTTCGTCAACTGAGAGGTTTCGTCAACTATGCGTCCGGTTCGTCAATTAGGCAATTTAGAGTAAAACTCGCTAATGACCGGCATGTGGCATACAATTGATCAGATAATTGATGGTCATTAAAGTGGATACTAATGACAGATATTTGTTGATATTTAAAAAGTATGTTTAGTTGTATATGGGCATTTAGAGGTAGATATTTTAATAACATTTTAAAGTATCTTTTGGTGTATATTTTGTGTATTTGTATATTTGTATAATCACCCGCTTATGCCTGTAAAATAAGTAGATGTAATGTAATAAGTTAAAAAAATTATTTTTTATTTATGGAAAGTCATACTATTTACGATCATGAAATACAGTTACACTATAATATTAATAAAATATAATGAAGACATACATGTACCAGTATCACATTTCCTATGTTGCCACCGACTGCAGCCGTCGCAGCATATAGCATGCATACGTGCAGTAACCACACCAGTAGCCTATTTCATCAACATTGCAAAGTATACTTTAGTAGCAAAGTATACTTTGAGGGAGAAATTTTCATTTTTTTTTTTAATTTATTAATTTTTATTATACGGAATTTATTACATTATCACAGCCATTTAATGGCTGTGATAATGTAATAAATTCAGTATAATAATTCTGCATACTTTTAATCATGAAATATATGCATTTGTTAGTTCTATGTGAAATTATGTATTTCAGGAAAAATAAATGATTACTCCCTCAAAGTATACTTTGGTAGTAAAGTATACTTTGCAATGTTGATGAAATAGGCTACAGATGAATTGTAGTGAGGAAGTTACAAATTGCCCACCCATTTATATGTTTCAGCGCTTGTGCAGTTGACACGGATCAGGCAAAAAGCCGTCAATTGACAATTAGCTTGAGTGAATCATAAATAATCATCACGAATTAACTATTTGAATCACGAATAATCATCACGAATTAACTATTTGAATCATGATTAATCATCACGAATAACATTTGACGGTAATAATTACTAAACGCTCAAAGGTCAACTATATACTTGGTGAAAATGCGAAATTCAATTAGCCGAGGTGTGATCAATACCATTCAACTATAATCGCCTAATTGACGAACCGGTAACCAGCACATTCCTGGGCGATGGTGTCATTTGACGGACCTCGGCAAAACGTCACGTTTCAAGTGTCCCCCATTCCTAAATAAAAAATTATTTCTTAACTTTCTTTGGTAATACAATTCAGAATAGTGTACTTCAGAAGTACACAACGTTTATTCGCAAGCTGAGAAAGCATTTGGAGGGAAATTATCATGAACATTTCCTTCCAAGTATGAGGTCCGTCAAAAGACACCATCGCCCATTCCTGTTCATGTGTTGTTAATATTGTCACTATTTTAAAATTGGTCAGGGGTGTAAAAATCCACTCGCCCGCTCGCCATGGCGACTGGGTGATCGTCTCGGTCGAGCAGCTTTCTGTATCTGGTCGTCCGGCCGGGCGAGTGAATTTTGGATCGTAGTGAATATAAAATTTGACAGATATGCACCAATTCTCCGTTTCTTAAACCCGTTTGTTTATTAAATACCACGGATCATTTCAAATTCATAGACGCTTTGATTTGACTTCAGTAAAAGCGTCACCGCGTATCGGAACAATTGTGATTATGGAAAAGTTTAAATTGCGGCCCATCCATGATCCAGCGTGAACTTCAATGCTGTCAATACTTACCTCATTAAAATAGTAATATAAAAGTGAACTCGACAGTGGCGTAGATAAGTTTAAGTCACAAACAACGATCTAGACCAGATGCCTCAACCATTTCAGACAAAGATCCTGATAAGATCATGACATTTCAGAGACAGATCCAGGCAAGTTGACAATTAACCCTTTCAACGCCACAGACCACTATAGAAATATTTTCAAACAGTGTAGATCCAGGTGAGCCGGCTCGTAACGAGCCGTCTCATCAGGATCTGCACTGTTTGCAAGTATGTTTCGTATTTTTAAAGGAAAAGCACCCTCTTGTTACAAATGGAGCGGTCTGAAAATCATGGCAATATCACGTCGTAGCCCCGTAAATTTGAATTGTTAAAAAACCTTTGGTTTTTCCCACCCAAAGCCCCAAACACTTCACGTTTGCTTATAGTAAACGTGAAAAACCAATAATAAGGTTGCCTAATTTGCATATTAGTATCTACGGAATAAACTGTATTGTAGTTATGGCATCCGGACATCTCGAGCCTTAGACATCTCACCCTTAGACATCTCGACCCTAGACACCTCGACCCCTAGACATCTCGACCCTATTAAATTACCCTTAGACATCTCGACCCCTTATTCATATATGGCGCCATATAGGTGTCAACCGTATTACAGGTAAACAGTGACAAGAAGACAGACAGATTTTATAAAGATTTATTATGAATGGATAAATTCTATAAAGTGGATTTTTTTTAAGCTTGTTTAATAATAAATCTTGAAAGAGTTTTCTGTGCTTATTGTCACTGTTTATCTATAAATGTATGGTGAACATTGACAAGAAAACAGAAATCTTTTAACGATTTAATTATTATGGAATTATAACTTCTATAAATGATAAAATCTATAAGCTTATCATTTCATAATATATCGTAAAAGACATTTCTGCCTTCTTGATACTAGTATATATAAAGGTAAAAGGAAAGCTAGGTAAACATTGATACAAGACATTTTTTTTCTATATTAAGAAACTATAGAAACTATAGAACGACGAACAAAAAATATGTACACTCGATTTACCTAATAAAAAAACAATGTAGCCCATAGAACTTCATTAGATGTTTCTTTTAGCGATCAGACACTGCTCTCGCCCCTGGGGCTGGGCCGACCTTGAAAACTAGGTCAAGTTCACTTAGTGCGTTTAGCATCTGTTGTTGGGCAATATTTTCAGTTTCCGTTGGCATAATTCAACCAAATTCGGTATGCAACTTGATTGGATGTCACTGCGCGTGTACCCCATTTTCCTACACGCAATGTCAAGGTCGCATTATCAGACTTTACATTCAGCTTATGTGCCACAGCTTATGCGCCTTGTTTTCTTTGTTGTTTTTTATGCACCCCGAAGATATTCGGGGGGCATATAGTCGCCACCTCCTCTGTCCGTCCGTCCATCTGTCCGAACCTTGCGTTAACTTTTCGTGTTAAGTTCACAACTTCCACACCTTGCTACCTACAGCCATCAAACTTGCTACATGCATTTATTGTGCTATGTACATGAACATAGAGTATGAAAAAATAATTTTTCCCGCCTTTTCGGGCCCAAGGGTGTCCGAACCTTGCGTTAACTTTTCGTGTTAAGTTCATAACTTCCACACCTTACTACCTACAGGCGTCAAACTTGCTACATGCCTTTATTGTGGTATGTACATGAAGATAGCGTATGAAAACATTTTTCCTGCCTTTTCGGGCCCAAGGATCAAGGTCAAGGCTCAATAGGGGTGCATCCATCAGTTTTACTGATTTCTTGTTTAAATATTGCTGTGCTGATGAATGGGCTTGTCTATTTTTCAGCAATGCCAGATATTCGGAGGTGAAAGCACTAAACATCACTCAGTCGGATTATTCTCTTTACAGCTAGTGCACAGAAGTCCTTTCCTGGGACAGAATTTGATAAGAAGCTACAAATGGGTTCCGCACTGAAATATGCCCCGGACCGACGAGGTGGTGGTGGAAGGAAGGCGACTTCAGATGGGCGTGATGCTATGGAGTGATGTTTGTATCCGCCAGACTAACTATTATGACGGTCCTTTACTTTGCCGCATAAATAAACTAGTTGGCAGAAGTGATTTTTGTATAGTCGGCACTTTGGCGTACGTACGTCCGTACCAGACCTGGGGTAATTGAAAAAAGTAATTGTAATTACCTTTAATTAATTACAAAAATGAAAGTAATTGGATGTAATTTGTAATTGAGTATTTTTTCAATTACATGTAATTGTAATTTAATTAATTACTTTCAAAATATGCCTGTAATTATCAATTACTTTTCAATTACAATCGTCTCATCAGGATCTCCACTGTTTGTTAATAGTTATAAAATTTGAAAAGACCTATAAAGAGAACGTTTGTAAACAGTGCAGATCCAGATGAGCCGGCCCGTAATGAGCCGTCTCATCAGGATCTCCACTGTTTGTTAATAGTTATCAAATTAATTAAATGTAATTGGTAATTTAATTAATTACATTTGGAAAGTAATTGTAATTTAATTAATTACATTGCAAATTTCATGTAATTGTATTTGTAATTGTAACTTTGCCATGTAATTGATAATTTAATTAATTCATTGCTATGTAATTGACCCCAGGTCTGGTCCGTACGTCCGTGTGTCCGGTTAAAATTTTTGGTTAAAGTTGTTCAGTATACTATATCTATGCAACTGCTTCACCCATTACCTTGAAACTTCACATGGGTGTTTATCACCATCCATATTTTCATCCATAAGATCAAGGTCCTTGTGCCTAATGTCAGGGTCAAATTACTTTGAAATTTGGTTAAAGTTTTTTTGAGATTTGTTTAAAGTTTTTTTGAAATTTGGTTTTTCGGTCTACTATATCTTTGCAACTGCTTCACCCATTACCTTCAAACCTCACATCGGTGTTTATCATCATCCATATTTTCACTCTACAACCTGACAACCCACCTGTGTGGCCCCTGTGCCCAATGTCAAGGTCAAATTACTTTGAAATTTGGTTAATTTTTTTTGTTTTTTTTTAAATTTGGTTAAATGATTTGCGGTCTACTATATCTCTGCAACTGCTTAACCCATTACCTTCAAACTTCACAGGGGCGTTTATCACCATCCATATTTTCATTCTATATCCCACCCGTGCGGCCCAATGTCAAGGTCAAATTACTTTGAAATTTACTATCAAATGCCTCGGCGGGCGCGACATGCTGGCCGCGGCCATCTAGTTTACCTTTGAATTTAAATACATGAATTAACACGGTTCCTGCAGGTACCACCGTCACGTTAGCTATGACCATATATCAACAATGTGCTACAGGAAAGTGAATCTAATGTGTCAGTTTACCAGAGGCTATAGCGTTAGTCATGTACTTGCGTACGTGGGTGCGGCGTTAGTAACACTTTTCATTCTTTTCATATCTTCTGAACGGCTTCACCGATTTTCATAATATTTGACCACAATGTGTATCTACGGATGCTGCTTTGTTTCACGCACGACCCACGTCCGTACAGATACGTACAAATATAGCTTATTATTGGCAACACCCAAGGTCAAGGTCACTGAGGACTTATGTTCACCTTGTTTGTAAGGCAAATACGTTTACGTTTTTAATGTTTTCTCAATAACTACTTAACCACTTCACCGATTTTGATAATATTTGGCAATAGTGTATACTTGAACATACTGGAGTGTCACGGGTTCCTATACCCAAGGTCAAGGTCACGAAATTGGACTTGGCATTTACGTTACTATCAAGGCTGCCAGCGAGAGGATTAGTTTTGTTTATCGATGCCACTTCTTGTTAGAGTAGTAAGATTAGTGCAAATCCTATTACGTATAGGGGATGGGGCTAAGTGATTCTGGTGTGGCGAGGACCTGGCACCAGATCAGGTTATTCTAATTTCAGGGCTGAATGTATGTTTTTCTTGATGTAAATATTCAGTTCTGATTTTGGGAGTTTCCCCACTTCATACATGTAGATGAAATATTGGATTAGACCCCGTTGACGTGTCTGTAATAGTCCTTGTTGATAAACAGACGTAAAACACCTTCCAAATACTGTACAACCTGTCCATATTATATGTTGTGTTGGTTCTACACAGGCTATATGGTGTCATATTTCCTGTCTACCGTATATATTCCATCTCGGCATGCAAGATATAGTCACCCGAGGGGGATATATCTTGCAGACTGGCAATATGAACCATATTGCCTATGTAGAACTACCAAAACATACCGCAAATTTTATTTATCCTGCCAACAACAAGTCTATGGGACATGAATGGGGATTACGTGTATCATTTTTTCATCACATCTAGTTTAAATAGTACATGTAGCGTGCCAGTTCAAAATCTTACAATTTACAAATTCAGACCTCTGAGTGTAAAGCTTGTTAGTACACACACGTCGATCAAATCCAGTTCATGAATTGCCAATTATATATCACATGCCATCGACTCGACGTCAATATGCAAGATCGTGCTAAAAATAGATTAGGTTATTGCGCAATATCACTTACAAATCATTGACACAAACTTGATAAGTTGACTATTATTTGTCGAATTTATCATGATACTTGACATGTACATTGCTATCGATCGGGTGGATGACTATTGAATAAGGTGCTGATCGGCCCCATTGTCACAGTCACGCTCTGCTAAGTATAAATGGGTTATTGCGCACTATCGCTTACAAAATCATCAAAACAAAGTTGATAACTCGACTATCGTTTGTCCGATCGTCATGATACTTCACAGGTACATTGATATTGATCAGGGGAAGATGCCTATTGAATACAGTGCTGATCAACCCAAGGTCAAGGTCACGCTCTGTTTAATATAGTTGGGTTATTGCACAATATCGCTTACAAATCGTATGGAAATGCTGAATAGGAATATCTGGAGGATGGTTTACATGCATATGAATTTTGTAAGGCTAATCGCTATGCAAATTTGAAAACATGAATGCAATGTTCAAAGTCATTTCGCCTTCATTTCACCTTGAGCATTCGGCCATGGTGCACAACAGATATTTGGAGGATGATAAACATGACAGAGCTCCTTATAACTCACAGAAGTAGCCATAGTGGCAGCTAGCCCCCGGCCCAGCACTTTGTCAGTAAAGAAAACAACAAGAGGCCCAAATGAGCCTGAGTCGCTCAACTGAAGGCCGGGGCAGAGCCTCCAAATATCTGTTGTGCACCATGGCAGAATGCTCAAGGTGAAGTGAAGGCGAAATGACTTTGAACATTGCATTCAAGTTTTCAAATTTGCATAGCGATTAACTTGAAAATTCATATGCATGTAAACCATCCTCCAGATATTCATATTCAGCATTTCCATACTGTATGCTTATTCAAGGTCATTCTGACTTCACGGTGACATGCTTTCCTGATTGCCATTACGAGGCGGTAGCGGCGGCTAGGAATATACAGTCAGTGGCCATATATATTTCACCAACATTGAACATCCCATAGACTTACATGTATTTCCAATATTCCTACGTAACATGTTACTTTATGATCGCTACACAAATTTTACTGAAACTAGACAGTTGCATCGATAATTGAATGCTGCAGCTTACCATGTGTTTGTAACTTGAATATTTCTTGTAGTTTCAATGATACAGCCAAATGAAGTCAACATCATTATTTTACATCGCTTTTTTGGCGACGTCACCACTGTTTATATTTCCATTAATGGTATGTCGTAATATATCACAGATACATGTACATGTGTACCACACTTGTTTGTCTTTGTGTGATAAACCTTTAAACACCTGCTTACACTGTCATAAACATAGAAGTAATAAAAACTTGACATTGATGTGTAAATTCTTGACTTCATCAAATTTATTCATATTTCACGTACATATTTGTATGGCCGTCACACATCTGAACTAGACAGGGCAACATAACCCACTAACAATTGCGACGTGTTAGCAACATCATATTTGCCCATTTGTTTCAACGTCAGATTGTGGAGGATGGGAGGGAAGAATGATAGATTAAATGGGGTTCCGTCCTAAACTGAACCCCATTCACCCTGTTTGGCCCTCTTGTACATTTTTATTTTTGGCTATCTTGTACATGAGAGTTGAATAGGATTATACCCCTTATAAGAGTAGTAAGATTTAGTCCTAACCCTATTACTCTTCGGGGATGGGGCCAAGTGCCTCTGGTGTGGTGAGGACCTGGGGCCAGTTTCACTAAACTTTGTACGATAAAAAAGTTTGTAAGTTCCACTTCAAGCAAAGTAAACGAATCACCATTTTGACAAATACGACGACATATCTTTGATACAGTTTGAAAATATAGAGTATTAGCACCTGTCGTAAGGTCTTATATGCCCATAATTGTCATGAAAATAGTTAGTTCACTGAACTTCGAAAGTCTCAGAAGTTCGTAGTTACAAACTTCTTAGACTTGCGAAGTTTAGTGAAACGGGCCCCTGGCACCAGATCAGGTTATTCTAATTCCAGGACTGAATATGTTCGGTCCTGACTGGGACTTTCCCCCCTTCATACAGGAGTAAAGAAATACGGGATTCGACCCCGTTGACCCATCTGTATATGACCTCGCTGTTGAATGGATGTTAAACCCCACTCGAATCAAATGAACGTCAGATTTGTGAAGTTTCAACGTCATTGTGACGTTGTGTCGCACCATATTTGCAACGTCAGATCTGCAACGTTGGTTCAACGTCATTGCAACATTGTTTCAATGTCATGCTTGCAACGTTGTTTCAACGTCAGATTTGCGACGTTGTTTCAACGTCATTGCAACACTGTTTCAACGTCATGCTTGCAACGTTGTTTCCACGTAAGATCTGCGACGTTGTTTCAACGTCATTGCAACATTGTTTCAACGTCATGCTTGCAACGTTGTTTCAGCGACGTTGCTGTAGCGCCAGTGCAACATTTTTCTACATACGGTGTATTAGCGTCATTACGACGTTATTTCAACGTCAGGTTTGTGACGGTGTTTCAACATCATTGTGACATTGTTTCTACGTCATTGTGACGTTGTGTCAACGTCGGGTTTGCGACATTGTTTAGACGTTGTGTGTGCGACGTTATTTCAACGTCAGGTTTGTGACGTTGTATCAACGCCAGATTTGTGATGTTGTATCAACGTCTGGTTAAAGACGTCTTGTCAACGTCAGGTTTGTGACATTGTATGAACGTCTGATTAAAGACGTCCTATCAACGTTAGGTTTATGACGTCTAAAAAACTTCCATTTACAACTATTTTTCAACGTCTATACAACGTCAGAAAAAGACGTCCGGACAACGTCACTTAGACGTCAAATGCCTACTGGCCGTAGACCTTCAAAACATGGCATTTTGTTTTTCACCATTTTCGGCACCAAAAAATCAAGATAGGCAAAAACATCCACCAGCATTGGATTCAGCATACTCAAATCATTTGGAAAATATTGTCTGATCAAACCTACCCCAAAATGCCTGAGGGTGTCAACTTTCTTCAAATCTGCACCAGGCTATGTCCTATTGGGGACACGTGGCAACCTCGCGTTTTCGAACTTTCGAGACGAAATTCTATCGTATTTAATCTCGCATTTTGCAAACTCGCCGCACATGAATGAGCAAAACTAATCCAAATTTTCTTTCTGTAACGAAGTGATAGTCGCCACAAGTTACAGACAGAAATTTGGGTTAGAGCAAAACTTATTTTCAAAAGCGGAATGCGAGATCGCGAAAACGTGAGACGATTCTGATTATTTTAGGAAACGATTATTAAGTTTTTTATTGTTGATAAATGTGTTTTGAGTATGCACCCGTGGCAACGCGCCCCCGCTGCGTACGGGCCTGTCGTAACCTATGTCTGTGTCGGCAGTCGTATTGATATGAGTGGCTGACGGGGACGAGTTGGTCGAAGGGCGAAACGGGGGTCGGTCATTAAATTAACGAACATTAACAGGACCGATACGATTTCTAATTACTTCTATTAAGGTAATAATCACACTTTCCATTTACTGATCTGTTGGCATTGGATGCTTATGACCGTATTTACATGCACAGTTACTGAACAGAACAACAGAACAAATCGTTTATTTTCGCAATAGAGTTTCAGTCCACATGTCACGCAGGTGGAATAAGAAACAGACAAGGCATGTATGATAAGTACTAAGCATGGTGACGTCCATAAAGCTCATGTAGGCAGGCGATGCGCCACAACGAGATGGGGTCCACAGACTACTAAAATGAATTAACATTAATAATTGATAATCAATGAGAAATCTTCAAACAATGATCAATTTACTCAGCCTGGCATATGTGAATGCGGGTTATTACTATTATTATAATAATAATAATCCGACCCAAAACACCTGTCGTGCACGTGATCAGTGGTGATACAGTCCGGGCTGCACAGATGTCAGTCAGATGCTGGAATGGCCGTCAGAGACATCAGATACATGTACTATGCCAACATTAGTGCACAGCATTAATTTAGAAGCACAATGTTATCTGGAGTCCATCTCAATGGACCATCAATGAGTCTATGATAGCAACCACAGTACCGGCCCCAAGGGGGGGGGGGGGGCATATACTGAGGCCACCAATCACCAGACACTGCTGGGCTAATGGGGGGGGGGGGGGGCATACACTGAGGCCACCATCACAGACACTAGCTGGGCCTATTCAATACCTACCCCCAGGGGGTAAACAATGAAGCTGCCATCAGTTACACACAATACTTGTGCTATCCCATTCACATTTTGTCAAAAATGAGGTGTTTTCAACTACAGAGTACCAAACATTTCATAATATATTTCCTATAATTGGTAGAAACAGAAGTACCTGAATACTGGTGTACATGTGTATATGTGGCCGTGATTTGAGAAAAGGGGCCCATGGGGTTATTGATCACTTTAGTATTAAAGTCTGCTAGCCCATGTAGTCCGTTCCTGCGACTTAATAATGACATATTATGGCTGCCAAAGAGGTAACGGATATTTCATTCACATAATGGCGAACAGTGTATACTCTGATCAGACTGCACGGAAGCGCATGCTGACATGCGTCTACGCTGGTTGCATAACCCCTGTTACCCTTTTATCCAGCCACAGCCCCACATAATAGCAATGTATGAAAATGGTGTGGAACCAGATGAGAAATCTGCACCAACTGCAGTCATATTTTAGAGATTTTCGCTACCATTTTAAGTGCAAACCATAGGGTAATGCGCAAAATCAATCTACAGTTTATGGTAAATTGTGGTAAATATTAGCATAATACGCAAATAATACATGTTTCACTTTCACCCCCGGTTACTATTAACCGACATGGCCTATTCCATGTTGTATATGAGACTGGTCCATAATGCTGCAGGTTCCAATGAGACGGCTCATTACTAGCTGGCTCATCAGAGCCTGCACCATTTGGGAATTATAGCAAAATGTTTTGCGGATTTGTTTTTTGGGGTTAGTTAAAAATTAATAATACATGCCGTACCAATTGCACACCCACACCTACACAGCAACAAACAATACTTTACTTACAGGACATATAAGTGCACACAAATACTTAATGTTAGCTATTTAAAGGGTATCAGGATTTAGTACGGAGAAGAATACCATTACTTAAATGTGTCGATTATGATATTAACAAAAGCACTGTGATTATTTGTAACAATTTTTTTTCTCGGATTGCATTAAATTTTTAAATTTCAATATGTTGGGTCTGGTATAAAAATATTTGTTTATATATTTTGTTCGTTCATCCTTAAACATAGAGCAGCTAAAAAGGTAGTGAAATTCATCACCTAGATCATTTGAATTACACAGAGTGCATTTTCTGTCTGAAATATTAATATTATTCCAACGTCCAACTTCTATTGGTAATTTGTGATTGCTAGTACGGAATTTTATCAATACCATATGTTTGGGTTTAGGCAAGATACTTTTCAAAATGCATAGATGTTTTAAACAAGCTGTATGTTTTGCCCTTTGATGACGAGTTAAGCGATGCTGTCTATTTTTGTAAATATTGATCTTTAAGTGTTCGTTTAATTGACTGTAATGTGGCTTTCGGGGTTTGGATTTCTTGGTTTTAACATCAAATCAGTTCGGCCTACACTATTCAAAATATTTTCTACATGCGAAAACCATTTATATTCATGGGGGTCATTTACCATAGATTCATATGCTAGATTGCTGAGTTTGGATTGCTTTCCTGTTTTTAATGATATCCAATAATTTATCATACGTGATTTAATTTCGATTTCAATTGGATATCTACCCAATTCTGCATATAACATATATAATGGTGTACTTTTTTTTAGTTTAGTTATATTTCGTATAAAGGAACAATGTAAATTTTCAAGTCATTTTATGTTTTCGTAACCCCATACTTGACATTATTTCTACTCTATTTTCCCCGATCTTTTTCTATATTTTGCTATGGGTACGTTTTGAACAAAGGGTGGGTACGTTTTGAACAAAGGGTGGGTACGTTTTGACCAATGGTTGGGTACGTTTTGACCAATGGTTGGGTACGTTTTAACCAACTGCCCTTGCCGGGTACGTTTTGACAAAATTGGCTACGTTTTGACTTGGGTACGTTTTGATTGTTACTCATTTCCGGCAGTCTATTTTCACTTCCGAACTTTGTGACGGGCGTTACTCATAACGCATAACGCCCGTCACATTTCACAATTATCTTCAAATTTCAATGTAGTGGTCGTTTATTTAATTTAGACACAGGTGTGAAGTTTCAGATCGATTGCTTCAAAATTAAATTAATCAACCTGTCTCTCATAAAAATGCTCGTCTGATCATGAACTGGAAATTATTACGTTCTTCAATGGAGAATCAGATCGACAGTTATTTTTGACATCATGCTTTCTCGTGAGTGTGTCAAAACGTAACTGCCTACCACATTCAGTGCTATATCTCGATAAATAATGGCACCAGCTAGCATTCCCTTGCAAAATTGGGACTTGTAATCACTGTAGTACACACAACTGAACATCTGTATGCATATTGACAAATTATTTCACAGACAAACTTTTTGTGACAGCAATAACGGTGAACGAAAGATTGACCGACACACTAAATGTTCGATGCCAGCGTTCCTCTTGCTGTGTACACCCGAACTGATGACCTAGTTCACCCGTTGTCTTGACTTATATGATTATTCGCGGGATATGTGTACGTGCACTCGTCTACCGTGTACGGTAGGCGTAAATATTCGGCCGTTACGATGTTGACCGACAGACGATGTCATAAAAAACATTCGTTTTTATTTGAAAACGAAATTCACCATGAATGAAATGAATATTTATATAAATCGTGTATATGTTATTAATAGTTCTGATAATACTGCAGGCTTGACACACGACGGATTAATTGTATTTACGCAGTAGGAAAGTCGTCCGTTATTTTGACCGACAGCATAACTGACGCTTCACATTTTTCTTAGCATTATTTTTATACTTTTTCTTGTAAAAATAACCATTTCAATGACATGATTATGAAGAAAAATCACCATAGTTTCAAAATAAAATAAAAAGGTCATCCCTTTGTCAAATACTAAGTCAGCTTTTGACATAGCCCCTTCAGCACATCACATAAGGAGGCTAAAAAGGTTTGACAATTTTCGTTTTTTAGCCAGGTTTCTTTTCTTTTCTTTTTTAAAACCCAGGCTATTGGATTGGCGAAAGCCGGGCGGGCGGTGGGCGGCGGGCGGCGTCCACAATCAATGTTAAGTTTTCGTGTTTCCGTCCATTTCTTTGTTACTGTACCACATAGGACCAACAAACTTTCACAGCTTCATAACCAAGGGGTGCCCACCACATATCACTATCGAACATGTTACCTTTTTTTGAACTTGACCCATTTTTTCCGCGGAGTCGACTTAGCCATTTTAAATGTTAACTTTTCGCGTTTACAATGTTAAGTTTTCGTGTTTAAGTCCATTTCTTTGGTACTGTACCACATAGGACCAACAAACTTTCACAGCTTCATAACCAAGGGGTGCCCACCACATATCACAACATGTTCAACATGTTACCTTTTTATGAACTTAATTAACCCATTTTTTCAGCGCAGTCGACTTAGCCATTTTAAATGTTAACTTTTCGCGTTTACAATGTTAAGTTTTCGTGTTTAAGTCCATTTCTTTGGTACTGTACCACATAGGACCAACAAACTTTCACAGCTTCATAACCAAGGGGTGCCCACCACATATCACTATTCAACATGTTATCTTTTTATGAACTTAATTAACCCATTTTTTCAGCGCAGTCGACTTAGCCATTTTAAATGTTAACTTTTCGAGTTTACTATGTTAATTTTTCGTGTTTAAGTCCATTTCTTTGGTACTGTACCACCTAGGAACACCAAACTTTCACAGCTTCATAACCAAGGGGTGCCCACCACATACAACTATCCAACATGTGACCATTTTTTTTACCTTGACCTATTATTTCTACGTAATTGACTTAGCCATTTTAAAAGTTAACTTGTTAACGTACGTCTGGTTAAAGTTTTTTGGTTAAAGTTTTTTCGTTATACTATATCTCTGCAACTGCTTCGCCCATTACCTTGAAACTTCACATGGGTGTTTATCATCATCCATAATTTCATTCTACCCCCCAACCGTGCGGCCCCTGTGCCCAATGTCAAGGTCAAATTACTTTGAATTGTTTTGTTAAAGTTTTTTCGTGTACTATATCTCTGCAACTGCTTCACCCATTACCTTGATACTTCACATGGGTGTTTATCATCATCTACTATATCTCTTTTTGTAGTGTCCATGCCTCGCCCCAAGGCGCGACATGCAGGCCACGGCCATCTAGTATACACAAAGTGGGTATAATTATGTTATCCAAGTGTCTATACTTGGAAAAAACCTGGCCTTCGTGGCTTTGCCTCGTTTCTTGTTTGTTTATAAAATCATACTTGCCAAACCTAATAAAACAAAATTATCTCTGATATCTCCTTGTCATATGTAGCAAATCAACACACAAAAATAAGGCGTTTTTAGCTCGACTATTCGAAGAATAGTTAGAGCTTCTTATGTAGTCGCCCAGATGTCGGCGTCACCGCCTTGGTTAAGGTTTTTAGTCAAGCTTGTATATGGAATACTCCTGACCCTAAGCCCACTATACTTGGACAACTTCATCTCCTAGCGATGTACATCAACAACACCTGACCTATATTGGACCTTGACCTACATTTAACCTTCAATTACTTAGTTAATTCCCCTTGGTTAAGGTTTTTACTCAACCTTGGTTAAGGATTTTAGTCAAGCTTGTACATGGAATACTATTGTGCATACAGACACCATACTTGGACAACCTTTTCCTCATAGGGATGTACATCAATAACCCCTCATCTATATCTGACCTTCACCTACATTTCCTCTTGAATTACTTAGTTAATTCCCTCCCCTTGGTTAAGGATTTTAGTCAAGCTTGTATATGGAATACTCCTGGCCCTACACCCACCATACTTGGACAACTTCATCTCCTAGTGATGTACATCAACAACCCCTGACCTATATTTGACCTTGACCTAAATTTAACCTTTAATTACTTAGTTAATTCCCATTGGTTACGGTTTTTAGTCAACCTTGGTTAAGGTTTTTAGTCAAGCTTGTACATGGAATACTATTGTGCATACAGACACCATACTTGGACAACCATTTCTCATAGGGATATACATCAATAACCCCTGATCTATATTTGGCATTGACCTACATTTCCTCTTGAATTACTTACTTGATTCCCCTTGGTTAAGGTTTTTAGTCAAGCTTGTAGATGGAATACTCCTGGCCCTACACCAACCATACTTGGACAACTTCATCTCCTAGTGATGTACATCAACAACCACTGATCTATATTTTATCGTAACCTACATTTAACCTTGAATTACTTAGTCAATTCCCCTCGGTTAAGGTTTTTACTCAACCTTGGTTAAGGGTTTTAGTCAAGCTTGTACATGGAATACTATTGTGCATACATACACCATACTTGGACAACCTTTTCTGATAGGTATGTACATCAATAACCACTCATTTATATTTGACCTTGATCTACATTTCCTCTTGAATTACTTAGTTAAGGTTAAGGTTTTTAGTCAAGCTTGTAGATGGAATACTCCTGGCACTACACCAACCATGCTTGGACAACTTCATCTCCTAATGATGTACATCAACAACCCCTGACCTATATGTTACCTTAACCTACATTTAACCTTGAACTACTTAGTTATTTCCTCTTGGTTAATGTTTTTAGTCAACCTTGGTTAAGGTGTTTAGTCAAGCTTGTAGATGGAATACTATTGTGCATACAGACACCATACTTGGATAACTTTTTCTCATAGGGATGTACATCAATAACCCCTGACCTATATTTTACCTTCACCTTCATTTAACCTTCAATTCCTTAGTTATTTCCCCTTGGTTGAGGTTTGTACTCAAACTTGGTTACGGTTTATAGTCAAGCTTGTATATAAAATACTCTTGGGCCTACAGCAACCATACTTGGACAACTGTTATTTATGTTCTGTCCAGGAAGTTATTTGAAATACATGTACAGACTGTGTAACTTTATGAAATAGCATTGATGTATGTGTTAGCTGTGACTATATTATCTATATTAACTAATATCTTGTGATGAAGGAGTATAGAGTCATTATTGTGAATGCTTAATTTATGTGACTGTGACATTGGAGACTTATCTGTACTTTATATGTCAAGAAAGGTGATATGTGTTAATTTTAAATTATATGCGCACCCCATGATATATGTTATACTAAAATACCAGTGAGTGATCTAATTGGTGAACATTTACAAGAAGAGTGATGAAATATACTACAAGTGTGTCTACTTCGGCCTGAAGGCTTAGAAGAGTGAAGATCAGTTAATTTAGTAAATAAGACAGCTATTCCATCAGCACGGTCTGAGGATTTTACACATTTTGACTATATTCGCAATAACTTTTTACCAAACTATCGAAATGTGGTAAAATTGTGCCACAGTGTAGCAATTAATTAGCTTGTTTATTCCAAAATCCACATAGTTTATTATGACGTACGCATGGCTAAATTTGACGTGAATTGCGCAATAGCCGTTACGCTTAATTAGCCGAAATTATATTTGAAGCAACGACTTAAACTATGTCACGCCCACGGTGGACGGCTTTCAGACCAAATCGTGCGAATGTCTGTCAGAATCTTGCAGCCTGTTATCCAGAGACAAATATGGATATTGACCGTGATGAGGATGAAGAAACTATGTCTGACATTCAAGGAAATGAAAATCACCATTTGTCTACAAAGACAAACAGTAGAAATTCAGATACGGCTCCGGATGGTGAGTTGCCTCTTACAAATTCAGTTAAATCTGCTGATGATTTATTTCATAACGGTGGTCTAGCTTCTGATGTCTCCGACTCTGATCACGACACTATTCTTCCTCTAGACTAACATGCCATGTCTCTATATCATGTTTAACTTCTATTTTTCATTATCTGACTTTTATTATTTACTTTGCTATGTCTATTCTTCCTCTTGAAACACAGAATGCAGATTTGTGTAGCTGTGATCCATTTTCGGACTTCGGACTCCGAAAATGGCAACATTTCTGAAAACTGTCTTCCGACTGAAACACAGAATGCTGACTTATTCAACATCTGTGATGACAGTGATTTTTATTTGTCTGATTCTTCTTCAGATGATTCCGATGGAGAGAGATATTGATATCCAATTTTGCATACTGACACCATACTGGGACAACCTTTTCTCATAGGGATGTACATCAATAATCCCTGATCTATTTTTGACATTGACCTACATTTCCTCTTGAATTACTTACTTAATTCTCCTTGGTTAAGGTTTTTAGTCAAGCTTGTAGATGGAACTCATGGCCCTACACCAACCATACTTGGACAACTTCATCTCCTAGTGATGTACATCAATAATCCCTGACCTATATTTGACCTTGACCTACTTTTATCCTTTGGTTACTTACTTATTTCCCCTTGGTTAAGGTTTTTAGTCAAGCTTGTATATGGAATACTCCTAGGCCTACAACAACCATACTTGGAAAACTTCATCTCCTAGTGATGTACATCCCTGACCCCTGACCTATATCTGACATTGACCTACATTTAACCTTGAATTACTTACTTAATTTCCCTTGGTTAAGGTTTTTAGTCAACCTTGGTTAAGGTTTTTATGCAGGCCGCGGCCGCCTTGTTTGTCAAGCTATGTGTACATCGTCAACCCTCGTAGTCGAGCTATGCTGTTCTCCTACAGCTCTTGTTATTCTATTTATTTGGGTTCTTAATGTTTCCTTATCATTTGATATAACTTCAAGTCGAGCTTCACGCTCAGATTCAATATCTGCAATTTGTTTTTCCATTTATTGTGCCTCTGGATTTGCAGTTGACATTCTTAGTTGGGCGACTTTCTTATTTTTATCAAACTTATCTTGATATATTATTAATCAGAGAGCCCTTCGTTTGTTGTAAAGCTTTATACTTGTAAAGCTTTGTTTAAAGCTTTAAGTTCTTTTGTATATGTGGTGCCAACTAATCTTTTAAATTTTCTCGCTCCTCTGCCAGTAAATGATTTTAAAAACTGACATTTCCTTTACGACTTATTTGTACATCATTACAGTACATTGTTTTATCGTCAATGTGCAGTACTGGTCTCATTAAATCAAAATCCTGATCCGATATTCCAAACCTGCTTTTGAATTGATCTCTAAATAGTTCTATAACCTTTGATCGCTGAGACCGTTCCCTCTCTGGAGTTGTTTGTTCCATTTGAACAGTTGGCGCATCTATCATAGTTTCATTGATACCTACTGTAGTAGTGGGTGGCAGGTGGGAGCACGCGATGGGTAATTTAACGATCGGGGTTCATCCTTACCGGAATCCCGACTGGAGACCTGGTTTGGCCCTCGCATACGTCTTTGGCAATTTTGTATGTGACAGTTGAATCTGGTTATACCCATTATGTGAGTATTACGATATTCGTAATCCTATTTTAGGGGAAGGGGCCAAGTGACTTTGGTGTGGTATGGATATTCTAATTTCAGGGCTCAATATATTTGTTCTCGATGTAAATATTCCGTTCTGATTTTGGGATTCCCCCCCCCCCCCCCCAATGCAGGAGGTTAAAATAGGATCGAACCCGTTTGCCCGGCCTTACATGACCTTAGCTGTTGATAGGCCGTTAAACACTAATAAACAAACAAACAAAAACCTACTGTAGTATCATCATGGTCATAAGTCTCATTATCATAATGCATAAAGTCTCCTTCTCCACCTTCAGCCATTATTTATGTATGTATTAATTTAATGTAAATACATAAATAAAAAATGACTACATATGGTAGAAAACTTAGTTCTTACAGACATTTAATAAATCCGCTGGGAGTGAGAGGTATAAGACAATCAATTACAATAGCATATAATCCATCTACAATTGATCAAAATCAGCAGCTTTTAGTTCGCTTTCCAAATTTAGGACCAAACGATTTAATTGTGCCCGGGACAGTTCATTTAGCTTTTACAATTGAATTAACATCAACCGATGACGATCGCAGAGTTGTTCAAAATCTTGGCCGTGCGATAGTCAAGAAAACAACTATTACAATATCTGGTAATGAAATTATGTCAATTGACGATTCAGATGTTTATTATATTTATTGCGACTTATGGAGAACACCACCAGAACGAAACAATTTGGTTTATCAAGGTACAGATGACAGTACATCATCAAATGTAACCAAATTAAGAACTGGAGCAGCAAATTCTAGTTCTTGAAGCTCATATTATCAATCTGGTTTAGGTGACAGACTAGAATATTAACTTACATTTAATGTTGGTCACGGAGCCTAATCTGGCAACAATGGTGAGAAATCAATATATGGGACAAATGTCAATATTATATGATATAATTCTTCGCCATAGAAATATTGTGAAAGATAAGAGTGATACTTTATGGAATATGCTCAATACAACAACGATCAGTAACGGTCACTTTATGTTGTGTAGGGTGGGTCAAGGGGTGGGCAGGTTGGGATTCAATAAAAGAAAGCAGGGGTTCAATAAAATAAATATCATCGTGCCACTAAACTCACTTGTCTTAGAAAATACATGTTCGCAATTTTATTTCATCATCGGTCATATAATATTCATACATGTTGTGTGGAAATATACAGTGAAATATCTCCAAGCTATTATCTAAATACTATATAAAATCAAATATATATATAAATTCAATATTCTCTGGACTTGTCTAGATCATTGGATTGAAGAACCGTGTGAATCTGAAATTAGAAACATGTCTTTATAAATTTGAACATGACTACTACCAATTACTAATACACATCATACTATATATAGAATTCGCCTACGCATTATATCACAATGTACATATTTCCCGTTTTCAATTCACGTTCACATTATATCATACTATAGCATACTATATATATTTCCCGTGTTCTGCGAAACGACACAGGGCGAACAGGTAACATGAGCGAAATGACCCGACACCATTGGAACATTAAACCATGTTTTCCATGAACATAATATGTTGGTTAACTGTATATAATATGATCCACCCTATACAATATAGCGGTGTAAAATCATTCTACACACTAGTGTTAATCTATACTGAGCAAAACTAGAAACGTCCCTCCATGTTTAAGGAAAGATTCATCAAAAACCAAAAGGGTTACTTTCAAAAAATCAAAATGGAAAAACAAGTTCATTCATTTCTGTATCAAAGCCAATAAATTGCATTTGGATATCTTGTTAAATATTCGAGAGATAACCGGCCAAGGGCGGTAGGGGTCAAAATCAAAAATAACAAAAACTCAGAAATGTGTTACTTAATGTTTAGAGATGGAATTTCAATAAGTAATGTGGCAAATTCAGTAAATCTCGTTAGTACCGAGTGTGGCCACCATTTGCATGAATGCATGCAAAAAATGATCCTACGCCGCATCGACGTGACGTAACGCAATACCAGTGCGTGGGCAAATTAATTCCTCCATTCCCGTTGTAACGCCCGTGTAAGATCGCGAACATTGTCAATCTGATGGTTAGCTCGTGCTTTGCGGCCCAGCTCATCCCATATGTGCTCAATGGGATTGAGATCCGGGGAGACCGCGGGCCATGGCATGACGTCGACGTTGTTTTGCTGTAAGTATTGAGTGGTGACCCTGGCTACGTGAGGGCGGGCATTGTCGTGCATCAATGTCACACCAGGACCATGCTGACGGATAAATGGTAAGGCATGTGCATTTAGCACATCTGCAACATAACGTTGTGCATTGATGTTGCCCTGTACAACAACCAAATCTGTCTTCCGGTTTCCCATGATCCCACCCCAGACCATTACGCTCCCTCCCCCAAACCTGTTCTTCTCAACAATGCAACAATCGGTGAATCTTTCATTTTTACGCCTGTATACCCGTAATCTTCCGTCAGCATGACTAACTGTGAACCGAGATTCATCGGTGAACAAAACTCGGTTCCAGTCAGCCCTTCTCCAGTTCAGATGACGTCGCGCCCATAACAGTCTGGCAGCACGGTGACGTTGGGCCATTATCTGACCAGTGTACGGGCGGCGTGCCCGGATTGGTTGGGCGTTACGACGTAACCGGTTGCGAATGGTCTGCCCTGAGACACCGTATCGCCTAGCAGTGACTGTGGCTGCCAATCGACGTTGACGTAAGTGCGTCAACGTAATGTAACGATCGGCTCTAGCCGTCGTTACACGAGGCCTACCACCAGGTCGCTGCCGGTCTTGAACAGCCCCAGTCTGCTGGTACCGGGCTGCAAGACGATCAATCGTCTTCCGACAGCAACCAAACCGAGGCGCGACCGCCCTGGCAGCCATCCCACCCGCAAGCATCCCAATTGCCTGATTTCGCTCGTTTTCGGAAAGCCGTGGCATATCGAAAACAGTGAAAAATTAAAAAAGTTTTTTAATTTTCCGAATAGCCCCTATCGCATGAATGGTACGACATGAACTGAATCACCTTATCGATGACAAGTATAGCGTGCACGTGCAAAAAGTGAAAATCAACGTTCCGGTCACTGGCCGCTATGTAAACCATGTGTATCGGCTAAACTCTACACGATCGTATTCTGAACATCGCCACGGTTTAAAATACATGTACTTTGAACATGTGGTACATACATAGACAGAGCTACACCGGCTATAAAACAGGGACGTTTCTAGTTTTGTTGAGTATATATGCAGGTAAATGCGCTGGGCCTGTTATCTCGTGGTTATTACCGGTACAAACAGATATCAAATATGTTGTTGATGTGGGGTGTACTGTTAAACTTAAAACATAAATACATTAACATGAGTATGGTGATTAAGCCTTACCTGGATGAAAGTAGAAACATGAGAATGATTGACAACTAATTTTACACCCTGTATATATAGTATATTGTTCATTTTATTTATCTTATATTTAAGGGTAGGAATTGGCTCGAGGACCTTCCAAACCCGAGCATTTGAGTCCAAAAATTGCAGGCCAATGACCGTTGGCCCGTTTGTTTCCGAGTTTACTAATATCCGCCATACTATCGAAATATGTGCATTAAATGAAGGCAATGAGGCGGTTAATTTAACCTAGCTAGTTCATTCTCCTATCGCACGAAGCCGGTATGTAAGACCGTGAAAAAGGCTGAGTGTGAGTGCATGTGATATATGGAGACTCGGCCGTAACAGTGTTATCCTATATGATGACGATATTTGACGGTTGGTCAAGGCAAAACATATCAGGCAGGGAATGATCGATATTGGGTTATGCAAAGTATGTTGTAATATGTTTTCGGGCCCAGACATTGTCGTTTTGCGGCTTATCGTTATATTATTCGAGTTTAGGTGCGGCGTTTATCTGTTGTTATTTGGTTAGATGACAATGTGTTTCACATATTTTGAAGACGAAAGAAAAAGAGAAGATAATACACGGCGGTATAGTAATTGCCCATATATTAGTGAGTGGCGTGTGTGTGCAAGTATCAGGCTGACAGTTGTTCTGCAAGTTTATAAGTTTCGTGGAATTGATAAGGAAATGGTCACGTACCATTCCGCCGGTCATGGTCCAACATGTTAAAGTTTGATTTCAGAGTAATGCGGGCGGCCAATTCCAGTCTAAACTGCATTACTCCGTGATATAAATGGTGGGGAAACCGGAGTACCCGGGGAAAACCACCTCCTCCGGCAAGTAATGACAATTTCACATACGTCGGTGTAGAGGTGAAGAGCTGTGATCGAACAGCTACCGGGGACCAATGCCGGCGCTTTACTGCCAGTCCAAATAATCGGCATCCGATATTGACACTCCGACATGCGTCGCTCGACCCGGCCACACTGCAACGATGTCCATTTGGTTCTACATAATTATCTAAAATAAGAGAACATGTATGATTAAGGGTTAAACAGGAGGCGATTGGCTGCCATCATTAACCTCGACCTGTGGAAAAAAATATATAGGGTGCGGTCGCCAGTATTGGAAGACCATTATTGGTCAATGGGAGTTGGGGGTAGAGGTTGCAAGTTTTCCTAGTACATGCATATGGTGTCATCGGAATTGTGTATGGTACAGAGGGAGGGGTGGGCAGTGATATGTATATTTATTATTACATATGTTCATCTATTTATATATTTTGTCGCAAAGATTGGTTGTCATACTAGTTATAATATGTTATGCTTGGAGATTGGGTTTGCGTTAATTTATTTAGTTTAGCTTCATGTATACTCAACAAAACTAGAAACGTCCCTGTTTTATAGCCGGTGTAGCTCTGTCTATGTATGTACCACATGTTCAAAGTACATGTATTTTAAACCGTGGCGATGTTCAGAATACGATCGTGTAGAGTTTAGCCGATACACACGGTTTACATAGCGGCCAGTGACCGGAACGTTGATTTCCACTTTTTGCACGTGCACGCTATACTTGTCATCGATAAGGTGATTCAGTTCATGTCGTACCATTCATGCGATAGGGGCTATTCGGAAAATTAAAAAACTTTTTTTAATTTTTCACTGTTTTCGATATGCCACGGCTTTCCGAAAAACGAGCGAAATCAGGCAATTGGGATGCTTGCGGGTGGGATGGCCGCCAGGGCGGTTGCGCCTCGGTTTGGTTGCTGTCGGAAGACGATTGATCGTCTTGCAGCCCGGTACCAGCAGACTGGGGCTGTTCACGACCGGCAGCGACCTGGTAGGCCTCGTGTAACGATGGCTAGAGCCGATCGTTACATTACGTTGACGCACTTACGTCAACGTCGATTGGCAGCCACAGTCACTGCTAGGCGATACGGTGTCTCAGGGCAGACCATTCGCAACCGGTTACGTCGTAACGCCCAACCAATCCGGGCACGCCGCCCATACACTGGTCAGATAATGACCCAACGTCACCGTGCTGCCAGACTGTTATGGGCGCGACGTCATCTGAACTGGAGAAGGGCTGACTGGAAACCGAGTTTTGTTCACCGATGAATCTCGGTTCACAGTTAGTCATGCTGACGGATGATTACGGGTATACAGGCGTAAAAATGAAAGATTCACCGATTGTTGCATTGTTGAGAAGAACAGGTTTGGGGGGAGGGAGCGTAATGGTCTGGGGTGGGATCATGGGAAACCGGAAGACAGATTTTGTTGTTGTACAGGGCAACATCAATGCACAACGTTATGTTGCAGATGTGCTAAATGCACATGCCTTACCATTTATATCCGTCAGCATGGTCCTGGTGTGACATTGATGCACGACAATGCCCGCCCTCACGTAGCCAGGGTCACCACTCAATACTTACAGCAAAACAACGTCGACGTCATGCCATGGCCCGCGGTCTCCCCGGATCTCAATCCCATTGAGCACATATGGGATGAGCTGGGCCGCAAAGCACGAGCTAACCATCAGATTGACAATGTTCGCGATCTTACACGGGCGTTACAACGGGAATGGAGGAATTTGCCCAACGCACTGGTATTGCGTTACGTCACGTCGATGCGGCGTAGGATCATTGCATGCATTCATGCAAATGGTGGCCACACTCGGTACTAACGAGATTTACTGAATTTGCCACATTACTTATTGAAATTCCATCTCTAAACATTAAGTAACACATTTCTGAGTTTTTGTGATTTTTGATTTTGACCCCTACCGCCATTGGCCGGTTATCTCTCGAATATTTAACAAGATATCCAAATGCAATTTATTGGCTTTGATACAGAAATGAATGAACTTGTTTTTCCATTTTGATTTTTAAAAGTAACCCTTTTGGTTTTTGATGAATCTTTCCTTAAACATGGAGGGACGTTTCTAGTTTTGCTCAGTATATTAGCCCACACGAGCCTGTACATATCGTCTCGTTAATTTCCCAGTACTAATCCTCGATAAGGCAGTCCATACCAGAGAGACTTTCCCGGGCCAGTTCCGATCGAGTACATACCCATTGGATGGGGGAGAGATCACTTGTCTAATATTTATATCTATAGCCTGATACTAATATACTTTTTCAGATTGGGCTTGTCTTAATTTATTAGGTTAACTTCATGTGTTCGCCCACACGAGCCTGTACACATCAAGTACATGTATAAGTATATTGTTTGATCAGAGTTCTTATATATATACATAATGGGATGGACTCGGCCATTTTATAATTACTTTTGGGCCAGTACGAACGTAGTGAGTTGGTCCAAAAGTAATTATAAAATAAAAATGGTCCGGGACACCCATTATGTATATATGTCAAGTGGTGTTTATATTAATAATGTCACTCTACAGAATATTCAGTATAGTGTATATTTGCATGTTTCATGTATGTATGTATGTATGTATGTAAGTGGTCATCGTGTTATGGTTATTATAATTACGCCAGTCCATAAGCGAGTTGGTACACCGGCTGGCAACACGCGCCTTGAAATGTTTCTACCGCCAGCGTACAAAAATGCTATTGAGATTTATACGTTGATCACGGAATATATATGGGCCGCGCTCTGTGAAAACCAGCCTTAATGACAACGTCATGAAAGCCTGAAATTTACTTACAAAGTTACGCTTAAATTTACCAACGTCACGTCGGATTTTGACACTTGAAATCGTTGCGTTATTGCAATAAGTTGTCCTATTTTTAGCCGTACGCTTTACTAATTGTGGCTCACAAATAAAATGTAAGCAGTTGGCTCATTAACCATGTTAACTGGGACACGTATTCTGGATAAAAATGGTCACGAATAGAACTGGGCACAGGGCTTAATTCGTTTAATTTACTGTTTCGCCTGTCGAATGTTTCGAAAATGAACATAATACAATTTGGAAATTTTCAGAAAAATAAGCGTATCATAGATGTAAAATTATGGTAGTGCCAAATATACGCGGCTCCTGGCATATCGCATCATGGTGACACTGGGCCAAACATGTTTTAGTGTGTTGGTATTGTGTCACATGCATACTTACTGCGAACACAAGTGTAGCCGCCAGGGACGTAGCCTACTGATTTGTATATGTATCTGCTACCACTTACATGTACCTTAAAAAATATCCCATTGAATCAGCCGTACGATTGCCCATTATCAAAAATTCAAACTCACACAAATATAAAAATACACAGTAATTGAAAATTTTGCTCTGAATGTTCTGATGACCACTTTCGATTTTAACAACTATATGCATTCCATTTTCTAAATAAATACGTATGCTGTCGCGCGGATATCAGTCATGAAAATAACAAATGTATGAAGGAATCTGCATAGTACGCGGTTGATAAATGCGAACATAAAATTTGACGAAAACGTACAAAAAGAAATCAGTACCGGCAGTAAATTCATAGACAGGGTCGAGACGGGTATCCCGCACAATAACTGTTTAAGAGGAGACAGCCTAACAATATCTCTCGCTGTGTAGGGGTTGGAGGTGGGGGGAGGGGCAGTGGCGGCGGTGGGCAGCCGAGGGAGTGGGGGTCAGCGCAGCATTTCCCCCATAGACCTGCTACCTGCTAGTACGGGGTACATGTACATTAGCTCATCCGTCAGTCATATTGGCTTCACATGAAAACGTTCCTCCCGCTTTCTGAGATGTAAATATAATTCCGAGAGTCAGGAATGGACAGTCGATTTTTAATTTGTTTAAAAATCCCCGGGGGTGTCCGACTACCCTCTAGATCCCATCGGGCGCTGTTCAAAGTTATTGATATGTGCAACCATAGGCCTATCAAAATTCTATGCAAATTCTGGTCATTCATTTCTACAGAAAAATAAATTTGTTTCAATCACCGATACGATGTGCATATAATTTACAATTTCAAACACCAGGAATGCCGCTTAAGTTTTTGGTCTGGTGACGTAATGTCTATATCAATAAATGACGTCACAATTAACTGTAAATGACGTCAATTATATTCTGGCCTAAATTCTGAAATAAGTGCCATTTATCTTTCCAACGACACATGTATATGGGCCAGAATTCAGTATTTGGCCTAATAGGGGGACATTTAAGATATTTTTTTGGATTTTGTGCTTTTTTAGAAAAACTACAACGTCAACGTGGCATAGTACAAGCCACTAGGATTTGGACAATTGCAGTTGTTTGCAGAATATACATGCCTTTGACTACGGATAGATAGAAATGTGCTGAATATCGTGTATGTAACATTGACAAAGAGGTAATATGTATTTTGTGATCCTATGTTGCTTTCAAATTGGATCTTAGTTTCTTTGTTGTGTAAAGACGTGTTTTACTGTGCACTAACAATAACCTTTACCAGAAAATGCACTGATTATTAGTTGATGAAAAAATGGCTACAATATATTTTTCTTGTCAAATGTTACATACACATATTCCATGCTCATTTTAAACTGTTAGAAATGAGATTATACTATATGTTTATGGCTTGTAACAAACCTATTTGGACCTTATTTGTTGTAGAGGCATTATTTTAAATCATGCCTTGCCTTGAGAAGTATATTGTGACATTTGATCGAAGTCGCGTATGTAACATTGACAAATATGCCAAGCAATACTTTTGTTTTAGAGACTGGATGCTTTACTATGTGGCAACTGGAATTTCTTCTTGTAAGACAATAAACTGTATAAAGATAAGATGATTGTTAACAGTTTACACAGAAAATGTTTTGATTAATGTGTAATAAATAAATAGATTGCAATATGTTATTCTTGTAAATGTTACATGCACATTTTTCAGGTTTATTTATTTATGTTAGTAATAAGTTTACATGAGCAGATTAGAGTTTGCAACCATCCCATTATCACCAAATTTTGTTTAAATCCACAATTTGATAATTTAAAATACCCTGAATACTCCATTGCAACATCTTTAAGGTACTGTAACATGTTTTCGTCAATGTTACATACATATCATATACCTTCCTTTAGTTATACAGCAAATAGCACTACATGAGCTATTTACAACTTATAATAAACCTACAGGGACAGGATTTATTTTTATAAACTTTTCATAAATTAATTATTATCATGAACGGACAATTTCAACATTTGAGGCAATTGATGTATGTAACAATTTTGTCAATTTTGTCAATGTTACATACACATTATTGAAATTCCTTTACATATTTTGTAAATAAGATTATAAAAGATGTTTGGTTTGTAACAAATCTATTAGGAGGAGCTTTATGTTAAATGCATTGATTTTGATTATATATTGCCATGACCAGTCCGTTAAAACACTTTGATCTGATTTACAGCAGTATGTAACATTTTGACATGAAAAACATGAAAAACTATACTTCCTATCATTTTTTTTCTAACTTGCCATGTCCTCTATGTTTTGGTGCCAAAAGCGAGAATATGCTGATTTCTAACAAATGTAGTAAAATAAACCTGGCTATTGATTGTTGTTTTCTATGTTTACATGAAGCAACTTCTGCGTATGTAACAGTTTGTTGACAAGAAATATTATAAATATTAAATACACTTTTACCATTTTTGTTTCTTTTAAGATAAAACAAAAATCTTACTTGCATCTTAAGACTCACCGCAAGATGGTTCAATATGTCAGTAAAGAAACTAATCAGGTTCCATATTGTAAGGTACTGGACTGGTTATACGTATGTAACAGGGTTTGACAAGAAGATTTTACATACACACACTAATTTTGGTTATATTTTTTTCAATGGTTATATTTCCGATGGACAAATAATTTTTGTACTGAAATATAGTTAGACTGCTCACAGAAACGTACGATCTCTTTCGACGCAATGAAAAGGGCAAGATAAATATGAAATACTTGCACATACTAGGACATGTTAAAAATGTCCCCCTTTTTCACCTAAAAAGTGTGAGATACATATATATTGAAGAACTGTACAGCTTGTTCAATCAACTTCAATAACATATTGTTTGGTACTGCTAGATAGTCCATATGTGTATTCATATAACTGAAATCGTAAAAGTGTTCCATCTCAACATTTCTCTTTGTATGTAGTGTTTAAATGGAATTGACAAGAAAAATATGCATTCTCCAGAATAGCGAATTCTTGCCCATATATGAATCTATTATGGCGATGGTGGCAAATTACGAAGCCATAGCTAAGTCGGCTAATTATAGATTTAAATCGATAGTGGTGCATTTGTTTTGTTCCCGACATGTGCATATCATATTTTTATTCTGTTCAATGTTTGATAGTATACATAGATATATCTACTAACACTTGTATATACATACATTTAGTGTAACTTATCAGCAAATACCATAGGATAGGCGTAACAACGGGTGCGGCCGTGCACCAATTTTCAGACCTTTTAGAAAAGTATTCGCATCTCTGTGTGCAAAACTAGATAACTAGATATACATCAAAGTACTGAAAGTACTGAAATATGTTATCTCCATAAAAACTGATCGGTTTGTGGGGTAAGTTAACTTTGTACATCACACTGGTGTAACTTGCAGGGTCAGTACTGAAATATATAGAAAATCGTTCACCTCCCCTCCCCTCCCCTCCCCTTTTGTTTTTACTGCTCTGCTAGCTCCGTACTAGAAACAAAATTGCTACCCCGCTCCATACCTCTCGCGAGCGTAGCAATTTATCCCCATCTCTTTAATGTAACGCATGGAAGAGTGATTTTTCCAATGGGTTATCTGGCGTGTTTAAATATGTTAGCGATATACAACTGCCAAAGATGTATCAATACAGTATTACTAAAGAACATACACATGCAGAAATTGGTTATTTTACCGTCTCAATGTGTTTATTTGACATTTACATATATATCTTATTCATTTGAAAGCTTCATTCGTTATGTTGAATAACAACTAGAGAAAAGATGGATTCCATGGGAAAATGATTTCCCTGTTCTATTATTTTTGATAATTTACTAGTTCTACATCAAAGATTATTTGTTTAAAGGTATAAAATATACAGTTAACTAAATTTTGACATTTTTGAATGGGTCAAATTGTAGCCGTAGATTACATATCGGAGGCGAATCTTTGTAGCTAGCTCCGTACGTACTGTCCGTGAGACCTAAAGATAACAGCTGCTGTATTCATACGCACGAAGTGGGTGGCAGGTGGGAGCACGCGATGGGTAATTTAACGATCGGGGTTCATCCTTACCGGAATCCCGACTGGAGACCTGGTTTGGCCCTCACATACGTCTTTGGCATTTTGTATGTGACAGTTGAATCTGGTTATACCCCTTATGTGAGTATTACGATATTCGTAATCCTATTTTAGGGGAAGGGGCCAAGTGACTTTGGTGTGGTATGGACCTGGCACCAGGTCAGGTTATTCTAATTTCAGAGCTGAATATATTTTATCTCGATGTAAATATTCCGTTCTGATTTTGGGATTTTCCCCCAAATGCAGCAGGTTAAAATGGGATCGAACCCGTTTGCCCGGCCTTACATGACCTTAGCTGTTGATAGGCCGTTAAGCACCAATAAACAAACAAACAAAACATACGCACGAAATGTCGTGATTCTTTTTTTCCAAAATTTAACTGATAAACTGGGCCTAAAACTGTGAAAACTATAGAGAATAGTATATGTAGAATTTTAGATACAAAGCAAGACGGACCAAAACGCCATAGGATAAATTGGGCACTATTTTCTTGGTGGTACTCGCCGTTTAGACGCAGCACGACAATGGCTGCCCCCATAGAACTTTGCGTGACATAATATGCTATCTCCAAGGACTTTACCACAGGTGGAAGACTGGGACCTAGGACCCAATAAATGGCTCATTTGTAAACCGTTACCCCACCAAACAATTTCCGTACAATAGACACCGGAAACGAGTGGGTGGAGTAACGTTTTTCAAATGAGCCATGTATGGGGTCCTATGTCCGAGTCTTCCACCTGTGGACTTTACATGACGTCGGAAATATCATTTACCGGCGATGTGTGCCGTTGTAACCAATTTGTCATTGTTTCTTATACTATTTATAAATTAAATATAAATATTTTGAAATATCGCTAAGTATATATTAATAATAATATACATGTAGTGGATAAATATGTGCATTGTGATGAAACAAAGAGAAGTTTCTGTGTGATTACAATTGCAGCACGAAAACGTCACGACTCGTGCGGTCCGCTGTCCGCAAATATTGATATTAACGACGACGTAACGTACGCATTGTCAAAACAACGTCGATGCGACAAAGTGACGTTCGTCAGATGTGTATCTGTGTTGGTCTAGAAAGATGGTTTATCAGTTGAATACAACATTGGTTTATATATCATATTGTTCGAAGGAGATCCAATTTTCTAAGTCTGTTGAAAACTCAATTTCGCATTTTTGACCCATGAAGGAGGTTTTCGCTTGGCGGGTCACATATTATGTTCCCAGTTTTGATGAGTCACGGTGGTTATCACATTGTGTGTAATACAATTCATTCGTTACTGATACATGCAAGAGTTTACCAAATACGAAATTGTGTTCACTAAATGCAATCTAATACACATCAATGAAATTAAATCAGAAACAGATACTCGTATAAGCTAATTACAGCTTCAAATCTCGTTTCCTATGAAACTTGTAAATTCGTTCTATAAATAGCCACTCATGTAA
Organism: Conchocele bisecta; assembly: GCA_029237695.1. NCBI lineage: Eukaryota > Metazoa > Mollusca > Bivalvia > Lucinida > Thyasiridae > Conchocele > Conchocele bisecta. Next base: position 25,618,663 of record CM055277.1, read on the forward strand.
GAATGTAATTTCACCAACAAGAAATATGTGTATAAATCAGCATACTTCCTTTTTACGGAGCGCCGCAGGGGACGTAGAATTTTTTTTATATTAATTCGTTCCCACGAAATAACAATGCGTTCCCTCAATTTAACAATTCGTTCCCACGAAATAACAATTTGTTCCACGGGAACGGGAACGAATTGTTAATTCGTGGGAACGAATTGTTATATCGTGGGAACGAATTGTTAATTCGAGGGAACGAATTGTTAATTTAGGGAATGAACAATTCGTTCCCACTAATTAACAATTCGTTCCCGTGGGAACGAATTGTTATTTGTGTGAACGAATTGTTAAATTGAGGGAACAAATTGTTAATTCGTGGAAACGAATTGCTAAATTGAGGGAACGAATTGTTATTTCGTGGGAACAAATTAACAAAAAAAAAGAATTCTACGTCCCCTGGGTGGCTCCGTACATGTACAGTGTGATGTACAATTCGAATAAACTTTGAGTATATGTGCCATTATCTAAGGCGAATAGTTTCACAAAGACAGTATGTAACGATGACAAAATCTATAATTACTATAGCTGTCCTACAAGTTTTGAGAAAACGCGACCGCATAGACCTCCATTAAAGGCACACTTATATGATAATGCATGCAGTTTGTAAATGGTGAATAGCGACAATATATTAACAACACATGAATAGGAATGTGCGAAGTGAGATGGGGCGACATAATTTCACGAATTGAAACGTGAATCAACTGATCACGGCGTTGTCATGTATTTTTGTATTAAAAATGTTATTGAAAACATGTTAGCTGACACGCATGCATCAATATACTTACATAAGAAAGTTAATTTCTTCAAATTACAGTGCAACCTCTCTAAACCGAACACCAAGACAACATATGTGATCTTATTTTTGATGAGCTTCTTGGTCATTTACCTCAGGTGATAATGTCTGTTAGTGATCGCATATCACGTAACTATGGCCCAGAATGATCAATTGCCCGACTTACAGTGAAACCCCGCTAAGCCGGACACCCTGGGACCTCCCAGGGTGTCCGGTTTAGAGAGGTTTCACTGTACGTCGATCTTTCCCCAATTTCAAATTAAAATCACAAAGAGAAAACGGAAATGGCGGGATAACCTAAGCACAATTGGAGCACCTCGGGGATTATAGATTAACCAGACCTCCACTTTGGCGAAAAGATCCGAGATAGTTCCGAATGAGTCAGGTCGGCTGTTTACCAGCGTATTACTGTATCTGTGGCTACCGCTATGCAGTAACGCGGGAACCAGGTCCAATGGCATTTGACACGGACGCTAATAAAGCATGTCAGTTGTCAACACTCCGCGCGCGCACGAGAATCTTGACCTAGAATTCTGCGACGTTAATGAAATTGCACGTACGCCCAGCCCAACCTAAATACATACGCAAAATTAATCGTCTAGGATGTACAATGATTAATTACATAGGCCTAAACATATCGCAAATAAAGGTTAAACTGAATTAAGTTGGTGTGGAAATCAGATCAGCTGTTCTTCCATTGGCGTATCTATAGACTAACGTAGAGATAGCTCTGCTGACAGTGAGTCACCTTTTAGTGTATACCAATCACGACCTGGACCAGACGTCTATTCGGAAACGGACGTTGATCCGACGTCGTGATTCCGACGTCAACCCGACGTTGTGTTTGTGTCGCGACGAACTACGACTAGCAAACAACGTCAGTACGACGTCGTATTCCGACGTCTGGGTTTCGACGTCGGGGTTTCGACGTCGGGCTGACGTTGAGTCGCAGACGTCGCGACCTGGATCCGACCTAGATCCGACGTCGTACCGACGTCGTGTGTTTGCTGGGATGTAACGTGTACCGTAACGTTTAGGACTACATGTACGTTTTTGAACTTTCACACTAGCATTAAATAACATGTTATCCATATAATACCACATATCTACTGTACATACATGTATGTAAAATATCGGTAAACGATATACTAACACAGAAAGAAAAACATTTATCTGGTCCATACGCGAACTGGGCTGCCGACACCACCAGCTCACATGCTACTGAACATTACTCGTTTCTGATAATTTATTTTCATAACAACCCAGAGAACGTACATTTATATTTTGGCATAAAATGGTAATTAAAATAATCAATGTTCTACATACAATTGGTTTGTTTCGCTAATGGTACACCGACTAGCTCACGATAATACATTTATATCGGCTGTCATTACCAGCTGTCAAAAACTACGTCAGCTATGTCAAAAGCGTAAATGGAAGCGACGTTTCCGATTTCATTTACTCGATAACGTCATTTTCGCCACAAGGCAACTTTTCGCACGACGCGGCTCGTCGATATGTTTGATGAGGTAAGCCGATGTTCACACTGGTAGTCTACGTTTGTAGGTGTATTTATGGCATATATGTGGGGCATTTTAATAAAATATACACGTATCCCAAAAACGGCGGACAATAATAAAGATCAGGGTCTACACTGATATATAAATTCTGATAACGTAAGGAGAGCATACACTGATATATTTGAGGGTGTATTTGTGGCATATATATTAAACTATATTTGCATGTATTTCCCATATGATTGATTCAATGTGCATAAATCGAACATATATGGCCAATTTAACAGATTTATTTGACTACATATGTCAATTATATAATGTGTTTTGTGTCAATATATGCTTTACTTTACTATCTGACACTATCTAGGGTGTATTTGTGATATATTTATATGTATTTAGACTATATTTGGGTGTATCGTGTTTTTACACGTGTCGGTTACACGAAACACTCAAATACACCCAAATATAGTCTAAATACATATAAATACATGTATATCACAAATACACCCTAGATAAGTTTCAAGTCAATGTGACTTAGGACTGCAGAGATATAAGGTATTTAAAAACTTTAAGTCAGATTTCGGAACGCAAACTTCTAAGTCATTTGACCTTGGGCCATGCAGCCCCTGTGCCCCGATGTCAAGGTCAAATGACTTAGAACATTGCGTTAAAGTGTCTGTCAAAAGTAGCGTTAAGGTTTTCACACACCTACTATCTCTGTAACCGTAAGTCAGATTTGCTTGACACTTTGTATGCTTATTGGGTATCAAACTTCAAATAAATACACTCTGAGACCATCAAATGCCTCGGCGGGCTCGACATGCGGACCGCGGCCAACTGGTATATTAGTTCAAACACGGCTTAAACTAATTCCGTTCAGTTCTCTATTGCTTCACATGTTCGCCTCTACATGGTACATGTATGCTATAGGTTATAGAGAATAGTAGGTTAATGCCGTGAATGGGAAAAAATATCTGGCAAGGCTCAGGAAACGGGATGGGCGAGGCTCTGCCGAGCACATCCCGTTTCCGTGCCGCGCCAGATATTTTTTCCCATTCACGGCACTAACCTACTATTCTATTTATCCCGTCAACACCAACAAATGGCTGTAAAATGCAAAAATAGTATTGACTGGATATCAAAAATGTTTCACGGCACCGTGTTTCACGGCACATACGCACTGTGTTGACGGGATAAACATGTATCATACATGGCGTAAAACGAAATACGACTACTTTGTCCTGAGGTAATTAATGTGATGTCAGAAGAAGAAGAATATGTTATTGACTTAAACTATAAAACAGTTTCTCGTCACACAAAAAGGAAACAAATCAAAGAAAAAATACATACAAGCAAACATACATTACAATACATAACTACTGGCAATAGAGGATGGATATATAAAGTTCAATTGATTACTGTTAAGCTTCGTAATTTAGCAGCATGGTATATAAACAGAGTTAATTTGTATAAGTGTGCTTTGTTTGACGTCATAAGAAGGTTTAAGAATTTATGCATGCTACAATGACGGCGATAGTAAGTGGGAATATACCTCATACGGAGCTCGGTATACCTGGGGCACACACATACAAAATGGTATTCGTCTTCAATGTAACGTGTGTCACACATCGTGCAACACCTTTCGTTTCTTGTAACACAATTACGACCATATCGGCCAGTTTCAATGCGTAGTTGGTGCGCCGATAGACGTAGTTTGGTAAGTCCGCTGCGCAAATGTTTTCGCGATATTAGACCGATGTATTCGACATAACCGAATGTCGTTTTCACATTAGTGTTTAATTGTCATTTGTTGTTTGTGCACACATCTACAAACCATGCTTGTACAACGTTGTCAACTAGTCTTTGTTTAAATTCCGTGAAGAATGCTTGAGCGTTAACACGAAGCGGGTTTTCCCAAACATCTCCAAATCCGTGACGACACAATAATGACTTCACACCCGATGTCCAATTCGTCTTTCCCGTTTCGCAGTCAGTGTGTGAAATGTAGTACGTAGCTTTTATGATGCAATTTTCAGAATACAAAACTTTAAACCAGAATTTAACAATACGATGGTAGTGCATTATATACAGCGGGTATCTCCCCAATTTCCCCATGTTAAATCCCCATAGACATCTTCACTCCGTGAAGATGTCTATGGGGATTTAACATGGGGAAATTTATTTTCCGTACACTCCGGCATTACTGGTAGACAGCTTCACACCTAGTATCCTTTTGCAAAACTTTAAATGAATACGCTCTAGTTCCTTCGACTTAGTATTACCCCACACCTCACAAGCATAGTTAATAATAGAGGACACGAAGGCGTCAAATAATTGGCACAATGATTTAGGTGAGAAATCACACGACTTTATATTTCGAAATAACACATTCATAGCTTTTAGATCTTTGCCTGACAGCGTCTGTTGATTGAGGCAAAACGATCCGTTGTAATGAATTACAGTTGCAAGGTAGTTGAAATCACTTATTAACTGTAGAGGAAAGTCATTATAAAACCACTTTTCATCACGCTTTGTAGCTCCACGTTTTCTAAACACCATTACTTTAGTTTTCTCAGTGTTGACGGTTAGACCCCATTTTTGACAATACTCGTATAATGTATCTAAACTGTTTTGTAGATCAGCACATGTTTCACCTACGATTGCCATGTCATCGGCGAACAACAGCAGAATTTATCACTATGAATCACAATATCTTATCGATAGCCCACAAGTCTTTCTGTTGAAGATACTTTTTTTTTTGTTCAAAGTCTTCCAGAAACAGCGCGAATAGGATCGGAGAAGTTACCTCCTCCTGTCTCAGTCCGATCGAACACTCAACAAATTCAGAAAATGTATTACAATGCTTCACGCATGACTTCACACTCGTATACATGTCCTTAAATATTCTCAAATCTTTACCGTTGATACCCATGCGATTCATTTTATACCATAGTCCATTCCTATATACCGAGTCGAAGCATCCTCATATCAACCAATGCACAGTATAGGCGTCTGTTCACATTCAGGTAATGTTCCACTATGTTTTGAAGCACGTAAATTGCGTCGATAGTTGAATACCCCTTACGAAAACCATACTGCGCGTCTGACACAGATTCGTATTTTTCACACCACACCGTAACTCTCTTATTCAACACCGTTGTGAATAGCTTGGCTAAACAACTTATTAGCGTAATGCCTCTGTAATTAGTAACGTCAGTTTCATCCCCCTTTTTGAACGGAGGTATTATAAACCCACGTGACCATTCCTCTGAAAAATACCCCGAATTCAGAACTATGTTGAATAAGTCAGTTATGTGTGATAACAATATATCACCAGCGCAAATGAAGTAATCGTTCAAAATACAGTCCCCCGCATAGGTTGCGACGTCGTCACAATAATGAGCGACGTGACGTTCAAATCGCATTCAGTGTATGTGCTAAAAGTTGACTAAATCAGCCGATTTACATCGGAATTGCATAAAACAAATATCAGTATGTTCTGAAATGAGCTATACATCGGAAAACGTCAAAAAGTAAAAATGTCAAAATTTGGACATAAGGTACCTTTTCCCACGAAGCGGCTCAATTATAATCTATCCGGATGTATCTGTGTAGACCCTGATTCATGTCCCCTGCCGCTCCTTTTCTACATGATAGTTATATATAGTAAATCATGAAATACAACGTTTGCCATTAACTTAGTCCGGACATATATGCAGGACAATAAGGGTATTATTAGGTCTGAATATAATAATGAGTGTTCTCCATTTAGTCCACAAACTTAACTATGATTTATGCATGTACATGTACATAATTATTTCAGTTTAACCGGATATATACTGTTCGCCATTTGGAACGTGGATCTCTGATTGATACATGTACATATTAGATAGATGACCAGGATGTACACTTTCCAGTATTCCGTCTGTAAATCTAAAAAATAGACGTGATCAGTGTAGCTCCTATACAAATAGCACACTGACTGCTGTAGCCTGATTACGATCTGTATAGCTTGTTAGAGGCAAGCGAGTGTTTCATTGATGGAATGGCGAACAGTGCAGCACCTGATCAGATTGCGGATACACAGGCTGATCTGGATCTCCACTGTTCGCGAAACCCATAAGCCCAATTTTTACAGTCACAGTCACATAATGCCATGCACAGCGTACATTAGTGTATAAGGTCGTTTTTGTCATGTGCCGATCTTTCCTTTCGCTTATCACAACACACAATTACTCGTAAAAACAACAATTATAATTGAGATAACGGATTAGTGTGGCGCGAGAAAATGTACACCTTTCAATCTGCAACCAGCGTCTGTACGGGTTGGCTAAAGCCCATACTGTATGTGAGCAATAACTCATTAATGACACACGTATTTATGTTTTTCGTTTCCAAATCCATGTTGTGTTAAAGATCGTTAAAGATGGGTGCAACTGCAGACGAGATATACAGTGTGTGCCATTTGGTACATGAATATCCGCGCAATCTGGTCAGAGCCTACATCCCGGACGTTATGGTCGCTTTGGCAGCAATACTCAATCCGAAATTAACTCGACTAAAATACTGTGGTCATGTACTTAAATTATCGCCTGTACATATACAACATTAACATGTAGCATACAAGTATACATCTCCAGAGGAGCGGGAGGGGAGATGGATCAGGTTCTATACTGACATATCCGGATAGCTAGGATATGTATATCAGTAATATGTAACGTCTGATGATGTAAGCCGATGCACACACTGTTAGTCTACGTTTGAGGGTGTATTTGCGGCATATTTGTGAGGCATTTTAGTATAATATATATGGGCCGCGCCATACGAAAACCGGGCTTAATGACAACGTCATGAAAAGCGGTAAACGACGTCTCTGTAAAAATTCACATTTTGCCCTCCCATTTACGTTTACTGGTGTTAGTTAACATTAAGTGTGAACAGAAAACGGACAATTATAACTTACTGAAACTTTCACTAATATGAGACGCGATGCCTTGCACCTTAGTACACATATGATGACGTCATGACTTGACGTCACTTACTTGTGACGTCACTGAACGTGAATACATGTTTGACGTTATGGCCATGGTGTCGTGACAAAATATTATAGCAAGGATAGTTGCACGAGTTCCTCGCAGCATCAATGACTTAGAAATGCTTCAGGCGCTGTGCATTGTCGCCTAACTGTCGTTCTTTGACATTGTCACTCTTTTTCTTCGGTTATCCTTATGAATTGAAAATGGTGAACGCATAATTTAACTGGCTACATATCAGCGAAGTCCTCGCTTACACTGCACCTTGCATCCTATATAATCTTAAATATGAACTACCTAGTGTATGCCAACGATATTATCATCTATTATCTCGGTAAATTGAGACACTTTTGAACAATTCATCCAGTACTTATACGAATTTGATATGCCAATTAATGCACTCATTTGATCATAAAACGGAGGTAGACACGCAACTATATTGTAAGGGACCTGCAGTCGGGTTTTTGTCAGGATGCATGATTATCCAGATATCGGGTTTGGTAGCTCCGCACCAACAAGGATGTACCACATCAACTATATATTGGCTGAGAATAGAATACGAGAGCGAATGTCAATTCAACAAGTTTAATAAAGTCTTAACTAACTGTCAGCGCGGATACAGGGGGGGGGGGGGGGGGGGGGGGGGTCCAGGGGGTCCGTCCGGACTCCCCCCCCCCCCCCCCCCCCCCACCTGCTCGGCAGGACGATACTATCGAATAGCTGATTTTTTCGTGGTAGGTCAGTAGGTGTCAGGAGATCTCGGCGCGGATCTAAAAATGCATGGGGGGAACCCCAGGACTATTTACGATTTCGCGTCGCGGTCGGTATGCCGATGTATTAACTCCCCCCTGATTATTTCTGTAGTGTATCCGCGCCTGCACGTAACAACAATTAAAGTATTCTTTACAGAGTAATATTATGTACTACACTACATGCACGTAGGAAATAATCCCCGTTAAACAGGCAATGTTTAACGTGAAAAACAACTCTTAATCCTACTAAAACATTATTCCTATGGAGAATCAAAGGACTGAAAGTCCAGAAATTCTGCGCAGTACGTGTGTGTGGATAAGCAATATGCTAAAAATTGGTTTGCATTCATTTTGATTGGGTCATAGAAGGGATCCAATCAATCAATCTAGCCTTCTGCTGAGTAGGACATCCTTACCATATGGTCGACCTACATGGTTCGGCCCTCTTGTACCATTTTGGCAAATGCAATGCTCGCCGATGAGAAAGCATACTCCTGAGGATAGGAACATAATCCTTGCATATACAGAAATTCTTAATGGGGCATAACACGGATTTAACTCTCAAGTACCAGGGGGCCGAAATGGTTGGTACATGAGGGCCAAACCATGTAAGTGGGCATTCCGACAAGATGAATACCGATCGCTAAATTACCCTTCGCTACTCCCTCCTACCTCCCCCTCAAAAATAAGAGAACAAATGTTTATTGCTGGTAACAAAGGCATATATTCAAATATGGTTTATATAATAGTGTAAATAGTCATTTTAGGTGTTGGAGTATCTATCCTGTTGTAACATGTTGCGCATATTAGCTCGCAAGTACCAGGGGGCTGAAATGGTTGGTACATGAGGGCCAAACCATGTAAGTCAGCATTCCATTAAGGATGATGGATTGATTATTAGGTGTTTAACGGCCTATCAACAGCCAGGGTATGTAAGGCCGGGCCAACAGGATGGAGTTGTCCTGAATTCAACCTGTAAAAAAAGTAAGGGAAATTCCCAAAATCAGAGCTCAATATTTACATAAACTATATATTCTGCCCTGAAATTAGAGTGCTGTGGATTGATTGATTGATTATTGGTGTTTAACGGCCTATCAACAGCCAGGGTCATGTAAGGCCGGGCCAACAGGATGGACTATCCTGTATTCAACCTGTATAAAATGAGGGAAATTCCCAAAATCACAGCTCAATATTCACATAAACTATATATATTCAGCCCTGAAATTAGAATCTCCTGGCCTGGTGCCACATCCATGCTGCACCAGAATCACTTAAGTCTTAGCTCACCCCAAAAGCAATATGATTAGCTTTTAATGCTATTACTTTCTTAATGGGGCATAACAGGATTTAGCTCTCAAGTACCAGGGGGCCAAAGTTAGTACATGATGGCCAAACTATGTACGTTGGCACTCCATAAGGATGAACACCAATCGTTAAATTACCCTTCGCTACTCCCTCCTACATGTACCTCCCATGCAGTCTTGTTGAATGCACAGGAATGTTGGGGGGGGGGGGGGGGTGGTGGTTAGGGGAGGGGGGGGGGGGGGGAAGTTATTTTCACATACATGTACCATCAATCACTTCTTCTCCAAAACCAGATCTGCAATATCACTTCTTCTCTGAAACCAGATCTGCAGTGGAAAAAAAAGAGTAAATAATATCAATAATTGGACAATATTCACGCAAACCATGGAAATGAATTGTTAATTATTTAAATAATATGTGACCATGTTTAACCACAGGTGCCAGACAATTTTATTAATGTACGTATAGTTTATAGTAGTATATGAATAAGGTAGACAGCGAGAATCCATTCACTAAACACGACAGAACAAAAAACAACAACACGCAGAGTGATTTCTCTTGGAAGAGTCGTCTAGGGGAAATCACTCTGCGTGTTGTATATGGGATTCCCCCCTGCCTATTTCCTTTGATTTCACTGAACAGTTTCACTTTTACACTAGTCTGTGTAGTATAATATCTGTGCCACAAATTTCTTGTTACGATATGCACGCGATTGTAGTTCCCAATCAAACTCGCGATGTATCCTGTAGATGAACTCAGTAGCTGTGTTCTATTTATATCATACTTTCAGTTTCGATTCCAGGCAGGCTACCAGATAATGTTTTCTTGGTATGAATTAAATAAAATAGCTTCCACCACGCTGATTATTAAAAAAATATTGTGCAATAGAAGATGAGATAACTTATTTATAATATAACAATAAATGTGGATATATTATCACAATAGAACCGATACAAATCTTACATATTCTTTGTGTTTATGGAATGGGTCGGCATAAAATGGCGGTCGGAAAATACTATACGGAGACATGCGGTTGTATCATTGCGTGTGAAAAAAAAAATTCTTCAAATGAATACATGCCAGTTTATATTATATTATATCAGATAAACATTTTCTAATATAAATGTCGTGCAGAAAAAATAACAACACATGTATTACGACACAATACAAATTATGTTAGCTCATATCAGAAACTATTTTTTCATGGCGTATATAGCGACGTATGTGTATGGTCAGCATAACCCGCGAAAAGAAAATATTATTATGCAACACGACAGTTAATATTTGATAAAATAAGAAAGTTTTTTGAGAAATTATATAACTGTAGCGAAAAAAAATGTAGCTGGCGAAAAATATGAGTGAAACGTTCATAATGCACCGTTCACATTCGCATTCTTTAACATGGCGTAGGTAAAATTATGAACGTGCGTTGGCTGCTAAAAAAATCACTACGCGATCCTGCGAGACCTGGAAAATCCATTAAACAAACCTAAATTCAACCCACAGGGGCTTGAATAAAAATCGGAAGTGTTAACCAATATTTGTGTATTATACTTGGTAGATCTCACAGCTTCCGATAATTTGTCGATACACCGGGCGCATCAAAACAAATCCGGGGGAAAATGGGTCGCTTCTATTTAACAACCGGTATTCGTTGACGGGCGTGTCTATGAATATTCAAAAGCTTTCTTTCTTTATGCACTATCCTCCTAACCCTAACCCTAACCCTAACCCTAACCCATAATCTAACCCTATTCTCAAGGATCGGTGACGTCACGCATAAAATCAGCATTGGCCCCGCCCACACGAATCCCGGTTGTGATTTAGTAGCGACCGGGGAAATGCCCCGGACCCCCCTAGTGCTATCCCGAGCTCCGATAATATAGTCAAGTATTGCAAAATAGTTACACCCCCCCCCCCCCCCCACCCCCCCCCCCCCCCCCAACCCGAAAACCTGGATCCGCGCCTAGTAACAAATGGACAAAGGGCACATGGCCACAATCCCTGATCCTTACAATATAACGTCATATATCCAGGGTTTGTATTGAATTTGGAAAAAGAAATGCAACAAAATCTCTCTAATAGATTCAGAATCAGTGATTTCAATGCAGCTCCTTCATTGTTTGTGTATAAGCAATACATAATGCACAAAACACACAGTGAGGTCGGTGGAGTTGAAAAGTCTTGAAATTAATTGGAAATTTGATGGTCATAAACTTGCTTTTCGCACGATTTGTAGTATCAAATCATCAGCTTATCACTTGACTGCATAATAATGTATGTCTGAATCAGGCGATGGTAATGCGATCCTCAAGAAAGACACACGGCGACAATTATAAGGTCATAATCACGCTACCAAATCTGCCCAATGTCGTGTTTTGTTACAAAGTTAATGTTATAAGCGGCCTTCTTCCTACTTTAAAATATGTCGTCGCATACGAAATGTTAAATAATGTCGCTATTATTCCCCCAAATTATTTCAGGCAGCAGCAAACAACAGAGAAACGTCAACACTCTTACTTATTTGAAAATGATTCATACGGAAATAACGGTTACTTGGGCCGCAATCCAAAACATGACGTTACATTAATAGCAACTGCAATAAGCATTATTTTCATACTTTGTCTTGGCCTAATGGGAAACACTTGGAAAGGCTACGAGATATCCAAATTTGGTTGACATGCGATAAAAGATGACAAATCTATAGGACTTGTCCGGGTATTTTATCAACACCCCTTGTATACGCCGTTGATAAAAACGTCGTAATTTCAACGTCATTGATCTAAAACGTCGTATAAGTTTTTACCACGTGTCATAAAAATCCTTCTAAAATGAAAAATAATTGGGATACATTGATAATTTTGGCGGCATATGGCTTTTAAAAGATGTACAATTCAGAATACGCGAAAAAGTAAAAACTGAAAATGTTGTCATTAAGCCCGGTTTTCGCATGGCGCGGCTCATATATATTACAAGTATCCCAAAAAGGGCAGACAATAATATAGACCAAGGTCTACATTGATACGTGATGTACATCAATAACCCCTGATCTATATTTGACCTTGACCTACATTTTATCTTGAATTACTTAGTTAATTCCCCTTGGTTAAGGTTTTTAGTCAAGCTTGTACATGGAATACTATTGTGCATACAGACACCATACTTGGACAACCTTTTCTCATAGGGATGTACATCAATAACCCCTGATCTATATTTGACCTTGACCTACTCCTCTTGAATTACTTAGTTAATTCCCCTTGGTTACGGTTTTTAGTCAAGCTTGTATATGGAATACTCCTGACCCTACACCCACCATACTTGGACAACTTCATCTCCTAGTGATGTACATCAACAACCCCTGACCTATATTTGACCTTGACCTACATTTAACCTTGAATTACTTAGTTAATTCCCCTTGGTTAAGGTTTTTAGTCAACCGTGTTTAAGGTTTTTAGCTCGACTATTCGAAGAATAGTTAGAGCTTATGCTGTCACCCCGGCGTCGGCGTCACCGTCACGCCTTGGTTAAGGTTTTTAGTCAAGCTTGTATACGGAATACTACTGGCCCTACACCAACCATACTTGCACAACTTCATCTCCTAGTGATGTACATCAATAACCCCTGATCTATATTTGACCTTGACCTACATTTTATCTTGAATTACTTAGTTAATTCCCCTTGGTTAAGGTTTTTAGTCAAGCTTGTACATGGAATACTATTGTGCATACAGACACCATACTTGGACAACCTTTTCTCATAGGGATGCACATCAATAACCCCTGATCTATATTTGACCTTGACCTACATTTCCTCTTGCATTTCTTAGTTAATTCCCCTTGGTTACGGTTCTTAGTCAAGCTTGTATATGGAATACTCCTGGCCCTACACCCACCATACTTGGACAACTTCATCTCCTAGTGATGTACATCAACAACCCCTGACCTATATTTGACCTTGACCTACATTTAACCTTGAATTACTTAATTAATTCCCCTTGGTTAAGGTTTTTAGTCAACCGTGGTTAAGGTTTTTAGCTCGACTATTCGAAGAATAGTTAGAGCTTATGTTGTCACCCCGGCGTCGGCGTCACCGTCACGCCTTGGTTAAGGTTTTTAGTAAAGCTTGTATACGGAATACTACTGGCCCTACACCCACCATACTTGCACAACTTCATCTCCTAGTGATGTACATCAATAACCCCTGATCTATATTTGACCTTGACCTACATTTCCTCTTGAATTACTTAGTTAATTCCCGGTTAAGGTTTTTAGTCAACCTTTGTTAAGGTGTTTAGTCAAGCTTGTACATGCAATACTATTGTGCATACAGACACCATACTTGGACAACCTTTTCTCATAACGATGTACATCAATAACCCCTGATCTATATTTGACCTTGACCTACATTTCCTCTTGAATTACTTACTTAATTGCCCTTGGTTAAGGTTTTTAGTCAAGCTTGTATATGGAATACTACTGGCCCTACACCCACCATACTTGGACAACTTCATCTCCTAGTGCTGTACATCAATAACCCCTGATCTATATTTCACGTTGACCTACATTTCCTCTTCAATTACTTAGTTAATTCCCCTTGGTTAAGGTTTTTAGTCAACCTTGGTTAAGGTTTTTAGTCAAGCTTGTACATGCAATACTATTGTGCATACAGACACCATACTTGGACAACCTTTTCTCATAGGGATGTACATCAATAACCCCTGATCTATATTTGACCTTGACCTACATTTCCTCTTGAATTACTCAGTTAATTCCCCTTGGTTAAGGTGTTTAGTCAAGCTTGTATATGGAATATTGCTGGCCCTACACCCACCATACTTGGACAACTTCATCTCCTAGTGATGTACGTCAACAACCCCTGATCTATATTTGACATTGACCTACATTTCCTCTTGAATTACTTAGCTAATTCCCCTTGGTTAAGGTTTTAGTCAACCTTGGTTAAGGTTTTTAGTCAAGCTTGTACATGGAATACTTGTTTGCATACAGACACCATACTTGGACAACCTTTTCTCATAGGGATGTACATCAATAACCCCTGATCTATATTTGACCTTGACCTATATTTCCTCTTGAATTACTTAGTTAATACCCCTTGGTTAAGGCTTTTAGTCAAGCTTGTATATGGAATGCTACTGGCCCTACACACACCATACTTGGACAACTTCATCTCAGGGTTGGCCGGGAAATACCGGGGGCGGTCAATAACCACGCACCTACGTCCAAGGTCTAGGTCACAGTTGAAGGTCAAAGGTCAAGCCTATCGAAATTCCCTTCCGCTCTATATCTTCTACACCGATGCATGGATTATAAAATGGCTTGGCACAAATGTTTCTCATGATGAGAAGGTGTGTCGCGATCAATAACCACGCACCTACGTCCAAGGTCAAGGTCACAGTTGAAGGTCAAAGGTCAAACATATTGAAATTCCCTTCCGCTCTATATCTTCTACACCGATGCATGGATTATAAAATGGCTTGACACAAATGTTTCTCATGATGAGGTGTGTCGCGATCAATAACCACGCACCTACGTCCAAGGTCAAGGTCACAGTTGAAGGTCAAAGGTCAAACCTATCGAAATTCCCTTCCGCTCTATATCTTCTACACCGATGCATGGATTATCAAATGGCTTGGCACAAATGTTTCTCATGATGAGAAGGTGCGTCGCGATCAATAACCACGCACCTACGTCCAAGGTCAAGGTCACAGTTGAAGGTCAAAGGTCAAACCTATTGAAATTCCCTTCCGCTCTATATCTTCTACACCGATGCATAGATTATCACACTATGCCCAGAGTCAAGGTCACAGACTTGATGCGTTTGAAACCTTAACGCTCGGCTAAATGGCTTATAATCAAAAATGCCTCGTTTTCTTTGGCTGCCGGTGGGGGTATTCGTGTGCCGAAAGGCCACATTTCTAGTTTCCCCTTGGTTAAGGTTTTTAGTCATGCTTGTATATGGAATACTCCTGGGCCTACAGCAACCATACTTGGAAAACTTCATCTCCTAGTGATGTACATCAATAACCCCTGACCTATATCTGACATTGACCTACATTTAACCTTGTATTACTTACTTAATTTCCCTCGGTTAAGGTTTTTAGTCAACCTTGGTTTGTATGCAGGCCGCGGCCACCTTGTTTGTCAAGCTATGTGTACATCGACAACCCTTGTAGTCGAGCTATGCTGTTCTACAACTCTTGTTATATGCTCTAAACTATATTTGTACATATTTCCCATATGTGTTGATGATTTTTACAGTATCTGACTACGACACAATTTGCAATAATTGAAAATATGGCCAATTTAACTACTTTTTCACTACATATGTCAATTATATGATGTGTTTTGTGTCAATATATGATTTACACTAGGGGCAATCGGCGAAAACAAGGACATAGGAAAAATACACTCGAATTGGGTATACCTTTTGAATGTGTTTCGTGAATTTTATTCCTGCCAGTAAAACAATTATTCCTGAGTCAATAATGCTATTCATTTACACAATTGGTAACAAGAGATGTTACAAAAAGTATAGAATAATAACACTGTCCGTATTAAACCTATTATTTGTTGATGGTCATAAAACTACGGACAATCTCGTCTGTATTTTACCATATCAAAATAGCATTCTGCAGTAACTTCGAGTATGCATGCATATATTTTACGAAGATGATTGTAAGATATACAAACTTATTAAATGAATTACTAGTGAGTATAGAGTCTAAAACATTATACAAAAAAAAACAAAAAACAATTTGTCCGTATTTTCCCTATCATAGTTTTCTATGTCCGTAATTTGCTGACTATGCATCCGTGATTCCCAGGTCAGTGTCTGTATTTCACCCATTTCAAGTATCTTCAATTATATGTAAACGTCTGGTTTTGAACGACCTAAAACACTGTATTTAAAATACGGACTAATTAGTTCGGACACCCTCGCAGATCACCATAGCGAGACCGTTATTATATTGCGACATGCATCGTGATTATGAACACAAACATCAGCGTCTCCAGAAAGTTGTCCATATTTTCCCGTATTGCCCCTACTATCTGAAAGTATCTAGGGTGTATTTGTATTATATTTATCTGTATTTAGACTGTATTTGGGTGTATTTGGGTGTTTTGTGTGACTCGAAAACACCAAATGGTGGAAAATAGCCAAGGTGGTATGCAAAAGTAGTTTTGTATAGTTGAGGCCACACACAGTTTGCTTTCAAATCCTGACCCATTATTACAGAGGCGTGGGAAGTGGGGCGGCGCAGCCCCAATATTTGTTCCAAAAATAAAAAGTGTCTGAATGTCTTTTAAATGCAGCAGAATGCAGGAAATGGCATCTAGAATTCAAAAACATGTTGGGGTGCATGCCTCCGCATCCCCCTAACACGAACTCGCTTCGCTCCGGTCGACATTCGCCTCCCCAATATTAATTTGCTTCCATCCCACTGGTCTGTAGGATGAGACTTCAAACTGTGGTCCCGTCTCTATATGACCTTACCCGTTTCTGGGACGTTAAACCCATTCACTTTCACTTTTTCAGACGACCCTGCCGGTGATGTCATCAATGAATGCGGCAACATGGGACAGGGTCTGCCAGACGAGCCCCCAGTCGGTGCTATATTGCGGTCTGGCAATCGTAGCAAGGTTAGCAAGATCTGGACCCTTAACCACCAGGTATAGAAAATCATAGTCTTACTTTTTTAGGCTCATTACATGCTGAGGATACACCAATTTTCAAAGAAAAAATAAAAATAATTCTCTTAATTTTGCTCGGAAATATATGTTGTTATTTGAACCGTCTCGAAGAGACGGTTCAAATGAGTGGTGACAACATATACTTCCGAGCAAAATTAAGAGTCGAGACGGTTCAAATGAGTCGTAACAACATAGACTTTTCAGTCGGTGGGTGGCAGGTGGGAGAATGGGATGAGTAATTAACGATCGGTGTCCAGCCTTACCGGAATTCCGACTGGAGACCTGTAGCCTATTTCATCAACATTGCAAAGTATACTTTTCTAGCAAAGTATACTTTGATGGAGAAATTTTCAATTTTAGGATAAATTTATTATTTTTTATTATACTGAATTTATTACATTATCACAGCCATTTTGGCTGTGATAATGTAATAACTTCAGTATAATAATTCTGCATACTTTTAATCATCAAATATATGCAGTAGTTAGTTCTATATGAAATAATGCATTTCAGGAAAAATAAATGATTGCTCCCTCAAAGTATACTTTGCTAGAAAAGTATACTTTGCGATGTTGGTGAAATCGGCTACTGGTTTGACCCTCACATACGTCTTTGGCATTTTGTATATGACAGTTGAATCTGGTTATACCCATTATGTATTACGATTAACTGTAATCCTATTTTAGGGGAAGGGGCCAATAATTGACTTTGTTGTGGTATGGACCTGGCACCAGGTCTGGTTATTCTATTTCAGGGCTGAATATATTTTTTCTCGATGTAAATATTCCGTTCTGATTTACCCCCCCCCCCCCCCTCCCCCACATGCAGCAGGTTAAAATGGGATTGAACCCGTTTGCCCGGCCTTGCATGTCCTTAGCTGTTGATATGCATTTAAACACCAATACACAAACAAACTTACTTTGTTTGGCCCATTACATACTGAAGCTACACAACTTTTCAAAGAAAAAAATAAAAATAATTCTCTTAATTATGCACGGAATGGTAGAAATAAGAAAACTCGTTTCAAGCACAGGTTGAAGTAACGGACCGAGGTCTATAAATACATTAAATATGCCTAAAAGCATCAATAAATGAAGAAAAAAAATAAGGTAAACAAATTATTTTTACTCCCTCCATATACTCCATCTATGATAGATGGAGTATATGGAGGGAGTAAAAATAATTTTTTTAGCGAAGAAAAAAAATAAGCTAAAAAAATTATTTTTACTCGCTCCATATACTCCATCTATGGAGTATATGGAGGGAGTAAAAATAATTTGTTTAGCTTATTTTTTTTCTTCATTTATTGATGCTTTTATGCATATTTAATGTATTTATAGACCTCGGTCCGTTACTTCAACCTGTGGTTTCAAGTGGCTTGTACTCGTTTAACGGGACACGCCCACTCAGTAGGCACAAACTGTTCTTTTATCAGAGACACCATCTGAGACATTTTCTGGCAAAATAAACATTCATTCACCATTACCCCACGTATTAATTGGCATTATTATACAGTTTATATCGGTTTATATACAGTTTAAATTTCCACACTGATAACCGCATTTCCTTAAACTGTTAACAGACATTACTATTAATTCTCTGTATATATTTTTTGATGTGCAATGATCATACTTTATAATCTGTCGAAACTATTTTGTTCAGGTGACACATTTAATTAACTAGTATAAATAATTAAAAAATAGCATGCCTCATTTGCATATGAAAATAGCCTGATACCACCGCGAGTCACTATCAGTAAAATAAATATTACTAAATGATTATATCTGTATAGTGGGCACTCGTAATTTTTAGAACTGGTGGAATAATGCCATAATTATACACTTATCTAATTCCTACAAAGAACATGTGCCTACCGAGTGAGCATGTACCTTTAACCCTTACAGTGCTTATTTTCCATTTTTCTCATCAAAAACATGTTTTGACAACACTTTGGAATCATTTCCATTGGAAATGATTCTAAAGTGCGGTCAAACCATGCTTTTATTGAGAAAGACGATCAAATATAACACAACAGCAGACGACTATTTTCGTTTCCCGCATTCTCAGGGTTAAGGGTGTTCAGCATGAAATGGTTGTGTGTCATTTACTATGTCCATCTAGATGTGTGGCTCCTGCCATAGGTTTAAGTAACGGACCGAGGTCTATAAATACATTAAATATGCCTAAAAGTATCAATGAATGAAGAACAAAAATATGGAGGGTGTAAAAAAACCTGACTGTACCTTGCCTTTGTAGGTTGGGAGGTACGCAGATATTAACCCTTTCAACCCTAAGGAACTGGAATGGACTGTGATATGCTAATGTTCCGACCAATCCAATGGTCGCAAAATGATTTTCAGATTCGTCCATTTATGAAAAGGAGGTGTTTTTGTTCTCAAAAATATTAAAATTACTTTCAAAATGTGCAGATCCTGATGAGACGGCTCGTTACGAGCCGGCTCATCTGGATCTGCACTTTTTGCATAAACCGATATAGCGGGTTCAAATGGTTAATGATGAACCATCCTTACCTGGTTTTCACGTCGTACGCAGGTTAAAGTTTTTGGTTAAAGTTTTTTGGTAATCATGTACCATCAAAGCCTCGGCGGGCGCGACGTGTGGGCCACGGCCATCTAGTTGTTGATGCCGCTTGCAGGAAGCTAGACATAGTCGTCAGAATTACGTCCAGGGGTCCGTGCGTTTTGTGCGTCCGTACATCCGTATTCTGTGTTACAAGTGTTTACATACCTTATATCTCCATAGCCCTTACTTCGATTTACTTCAAACTTCAAAATGTTTCTTTATCATCGTCAATAGTTTAATTATATAGCCCATCCATGCGGCCCACATGTCCAAGATCAAGGATTTTACGTACCTTATATCACCACAACGTCATTTTCAAATGTTACAGTCTTCAAATAAATACTCTGAAACCATCACAAGCCTCAACTAGCTTGACATGCGGGCCGTATAATTATTCCCTCGCCGATAGGCAAGAGGGGATATAGCGTTAGTCCATGTACGTACGTGACTCGGCGTGCCTTAGTAACACCTTTCATTTTTCAATAATTCATGAACCGCTTCACCAATTTTGATGATATTTGGCCACGACCCACGTCCGACCGCCCAAGGTCAAAGTCACTGAGGACGTATGCTCATCTTGTTTGTAAGGCAAAAATGTTAAAGTTTTTTTCTTTTTTCAATGACTCATCAACCCCTTTGCGGATTTTGATAATATTTGGCTACAATGTGTGTCTAGGTATGCTGCTTTGTTTTGCATACGACCTACGTCTGACCGCCCAAGTTCAAGGTCAATGAGGTCAATGAGGACATGATTTTGTTTAACGATGCCAGTTCTGGTTTAAAGGTGCGTCTGGATGATTCTAATGTGCTGTCAAAGCATGTTTTCATCAAGTAAAAATGAAAAATAAGCGACAGTGCATGTATTGTAAAGGGAAACAATATTTCAAGTGGCTTATTTGGGTGTTGAATTCCAAATATGCCGAAAGATGGAAAATTCTAGACAACAAAATTTAATTTGCCATTCTACAAGTCAAACCAACTTGCATTATGGGATTATAATTATTCCAGGAAGCGGCCATCTTCCTCCAAGAGGGTGAAAACAACGACAAATATGCCACGCATCCCAGAGACCACGACGCCCTACCAGCATACGAGATAGCCCACCATCCCTGGTTCCACGTGATGGATCTCGCCGCAGCATTGCTGGTTATGGGTCTAGCGGCAGCGGAACGGCCCGCAGTCGGCTTCCTCAAGTTACCAGTTGGGGTAAGATTTACTCTTAACCCTTACAGTGCTGAATAACATTTTGTCGTCTGCTGTTTATTGTTAATTTTCTCATCAAAAGCATGTATTGACAACACGTTAGAATAATTTACAAGTGCCGCTAACATTTACAATATAATAACTGTAATAACCCTAAATATTCGGACACAGTTGATTCTGGGGAAACACATATAAATATATGCTTACCCACAGTGAAGAGTGTCCCAATATTTAGGGTTAGTATGGCTGTACTGGTTTATCACAATAACAATGTGTTTTGGGGGTTTCCCAAAACAAATGGTGTTCGAACACTTAAGGAATAAAACCATGGGCTATTCAGTTTACAAGGGGGTACAATACATGTGGTCTGTTTAATGTGCGTGGAGTCCAAAGGACTCCTCGCAAACTTTAAACAGACCAAATGTATTATTAACCACAGTAAACGCAACAGCCCATGGTTTTATTACTTATATTTACATTGCATTTTCTGATAGATTCAAAAATGTAAATAAGCAAATATGGCGTTAAAATTAAGAATAATCTTGTTTTCTGTCATTTTGTCGCAATTGCTGGAACAGCAACGTTGCCGATCAGTAGCGTGACGTTATTGACAATGACGATGAACGTCAAGTATGTTAATGACGTCAAACAAACTTTAACGAATCAATGTCGCGCGATGTCACGTGGGGCTAATGTAATGTACTGGGATATAAACGCAATACGTTGAATGGGCGTTTCCATTATGAATTTAAAGACAGTGTAAATATTCAGGGTTATTACGGTAAACAAAAAAATCCTGATATTCTATATATAGAAAATGTCTCGTCTATTTTTAGGTCCACGGTTCCCTGGAGATATTTGGGCTCCTGGTTCTGAGCTTGGAGCTGGGAATCAGAATGAAGTGGCTAGGTTGGCGGGAGTACATTCGACATAAACGTACAACCTTCAAGGTTAGTCCATTAGTGGCTGTGACGGAGAAATGGGGCATATAGGATTTGTGACCAGTATAGATCCTGATCAAATAGCAATGGGGGCCCCCTTCAGAAATCCCGATTTTTTTTTTACGAAATATTGAGCGTAGAATTCAGGAAATGGCTTCCTAAATTTAAAAAAAATCCGGGGGAACATGCCCCCGGACCCCCTACCCAATTCCCTCGCACCGCTCAGTCGACGAACGAGCATACCTCATTCAAGTTCCATGTGGCCCCCCCCCCCCCCCCCCCCCTTGATGAAATCCTGGATCCGCCACTGAATAGGTCACTTCTGTAGCCTGATAGCAATCTATATTGCTTGTTACAAGTATGACCAGTGTTTCATTGATGGAATGGCGATAAACACTGATCCTGATCGGACTGTCGCCACCTTGTCCGTCCGTCCGTCTGTCAGTTTGTCTGTCCGAGATTTGCGTAAGTTTTCGTGTACATATTTGTCATCATCCATATTTTCATTCTGTGGCCTACTGAACAAGTTTCCATTACAGTTTTGCAGGGGTACAAGGTCAAGGTTGTGCCTACTGATGTACCTTTAACCCTTACAGTGCTGAATTAAAATTGTCGTCTGCTGTTTATTTTTTATTTTCCATTTTTATCAAAAACATGTTTTGACAACACTTTAGAATCACTTCCATTGGAAATGATTCTAAAGTGTGGTCAAACCATGCTTTGCTTTTGGAGGGGTACATCCATCAGTGTTACAGATTTCTTGTTTTCTTTATTTCAGATTTTTTTTTGGACAGTCATGTTTGTCGAAGCTGTAGTAGTACTGGTGCGACAGACGAACCATTTCCGGGTCACGCGCGCACTGCGACCTCTATTCTTGTTGAATTCCCATTACTGTCGGCAGGTGCGGAGGTAATGTCATATATTGTTATACAAACTTAGACAGAATGATTGACACTCAACAGGAATTTAAACAAAATCTATTCTACATTTGCTCCGAACATTCGACGTCATTTATGAAAAATATCACAAATTTTGTAAATATTTTTCATGAGATATTGCGCATCTTCTTAGGTACAAAATCACATGGCTTTTCTCATATTTGGGCCTTGCACAGGAATTACATTCCTTGTGATTTCACGGATATTGATTTTAAATGACTTTAAATTATGCGCATAAGCTGTGATTTTTTTGGTCAATTTTTTAAGCTGTGAACTTTGGGTCAATTTTTGATGTATTTACAGTAAATATTGAATTTTTATACGCTCGTTTGGAAAACAACATGGTGTATTATCAATCTATGGTGTACGGCTCTACTTGTCAACGTCAGGGGTATGATAGAGAATAGTAGGTTAGTGCCGTGAATGGGAAAAAATATCTGGCAAGGCTCAGGAAACGGGATGGGCGAGGCTCTGCCGAGCACATCCCGTTTCCGTGCCGCGTCAGATATTGTTTCCCATTCACGGCACTAACCTACTATTCTATTTATCCCGTCAACCCCTAAAAATGGCTTTAAAATGCAAAAATAGTATTGACTGGATATCAAAAATGTTTCATGGCACTGTGTTTCACGGCACATACGCACTGTGTTGACGGGATAAATTTCTTTTCTTATCAAAAACAATGTTTCATAATTGCAGCACAAAAATATTTACACAATTCCCTAACATTTGATTGGCCCGTAGCAAGTCTCTGTCCAAAATTTACATCCCAGTAAACTCCTACGCCGAACAACTTTCCGTAACCGTGATGCGCAGTTAAAATAATTCTTCAGAAAACGGAAAATAAACACATTTTCTTGATGAATTTATTTCAAATACTGGAATTATAAGGAATGAACGGCCTTTTTGTTGAATTTATCGGGGATATAAACTTGGAAAAGTCGCGGGAATACTGGACGAGGCCTTAAAAAATTACAATTTTCGAAAAAAAAAAAAAAAAAAATAATTTATTTTTGTTTTCGAAACTTGTAATTTTGTATCGCTTCGTCCAGTATTCCCGCGACTTTTCCAAGTTTATACCCCGATAAATTCCACAAAAAGGCCATTCATTCCTATAGTAAATAATGCCTGTTGCAGAATTGCACGACAAACGTTGCAGTCGTTACCACCAATCATTGACATGCTGGGACTGCTGTTGTTTGTCATGTTGATTTTCTCTATATCAGGTAATATTAACTCTTTGCATGCTAGCGGTGAAAATATCCGCCAAACAAATTAGGGGTATATTTTTTATTTCTCTCTGTAAATATGTATTGGAATTTCATTAGAATTGAGTCCTTTACAAGGAGAAATAAAAGAAAATATGATGATTTTTGTCCGCTATTTTTGAACTATTTATAGCCCACAGTTTCCCAGCATGCAAAGAGTTAACATCCACAGTTAAGCCATAATATGTTATTGTGAGTGTGACGATAAATTTGGCGTGTTTTGCGACCAGTGCAGATCCAGATCGGCCTGATCAGGATCTGCACTGTTCGCCATTTCATAAGTGAAACACCCATTATACTTCTAACAAGAAAGATAGATCATTAGCAGGCCACATGAGTGTGCTCTTTCATCCAGTAGCCGATTTCATGAACATTGCAAAGTATACTTATCTAGCAAAGTATACTTTGAGGGAGTAGTCATTTATTTTTCCCGAAATACATTATGTCATATAGAACTAACGACAGTATATATTTGATGATTAAAAGTATGCAGAATTATTATACTGAATGTATTACATTATCACAGCCAAAATGGCTGTGATAATGTAATAAATTCAGTATAATAAAAAATAACAAATTTATCATAAAATTTAAAATTTCTCCCTCAAAGTATACTTTGCTAGAAAAGTATACTTTGCAATGTTGGTGAAATAGGCTACAGATCTGCTACACTGGTCATAATACCATAAGCCACATTTCTCGTGTCACGGCCACAAATATGGTAACAGGAGAAGAATTCACATATTAAAGTGTAAAAGCTTGTTTTCTAATCCTATTCTCAATTGTATGTATAATTTTATTGTCGAGCCCGCTTGCGGAAAGCGAGACATAGTGATCACAATGACGTCCGGGTGTCCGTGCGTCCGTCCGTCCGAAATCTGTGTTAAAGTTTTTAAATACATGTACCTTAATTATATATCTGCAGTCCTAAGTCACATTGACTTGAAACTTCATATGCTCATTAGTCATGATCCATATGTTCATGCTATATCCCACTTATGCGGCCCCTGTGCCCAAGGTCAAGGTCAAATGACTTAGAAGTTTGCGTTCCGAAATCTGCGTTAAAAGTTTTTAAATACCTTATATCTCTGCAGTCCTAAGTCACATTGACTTGAAACTTCATATGCTTATTACCGGTAGTCATCATCCATATATTCATTCTGTGTCCCACTCATGCGGCCCCTGTTCCCCTATGTCAAGGTCAAATGACTTAGAAGTTTGCGTTAAAGTTTCTGTCAAAATTTGCGTTAAATTTTCCACATACCTACTATCTCTGTAACCGTAAGTCAGATTTGCTTGACACTTTGCTTATTGGGCATCAAACTTCAAATAAATACACACTAAGACCCACAAATGCCTCGGCGGGCTCGACATGCGGGACGCGACCATCCTCGTATATATACATATCTCACTTGCCATACTTTGAAATAAAT
Organism: Conchocele bisecta; assembly: GCA_029237695.1. Lineage (NCBI taxonomy): Eukaryota > Metazoa > Mollusca > Bivalvia > Lucinida > Thyasiridae > Conchocele > Conchocele bisecta. The sequence continues at coordinate 25,644,186 of CM055277.1, forward strand.
AACTAAATATGGTAATTTCCGTCATAAAATTAAATTAGTAACAACTCATCTTATGCAGACGCTTTCCAAAAAGAATTCAATTTGCATTACTTGCATATTTTTAGCCTGTGTTACATATTGTGATACAAGGCCATATTTATGTGTTACATATTGTGATACAAGGCCATATTTATGTGTTACATATTGTGACACAAGGCCATATTTATGTGTTACATATTGTGATACAAGGCCATGTTACATATTGTGATACAAGGCCATATTGATGTGTTACATATTGTGATACAAGGCCATATTTATGTGTTACATATTGTGATACAAGGCCATATTGATGTGTTACATATTGTGATACAAGGCCATATTGATGTGTTACATATTGTGATACAAGGCCATATTGATGTGTTACATATTGTGATACAAGCCATATATATGTGTTACATTGTGATTACAAGGCCATATTGATGTGTTACTATTGTGATACAAGCCATATTGATGTTGTTTACATATTGTGATACAAGGCCATGGGGGCTGTGTTTTACATATTGTGATGTACAAGGCCATATTGTTTTTGGTGTGTTAACATAATTTGATACAATCCATATTGAGGTGTTACATATTGTGATACAAGGCCATTTGATGTTTACAAGATTGTGATACAAGGCCATATTTAAGTGATACACCAGGATGATTGTGTACAAGGCCAATATTGTGTATAACAAGTGCACCAAGGCCATATTTATTGTTACATATTGTGACAAGGCCCATATTTATGTGTTACTATTGTGAACAAGGCCATATTGATGTGTTAACATATGGCCAAGGCCATATTTGATGTGTTACATATTGTGATACAAGCCATATTGATGTGTTACATATTGTGATACAAGGCCATATTGATGTGAGGTTATTAATTTTGTGATACAGGCCATATTTGTGTTATATTGTACAAGTCCCATATTTATGTGAAACATATTGATACAAGGCCATATTTGATGTGTTACATATTGTGATACAAGGCCATATTGATGTGTTACATATTGTGTAACAAGGCATATATGTATTGTGTTACATATTGTGATTACAAGGCCATATTTTATGTGTTTACAAATTGTGATACAAGGCCATAATTGATGTGTTACATATTGTGATACAAGGCCATATTGATGTGTTTACATATGTGATTACAAGGCATAGTTGATGTGTTACATATTGTGATACAAGGCCATATTGATGTGTTACATATTGTGATACAAGGCCATATTGATGTGTTACATATTGTGATACAAGGCCATATTGATGTGTTACATATTGTGATACAAGGCCATATTGATGTGTTAACCAAATATTGTGTTACAAGGCCATATTGATGTGTTACATATTGTGATACAAGGCCATATTGATGTGTTACATATTGTGATACAAGGCCATATTGATGTGTACATATTGTGATACAAGGCCATATTGATGTGTTACATATTGTGATACAAGGCCATATTGATGTGTTACATATTGATGTGTGACATATTGTGTTTACAATTACCATGGGATGTGTTACATATTGTGATACAAAAGGATATTTATGTGGTTACATATTGTGATACAATATAGATGTGTTACATATTGATGGTTTTGTTACATATTTGTACAAGGCCATATTGATGTGTTACATATTGTGATACAAGGCCATATTGATGTGTTACATATTGTGATACAAGGCCATATTGATGTGTTACATATTGTGATACAAGGCCATATTGATGTGTTAATCTTGTGAACCAAGGCCATATTGGGATGTGTTACATTTTGTTTTATACAAAGGCCATAATTGAAGTTGTTACTTATTGTGATACAAAGGCCATATTGATGGTGTTACATATTGTGATACAAAGGCCAATATTGATGTTGTACTATTGTGATTACAAGGCCTTTTTATTGTTGTTGCATATTGTGATACAAGGCCATATTGATGTGTTACATATTGATGTGTTACATATTGTGATACAAGGCCATATTGATGTGTTACATATTGTGATACAAGGCCATATTGATGTGTTACATATTGTGATACAAGGCCATATTGATGTGTTACATATTGTGATACAAGGCCATATTGATGTGTTACATATTGTGATTACAAGGCATATTGATGTGTTAATTTTGTGATACAAGGCCCATTATTGATGTGTTAATTATTGTGGATACAAGGCCATATTGATTGTGTTCATATTTGTGCTACAAGGCCCCATATTGAGTGTTTACATTATTGTGATACAAAGGCCTATTGTGTGTTTACATATTTTGATAACAAGGCCTAATTGGGATTGTGTTACAATTGTGGATAAAGGCATATTGATTTTGTGTTTAATATTGTGATACAAGGCCATTTATTAATTGTGTTAACCATATTGTGTTACAAGGCCATATGATGTGTTACTTATTGTGATACAAGGCCCTATTATGTGTTACCTATTTGTGGATACAAAGGCCATATTTATGTGAATATAAGTGATTTACAAGGCCCTTTATTGGATTGTGTTACATATTGTGATAACAAGGCCATATTGAAGTGGTTACATATTGTGATACAAGGCATATTGATGTGGTAATATTGTTTGCTACAAGGCCATATTGATGTGTTAAATATTGTGATAACAAGGCCATATTTGATGTGTTACCATATTTGTGATTACAAGGCCATATTGATGTGTTTCTCTTGTGATACAAGGCCAATATTGATGTGTACTTATTGTGATTACAAGGCCATATTGATGTGTTACATATTGTGATACAAGGCCATATTGATGTGTTACATATTGTGATACAAGGCCATATTGATGTGTTACATATTGTGATACAAGGCCATATTGATGTGTTACATATTGTGATACAAGGCCATATTGATGTGTACATATTGTGATGTGTACATATTGTGATACAAGGCCATATTGATGTGTTACATATTGTGATACAAGGCCATATTGATGTGTTACATATTGTGATACAAGGCCATATTGATGTGTTACATATTGTGATACAAGGCCATATTGATGTGTTACATATTGTGTGTTACATATTGTGATACAAGGCCATATTGATGTGTTACATATTGTGTGTTACATATTGTGATACAAGGCCATATTGATGTGTTACATATTGATGTGTTACATGTGCGTTACATATTGTGATACAAGGCCATATTGATGTGTTACATATTGATGTGTTACATATTGTGTGTTACATATTGTGATACAAGGCCATATTGATGTGTTACATATTGATGTGTTACATATTGTGTGTTACATATTGTGATACAAGGCCATATTGATGTGTTACATATTGTGTGTTACATATTGTGTGTTACATATTGTGATACAAGGCCATATTGATGTGTTACATATTGTGTGTTACATATTGTGATACAAGGCCATATTGTGTGTTACATATTGTGTGTTACATATTGTGATACAAGGCCATATTGTGTGTTACATATTGTGTGTTACATATTGTGATACAAGGCCATATTGTGTGTTACATATTGTGTGTTACATATTGTGATACAAGGCCATATTTATGTGTTTTATAAGTAACATCTCTGTTCCAGAATTATTAAAATAATAGAATATTATTTTTTTGCAGGTTTTTATCTTTTCTCGCCAATTGAAAATTATCCAGTAAGTATTATTATCCCGTCAACACAGTGCGTATGTGCCGTGAAACATTTTTGATATCCTGTCAATACGACCTAATCACTGCGTATGCATATGTGCGGTTGCTGTGGTTATATTTTTGCATTTTACAGCCATTATAGGTGTTGACGGGATAAATAGAATAGTAGGTTAGTGCCGTGATTTCATGGAACGCCTTGTATATTTCATACATGCATTTATCATGCTGTAGCAAATCCACGACCCACCACCCAACCCTTACCCCAAGGTCAAGGTCACAAACTTAGCATGTTCAATAACTTAACGTTGGGGTAAATGTTGTGTAACTTCTGTTTATTTACAGGGAACGCCTCCATATTTCATACATGCATTGATCTGATGATACTCTATCGTGCTATAGCAAATCCATGACACCCCACCCCTTTCCCCAAGGTCAAGGTCACAAACTTAGCACATTCGTAAACTTAACGTTGGGGTAAATGTCTAATAACATTTGTTTCCTTTCATGGAACACCTTGATATTTCATACATGCATTCCTCAGATGACCCTCTATCATGCTGTAGCAAATCCACGATCCACCACCGAAACCCCTACCCAAAGGTCAAGGTCACAAACTTAGCATGTTAATAAACTTAACGTTGGGGTAAATGTTGTGTAACTTCTGGTTCTTTACAGGGAACGCCTTCATATTTCATACATGCATTCATCTGATGATTCTCTATTGTGCTACAGCAAATCCATGACCCACCCACCCCTTTCCCCAAGATCAACATCATAAACTTAACGTTGGAGTAAATGTCTTTTTATAACTTCTGTTTCTTTAATACAGGGAACTCCGTGGTATTTCATACATGCATTTATCTGATGATATTCTATCGTGCTATAGCAAATCCATGACCCACCCTTCACCCCTTCACCCCTTCCCCAAGGTCAAGGTCACAAACTTAGCGCATTCATAAACTTAACGTTGAGGTAAATGTCTTATAACATCTATTTCCTTTCATGGAACGCCTTGATATTTCATACATGCATTCCTCAGATGACCCTCTATCATGCAGTAGAAAATCCACAGCCCACCACCCAAACCTTACCCCAAAGGTCAAGGTCACAAACTTAGCATGTTCATAAACTTAACGTTGGGGTAAATGTTGTGTAACTTCTGTTTCTTTACAGGGAACGCTTTGATATTTCATACATGCATTCATCTGATGATCCTCTATTGTGGTACAGCAAATCCATGACCCACCTCCACCCCTTTCCCCAAAATCAACATCATAACCTTAACGTTGGAGTAAATGTATTTTTATAACTTCTGTTTCTTTACAGGAAACGCCTTAATATTTCATACATGCATTCATCTGATGATTCTCTATTGTGTTACAGCAAATCCATGACCCACCCCACCCCTTTCCCCAAGGTCAAGGTCACAAACTTAGCACATTCATACATGCATTCCTCATGTGAATAGCTATCATGCTGTAGAAAATCACCAACTTAGTGCGTTCATAAACTTAACGTTGGGTTAAATTTTGTTTTACTTCTGTTTTCAGGGAGCACAATGATATTTCATACATGCATTCATCTTAATATGCCATATCATGCTTTAGCAAATCCACGACCCACCTTCCACCACTGACCCCAATGTTAAGGTCCACCGCACACCCCTTAACCCAAGGTCAAGTTATATAATATTCATGTTTTTTTTATACAACTGTGCCAAGTTTGAGTGAAGGCTGCCAACAGGCGAGCTTCGTTGTCTTCTGACAACTCTTGTTATACACCTGTTTGAAACACGGAACATGTTATGGTATACCTCTGTCCATCCGTCCCTCTGCAACCCCAATCCGATTGACTTGAAACTTCATGTGCTTGTTTATCATCATCAATATTTCTAGTATATGACCCTTCCATACAGCATCATGCATGCCTAAGAATAAGGTCAAATGACTTTGAAATTTGTGTTAATGTTTTTGCAATATATACTGGCGCTGGACATGAAGGCCATAGCCATCTGGATACATGCGTTTATGTCTTGTATTTGTTTGTTCCAGTACTTTAAGACGATACAAGACAGCTTCATCAGTTTATTTATCCTCCTCACTACTGCAAAGTAAGTTCGCACTTAGCTCAAGCTCACATTGGGCTCAATTTCACATTAGGGACGGGCCGTGGCCTAGGGGATATGACATTGGACTTCAATACTGGAGGCTGTGAGTTAATTATCCCGTCAACACAGTGCGTATGTGCCGTGAAACATTTTTGATATCCAGTCAATACTATTTTTGCATGTTACAGCCATTTGTAGGTGTAGGCCGTGAATGGGAAAAAATAACTGGCGCGGCACGGAAACGGGATGTGCTCGGCAGAGCCTCGCCCATCCCGTTTCCTGAGCCTTGCCAGATATTTTTTCCCATTCACGGCACTAACCTACTATTCTCTATCTATTTTTCTTATTTCTGAACCAAAGTATATGTTGTGACCACTCATTTGAACCGTGGTCACAACATATACTTCTGATGAGAAATAAAGAAATTCTTGAGCCTTGCCGGATACTTTTTCCCATTCACGGCACTAACCTACTATTCTCTATAACATAGTATTTCCATCACACTGGTCTGTCAGTTCACACTTGAAACTATGGTCCCGTCTCTATATGACAGCTGTTGCTGGGATGTTAAACCCATTCATTTAACTTTCAAGTTCTCATTATGCTCAAGTTTTCAATGTACTCGTGATCAAATTTGTGCTCAATTTATCATTATGCTTAAGTTCTCATTTTTCTCAGAGCTCATTATGCTCAATGTTCAGATTTTGCTCGAAGTTCTCACAATAATTTGCTGTATTTAGTCCAAACACCGTGTATAGGGGGCATTTTTATGTATCCCAAGAAAATTTTTGGGGTATATATACAGTGATCCAGATAAGTTTTATATCTAAACAGTATTATACCCCCATATTTCAAATTCAATGCATATTTTACTTTTACAAATGAGCCGCGCCATGTGAAAACCGGGCTTAATGACAAATTTTTCAGTTTTTACTTTTTAGCGTATTCTGAATTGTACATCTTTTAAAATCCATATGCCGCCAAAATTATCAATGTATACCAATTATTTTTCATTTTAGAAGTATTTTTATGACGCGTGGTAAAAACTTATATGACGTTTTAGATCAATGACGTGGAAATTACGACATTTTTATCAACGGCGTATACAAGGGGTGTTGATAAAATACCCGGACAAGTCCTATAGATTTGTCATCTTTTATCGCATGTCAACCAAATTTGAATATCTCGTAGCCTTTCCAAGTGTTTCCCATTAGGCCAAGACAAAGTATGAAAATAATGTTTATTGCAGTTGCTATTAATGTAACGTCATGTTTTGGATTGCGGCCCAAGTAACCGTTAATTCCGTATGAATAATTTTCAAATAAGGCAGAGTGTTAGCGTTTCCCTGTTGTTTGCTGCTGTCTGAAATAATTTTGGGGAATAATAGCGACATTATTTAACATTTCGTATGTGACGACATATTTTAAAGTAGGAAGAAGGCCGCTTATAACATTAACTTTGTAACAAAACACGACATTGGGCAGATTTGGTAGCGTGATTATGACCTTATAATTGTCGCCGTGTGTCTTTCTTGAGGATCGCCTGATTCAGACATACATTATTATGCAGTCAGGTGATAAGCTGATGATTTGGTACTACAAATCGTGCGAAAAGCAAGTTTATGACCATCAAATTTCCAATTAATTTCAAGACTTTTCGAAAACTCCACCGACCTCACTGTGTGTTTTGTGCATTATGTATTGCTTATACACAAACAATGAAGGAGCTGCATTGAAATCACTGATTCTGATTCTATTAGAGAGATTTTGATGCATTTGTTTTGCCAAATTCAATACAAACCCTGCATATATATATCATTATATCATGTATATAGATGCGTGTCAACCTCCGTTTATGATAAAATGAGTGGCATTAAATGGCATATCATTCGCTAAGTACTGGAAGAATTGTTCAAAAGTGTCTCAATTTACGAAGATAATAGATGGTAATATCGTTGGCATACACTAGGTTGTTTATATTTAAGATTATTTAGGATTCAAGGTGCAGTGTAAGCGAGGACTTCGCTGATATGTAGCCAGTTAAATTATGAGTTCACCATTTTAAATTCATAAGGATAACCGACGAAAAGAGTGACAATGTCAAAGAACGACAGTTAGGCGACAATGCACAGCGCCTGAAGCATTTCTAAGTCATTGATGCTGCGAGGAACTCATGCAAGTATCCTTGCTATAATATTTTGTCACGACACCATGGCCATAACGTCCAACATGTATTCACGTTCAGTGACGTCACAAGTACGTGACGTCAAGTCATGACGTTATAATATGTGTACTAAGGTGCAAGGCATCGCGTCTCATATTAGTGAAAGTTTCAGTAAGTTATAATTTTCCGTTTTCTGTTCACACTTAATGTTAACTGACACCAGTAAACGTAAATGGGAGGGCAAAATGTGAACTTTTACAGCGACGCTGCAAACGTCGTTTTTCCGACGTCGTTTACCGCTTTTCATGACGTTGTCATTAAGCCCGGTTTTCGTTTGGCGCGGCCCAAATGTATTATTGATTTTCTTCCTTTAATATTAAATAGGGAACAAATGATAAAAAATAAAACAAATTTTAAACTTCACTTATTTCACCTAAATAAATTTTCAACTTTATTACAGTATTTTCTCTACTCAATTTGAAAATCATTGCGTATTTTCACATTGCTGCGAGTATTTTGTACTCCCACTTTTGATAATCAATGAGTATTCTGCTAAAATAAGTGCGTAAAATACGCCAATATGCACCTTATCTGGAGCTCTGCATAGTCGCCACCCTGTCTGTCTGTCCGTAAGTCTGTTTGCTCGTCTGTTCGACATTTCTGTTAAAGTTGTCATACATACTATCTCTGTTACCGTAAGTCTGATTGGCTTGAAACATAATATACTTCTTGTAATTGTTCATATTTTAATTATATGGTCAGGGATGGTCCGTGGCCTAGGTGTCTTCCATAACGGGTGTTGTGCAATCCTCACCCTAGGCGTAAAAAACACTTACATAGTATTTCCATACCGCTGGTCTGTCGGATGAGACTTTAAACTGTGTCCCAACTCTATCTGACCTCAGCTGTTGCTGGGATGTTGAACACATTCACCTTCACCTTCATTACATAGCCCACCCTGTGCTCAGGGTCAAATAATTCCAGCACAAAAATATTTACACAATTCCCTAACATTTGATTGGCCCGTAGCAAGTCTCTGTCCAAAATTTATATCCCAGTAAACTCCCACGCCGAACTACTTTCCGTAACCGTCAGGCGCAGTTAAAATAATTCTTAATAAAACGGAAAATAAACACATTTTCTTGATGAATTTATTTCAAATGCTGGAATTATAAGGAATGAATGGCCTTTTTTTGGAATTTATCGGGGATATAAACTTGGAAAAGTCGCGGGAATAGGGCCTTCGTCCAGTATTCCCGCGACTTTTCCAAGTTTATACCCCGATAAATTCCACAAAAAGGCCATTCATTCCTATAATGAATTATCCATCGGTGCTACCGATTTATGTGGGTCATATGATTCATGTCATATTTGCACACCGGTGCTGCCATAGAAAGTAGCATAAAAATATTGACAGATGAAAGTTGAGATATTTATCTATTTCCAGTTACCCGGATGTAATGATGGCGGCTTACAACGTCAATCGTTTCTCTGCATTATTCTTTATAATATACATATCTATAGAAGTCTACTTTGTTATGAATTTGGTAAGTAGGAACGAGATGGGTTGATGGTCCAATGGTAGGGGATTGGACAAACATTCTGGATTAGTATAATTTCAAGGCCCCCATTTCTAGTTATATAATACCCTTGGCATACGTCAAGGGGTACACAGTTTTCATATTTCTGTCTGTCCGGGCCAACATCGGGGGTTTAGTAGTCCAAGTTGTACTCATTCGCTTGCTGGCTTCCTAGTGGAACCTAGTGGAACGACCAGGGTCATATTTTTTTACTAGGGGTTTAGGAGCTTAGGGGCGTGGTTAGGAACAAAAGATTCCTTTGTATTATTCAGTTAGCTCGTAATTCTATTGAAATTTAGGAGCTATTCCTTTGATCTTTTAAATAACAAATAGCTCATAACTCCCAAATGTTTGAACGTCCGTCCATCCGTCCGTCCGTAAGATTTGGGTTAAAGTCTTTGTTTGTCCAGGCGGAGGCTGGTGGTATCTGTGAGCCTCTGTTCACTTGCTCTAGTTTTCTATTTTATTCATTTCTCATTGAAAGTATATGTTGTTACCACTCATTTGAACCGTCTCGGCGAGACGGTTCAAATGAGTGGTAACAACACATACTTCATAATTAAGAGAGAATTATAGATATTCTTTGTCTGAACACTTTTGTAGCTTTCACATGCAACAATTAAGGATACCTGCATCCAGACAAAGATTATTGTATTGGGAACATTCTTCTTTAATAAAAAAAAAAAGAAGAAAAAAAGTGCTGGATTTTATTGAAATTGCCCAAAAATCATACTTTTGTCGAGGGGGTGAATGGGTTTCCTCTTTTTCGTTACATTTTTCACCAATTTCCTCTTTTCTCACAATACGCTGCTCACATCCCGGAGATTTGCGTTTGCGTGTTTGGCTCCCTGCTATATGTTACCTTAATTCAGATTGACTTGACACTTAATAAATATACTTATTTGTCATCATCCTTATTTTCATTCTATAGCCCACCATGCGGCCCCTGTGATGAACGTCAAGGTCAATAACTTTGCATTGAAGTTTCGGAGTCGATTTGCAAATGTTTCGTTTTTTTATCCTTCAGGATCAAAAAACGAAAAGTTGTGGAAATTGACTCCCCATGTTAAATTCCCATAAGAAAATATTTTTTTCGCAATAAAATAAATATTTTTTGGGGAGGGTGACTTTTTGTTATTGATGAAAAAGTACTTTCTTTTAAATATTTTTTAGATTTAATGTGTTTAATGGCCAAATGTTCGTCGGCAGCAAAACATGGAACAGACAGTAGAAGTTTGCGGTGAAGTTTGTGATGGGTACATCAACCATCAGAGTTATTGATTTCTTGTCCATTTCAGTTTCTGGGCGTTGTTTTAGTCACGTTTTCCGCCTTAGAAAAGGAGAAACTCCGAAATCTGTTCTTCCATAGAAGAGAGGGGTGTCGGTTCGCTTTCAGACTCCTAGTCACACTGGCTGTAAGTGTTGTGCTGAATACATGTACCATTTATTTGATGAAATAAATTTTGTTGTCTGCAGTTTATTTTTAGCTCACCTTTTCATCTGTCTTAGTCGATCATCCTCGTTCGTCAACATTTTTAAATATTTCCTTTTAGTTTCCATTGTTATCAACAACATAGTTTGGCAGCACTTTGGAATCATTTCCAGTGGAAATTATTCTAAAGTACTTTCAAAGTATATTGTTATTGAGCAAAATGATAATATATGAAACAGCAAAAAATGATATATATTCCGTACATTATATCGAAAGTGGACACAGAATTCAATTCTGCACGAGTTGGGTTTTTTTTGTCAATTTTTTACTTCATTTATGGAAAATATGGCTTAATTATAATGATTTTCGAGGTCAAATTTGGCGAGGCAATATACGACAATTGGACAAAGGAGGTAATTCTAGAGCTTGGTATGTACATGCATGTCACCTCCTACAAACAAATCTTTATTTATCTGATACATTTTGCTCTCAGACAGTTCAGGTATTTTTGGGATTTCGGTATCTACTGTCTCTGTAACCATAAGTCAGATTGACTTGAAATGCCATCTGCTTAGTAGTATTCATCCGTATTTTCATTCCGTGACCCCTGTACCCAACTGACTTAAAACCTTGCTTTAAAGTTTTCGGTTACCCACTATCTCTCTAGCCAAAAGTCAGATTTGGCTTGTCATATTTATAGTCATATTTCCATTCTGTAGCCCACTCATGTATAGGAATGAATGGCCTTTTTGTGGAATTTATCGGGGTATAAACTTGGAAAAGTCGCTGGAATACTGGACGAAGCGATAAAAAATTACAATTTTCGAAAAAAAAAAATATATATATTTTTTTTCGAAAGTTGTAATTTTTTAAGGCCTCGTCCAGTATTCCCGCGACTTTTCCAAGTTTATATCACCGATAAATTCCACAAAAAGGCCATTCATTCCTTATAATTCCAGCATTTGAAATAAATTCATCAAGAAAATTTGTTTATTTTGCGTTTTCTTAAGAATTATTTGAACTGCACCTGACGGTTACGGAAAGTAGTTCGGCATGGGAGTTTACTGGGATATACATTTTGGACAGAGACTTGCTACGGGCCAATCAAATGTTAGGGAATTGTGTAAATATTTTTGTGCTGGAATTATTGGCCCATGTACCCAAGGTCAAAGGACTTGGAACTTTTCATTAAAGTTTTTGTCGACATATGCATGAAAGTTTTCGGGTATCCACTATCTCAAGGTGCATGATCACGTGGTTACAACAACAACAACGTCGCCCACTCCAAAGTAAGTATTATTTGATTTGAAATATTGCGCAGCAAACGCGTCTTCATGAGATGCATTTGGTGGTCCAGGGAGTTTGGCACAGACTTATGTCGTTTTTGCAAAGAAGACACGGAAATCGATTAAAAAACGACAGAAGTTCGGGCGAAAATACAGACACCACCAAATGCAGCTTAACAAGACGCGTTTGATGCGCCATATTTCATCTTAATCTGTTGCGTAATAAGGACAATATAAAAGAATACTTACTTTCAATCGGATGGATTCTAGAAGTTTCAGTACTTGTTGTTGTTGTTAGTACCACGTGATCATACACCTTTAATTGTATCTCTGTAACCATAAGTCAGATTTGGCTTGAAACTTCATATGCTCATTTATAGGCATCCATCCATATTTTCCTTTTGTAGCCCACTCATGCGGCCCCTGTGCCCAAGGCCAAATCACTTAGAAATGTGCATTAACCCTTACTACGCTGAATTTAATGTTGTCGTCTGCTGGAAATGTTTTATTTTCATTATTTATCGACAAATACCTGGTTTTGACAGCACATGAGAATCGTCTCCAGTGGAGACGATTCTCATGTGCTGTCAAAACCAGTTTTTTGCTAAGAAATAAAGCAAAAATGAAAAACACCAGACGACAATTTCCGTCAACAGTGTAGGAAGGGTTAATGTTTTTGAGGGGTACATCCATCAGAGTTGCTGATTTCTTGTTTTTTCAGAATGACAAACATATTAACTTGCGATCATTTCTGAGCCTACTGGAGTTCTACAGACCAAAGCTAAGTAAGTAAATCATGACTCGGGATCAAACTTAGTATCTCGGGTGTTGATTGACAGTCACAGGGCTCCAGATAAGTCTTGTATCTAAAGAGTAGTACATGTATATCCCCAGATCTCAAATTCAATGCGTATTTTACTGTTTCAAATGTATTATTGATTTTCTTTCTTGTTATATAGGGAACAATTTGACACAAAATAAAATAAATTTAAAAATTCACTTATTTGAGCTGCAAAAAGCAAACACTGTTTGCTTTTTGCAGCTCAACTAAGTAAATGTTCAACTTTATTACAGTATTTTCACTACTAAATTTGAAAATCAGTGTGTATTTTCACTCTCAAATTTGATAATCAATGCGTATTCTGCTAAAATAAATGCGTAAAATACACCAATACCACCTTATCTGGAGCTCTGCATGTCCAAATGGTGACAAATCTCGGGTGTTAATTGACAGTCACAGGGCTCCAGATAAGTCTTGTATCTAAAGAGTAGTATATCCCCAGATCTCAAATTCAATACTGTTGCAAATGTATTATTTATTTTCTTCATTATTAAATGGGGAACAAATGACAAAAAATAAAACAAATTTAAAAATTCACTTATTTGAGCGCTACAAAAAGCAAACAGTTCTACCACCCCCACCTACAGGAGTCAGGTCCGTGCGTCCTTGCGTCCGTGCGTCGTGCTCCGTGCGTCGTAGCGTACCGTGCGTCCGTGCGTCCCGTGCGTCCCGTGCGTCCGTGCGTCCGTGCGTCCGTGCGTCCGTGCGTCCGTGCGTCTGTGCGTCCGTGCGTCCGTGTGTCCGTAAACTTAACATCAGAGAAATATTGTTATAACTTCTATTTCCTTCATCTAAAAATGCTCAATATTTCACACATGCATTCCTGTAAGGCTCTACTACCATGCTGTGCCAAATCCACGACTGTCCAACCCCCGCTGCTCCCCAGGGTCAAGGTCAAATACTTAGCCTCTTTACAAAACTTAACATCAGAGAAATATTGTTATAACTTCTATTTCCTTCATCTAAAGTGCTTAATAGTTCACACATGCATTCCTGTAAGGCTCTACTACCATGCTGTGCCAAATCCACGACCGTCCAACCCCTGCTGATCCTAAGGTCAAGGTCAAATACTTAGTCTCTTTACAAAACTTAACATCAGAGAAATATTGTTATAACTTATATTTCCTTCATCTAAAATGCTCAATATTTCACACATGCATTCCTGTAAGGCTCTACTACCATGCTGTGCTAAATCCATGACCGTCCAACCCCGCTGCTCCCAAGGTCGAGGTCAAATACTTAGTCTCTTCACAAAACTTAACATCAAGTCTCTTCACAAAACTTAACATCAGAGAAATATTGTTTTAACTTCTATTTCCTTCATCTAAAATGCTTAATATTTCACACATGCATTCATGTAAGGCTCTACTACCATGCTGTGCCAAATCCACGACCGTCCAACCCCCGCTGATCCCAAGGTCAAGGTAAAATACTTAGTCTCTTTACAAAAGTTAACATCAGAGAAATATTGTTATAACTTCTATTTCCTTCATCTAAAATGCTTAATATTTCACATGCATTCCTGTAAGGCTCTAATACCATGCTGTGCCAAATCCACGACCGTCCAACCCCCGCTGATCCCAAGGTCAAGGTCAAATACTTAGTCTCTTTACAAAACTTAACATCAGAGAAATAAGTTATAACTTCTATTTCCTTCATTGAAAATTCTTAATATTTCACTTGTGCATTCCTCTAAGGTTGTGCTATCATGCTGTGACAAATCTACGACCGTCCAACCCCCGCTGATCCCAAGGTCAAGGTCACATACTTAGTCTCTTTACAAAACTTAACATCAGAGAAATATGTTATAACTTCTATTTCTTTCATCGATAATTCTTAACATTTCATGCATGCATTCCTCTAAGGCTCTACTATCATGCTGTAATAATTTCCCGCTGATCTCGAGGTCGAGCTCACATACTTAGTCATCAGAGAAATCGGTTATAACTTCTATTTCCTTGCTCGGATCTGCTTCACATTTCACACACGCATTGCTCCAATGGACCTCTACCACCCTGTGACAAATTCACGTTCATGCCGCTCCCACTAAGCCCAGAGTGAAGGTCACAAGCCCACACACTTGGACATTTTTACATATTTTAGGGGTACCTGGGCCCACGCAGGGGGTATTCCGTAAGCCTCGCTTACTGACCAATCTAGTTGCTTTTTTAGCTCAACTAAGTAAATTTTAAACTTTATTACAGTAGTGTCACTACTCAATTTGAAAATCAATGCATATTTTCACCTTGCTGTGTGAGTATTTTGTACTCCCACTTTTGATAATCAATGCTTATTCTGCTAAAATAAGTTTAAAATACGCCAATACACACCTTATCTGGGGCTCTGAGTCAGTAGTATGCCCTGCCTTGAGAAAGAGTTAAACAGTCACTGATTTTCACACAATGACCTTGCATTTGGCCTTTTAAATTTGTTAATATAATGACCTTGCAATCACCGTTTAACACAATGACCTTGCACATTATAGCACTTTTTACCATTAGTACCTTCCATGTTATCGTTTAACCCTTACTACGCTGAATCGTTAAACCCTTACTACGCTGAACTAAATGTTGTCGTCTGCTAGAAATGTTTTATTTTCAATATTTCTCGACAAAAACCTGGTTTTGGCAGCACATGAGAATCGTCTCCACTGGAGATGATTCTCATGTGCTGTCAAAACCATTTTTTTGTTAAGAATTAAAGCAAAAATGAAAAACAGCAGACGGCAATTTCCGTCAACATCGTAGGAAGGGTTAATGTCCTTTCACATTAGCATTTGACCTTTATAACACAATCAACATTAACATGGACCTTTTGGACACTGACCTTGCATGTCACCTTTACAGGTCGGAAAGAGGGCTACCTGATGTTTAAGGCGATGAATACAGAGAAGTCTGGGCAACTCAGTTTGGAGGAGTTTTCACAAATCTACGACTACTCTGATCTCAAATGGAAGGTAAATACAACTGTACATGCTAGCCGAGGAATTCCTGCCGTTTCCGAGTCAAGCCTGATAAAATTATACCAAAAGACAAGATAGTATTCTATTTATCAGGTAACGTTTCATGCTATATGGCACATATTTTGTCTAAACTGACACGTACATGTTTGAATTACGTCATATCATTGACGTCGGTCAGTAACATCATGTGACTTCGTTCGGCCATTGAGACGTCAGTTTTGAAGTCGTTGTTACCCGGATATGCGTATCCAGTCAATGCAATACGACAATATGTTATCAGTCGATATGTATCGGGTCATTGCAAAGCCTGTTACCTGATAAATGGAGAATATCAGGATAGTGTCTTTTGAATTCCAAGGCCTATTACAAGTGTGGCCAGGTCACAGCAATTTTTAATGTCAAAACGTTTATCAGAATTTCTGCATTATGCTCAAACTTCAATATAGCTTGAAGGATTACTCCGATGCTTGATATATTTTAATACATTAGATGTTTCTCGTGAATATCAAATGTAATAGTTCTATATCACTTGATGAGTATGCGATATATTTTTCAGCTCTGCTCGAAAATGGTAGGACTTCCTCGACAAGCCTCGGAATTCCTACACATATACTAGCCTCGCCTGATAGCTTGATTGTAAACTCTGTTAGGTATTCTCTATTTATTTACACAGTCTAAGATGGATGTGGAGGCAATCTGGTCGTCCAACTTCTGTCATCCGTTGAATAAACTACTGAGATATCTGAACCACTTCGTCACATGGAAATGGTTCGAACGTTTTATATGTGAGTATTTTTCTCTTCGTTATTTGTCGAACCTCCTTGCAGACAGCTGATTATCACATTGACATCCATGTGTCCATGCACCGTGATCAGAAATCTGCACTAGTGTTTTGAAAGCCATATGTCCAACATGAAAGTCAATTACTTTGAAGTTGTTATACCCCACCTCTATAGTGGACCGGAAATGTAGTGGTTCTCTTGTCCGTCTGTTCCGTCCGTCCGTCACAAGGTTAAAGTTTTTGTTTGAGCTTGTATCTCCAATAGTATTACTGTCTGTTCCACGTTTTGCTGCCGACGAACTTTTGGCTATTAAACACATTAAATGTAAAAAATATTTAAATGTAAGTACTTTTTCATCAATAACAAAAAAGTCTCCCTCCTGTAAAAAAATTATTTGATGAAATTCCATAAAATATTGATTTTATTCCGAAAAAACGATTTTCCTATGGGAATTTAACATGGGGGCTAAAAATAGATTTAAAAAAAAAATGTTTTTTATTTGTGGACCGATTTTTAAATTCTAACTTGCATCATTTTCAAGCTGTCAATTTACAAAAAAAAAAGAAAAAATTTGGAAATTGACTCCATGTTAAATTCCCATAGGAAAATCGTTTTCTCGCATAATATTTGATGGAATTTCATCAAATAATTTTTTTTGGGAGGGTGACTTTTTTGTTATTGATGAAAAAGTACTTACTTTTAAATATTTTTTAGATTTAATGTGTTTAATGGCCAAATGTTCGTCGGCAGCAAAACGTGGAACAGACAGTAGTCCTACATCCACAATACTTTCACACTATCATGAGCTAGAGATGTGCATCGCATGTGATCTTGTCCTGCAATTGCAATATTTACATACATGTAGTTATTTCCATTGGTTAAAGTTTTTGTTCGAGCTTGTGTCTTCAGTACTATTAATAGCATACAGTCTTCCTACATCCTATGTGCACCACAAACTTTGCAATTTTGCCTCGTTTATTATCAAAGTGATAGGTGGGACATCCGTGTTGTATGAACACATTTTCTAGTTTTGTTATTTCTCAACAAAAGTCTCTGTTATGACGAGTCATTTGAACTGTTATCGATTCAAATCGTGGCAATGACATATATGTATACAGTGAAATCAAGCATTTCATTTAAATGTTCACACTTACAGATCTGTTGATTCTATCCAACTTTGTATGGATCCTGGTCGAGACGATAAGAATCTCCGTGAATGGGACAGATGTGCGCTCATACAACTTCTCGATGACCATCGAATCCATCGTGTTCGTCAGTCGTAAGTAGGTCGAGGGGTATACAGTTTTCACATTACTGTCGCACATACAATCGGGGTCTTATGGTTGAGGTGTGGCCGACTACAAAACAAAACATGCAACTTATTCCATATCCACTGAAGCCTATTATTTCTTAGGTGGTCATTCTTTTGTTTGAAAACATTGGATGTACCGCCTAAGGGGTGTAATGAGGGGCGTCCATCCGTATGATTTGCATTAAAGTTTTCGCGTACCCATTATCTCTGCAACCGTGAGTCAGATTAACTTGAAACTTCATATACTTCTTTATCATCATCCATATTTTCATTCTATCGCTCACTCATGCGGTCCCCATGCTCCAAGGACCAGGCCAAATGACTTGGAACATATTTGTTTTTCGGACCAGGCGGCGGCCGACTTATCTGTGAGCCCCTGCTCACTTAATCTAGTTGTAAATTACAGTGGAACCTCTCTAAACCGGACACAGGATGTCCGGTTTAGAGAGGTTCCACTGTAATTCAGATATCTGAGCTATTTTTGAACTTCTTAGTCATGAAGTGACGCTATCTTTCGAGATAAATTGTACTGTAACTCTTGAAAATCTGAGTATCTAATTTATATAGATTCCACTGTAATTCAGGTTTATGAGCATATTTATGTGCTTTGCAATCATGAACAGACATTATCATTAGAAAGGAAAGATAGTCTAATAATAGAACATTGACCTTCAATGCCAGAGGTCGTGGGTTTAAACCTCGCCTTTGGCATCAAAAAATACTTTCATTCTATTTCCATCACACTGATCTTTTGGATGAACTTGAAACCAAAAAAGACCTTAGATGTTGCTGGGATGTTAAACCCCTTCACTTTCCTTAGTGTCTGTTTAGAGAGGCTGTTAGTATTGTAACGGAAGGATGGGTTGATATAGTATTGACCTTCTATACCAGAGCTTGTGGGTTCAATCCCCGGCACAGACGTGAACAAATGGTATCAGTATTTCCATCCAACTGGTCTTTCAGGCAAGTCTTGAAACCAGGGGGCCGTTTCACTAAACTTCTTACGTCGATGTTCGTAAGTGTTACCGCAATGTGTCCGTTCGTCGTCCGTCCGTCGTCCGTGAACATTTTTAAACGTCTTCTCCTCGGTAACCATTGGGCCTATAGTCACCAAACTTCATGGTCATGGTCCTTAGGTAGGGGGATTACAAAATTGTTAAAATGACGTCATTATGTAATCCAAGATGGCCGCCGTCTAAAAATAGCATAAATTCTTCAAAAATCTTCTTCTCAAGATTTCGACAAAGCTTGGTAGGAATGATCGATGTACAATGCTCTTTCAAAGTTGTTAAAATGGTGACCCCGGGGTCAAAAATGGGCGTGGCCCGTGGGGTCAAATTGGGGTCAAATTTTATTTTTGACCGAATATGGTCATGTCATATATCAAATCGAAGGTATCAACGAGGCGATCACTCTGGTGCATTTTGTGTCGAAATCGGATGGTTATGTCATCCAAGATGGCTGCCGAAATGTCAAAAGGTCGTTCTTTTATTAGAGATTTCAAAATTCTTCTTCACATGAACCGCTTCGCTTGGCCCATGGTAGCCAAACTTAAAACTTATGGTCCATGGGTGAAGCCTTTTCAGATTTGTTAAAATGGAGGTCATCGCTAATCCAAGATGACAGCCGTCTAAAAATAGCACAAATTCTCAACGAGGCGATCACTCTGGTGCATTTTGTGTCGAAATCGGATGGTCATGTCGTCCAAGATGGCCGCCGAAAGGTCAAAAGCTCGTTCTTTTATCAGAGATTTCAAAATTCTTCTTCACACGAACCGCATGGCCCATGGTGGCCAAACTTCACAGTTATGGTCCATGGGTGAAGCCTTTTCAGTTTGTTAAAACGGAGGTCGTCGCTAATCCAAGATGGCCACCGTCTAAAAATAACACAAATTCTTAAAAAATCTTCTCATGAACCGCCAGTCGGATTTCAACGAAACTTGGTAGGAATTATCGATGTAGAAGGCTCTATCAAAGGTGTTAAAATGGTGACCCCGGGGTCAAAATTGGGCATGGCCCGTGGGGTCAAATTGGTGAAAAGGTCCATTTATTCAAGATTTTAAACGTCTTTTTCTCAGGAACCACATGGCCGATGCTGGCCAAACTTCAGAGTAAGTTAAGATCGTTGGGTGAAGCATTTTCAGATTTGGTAAAATGAGAGTCATCGCTTAATCCAAGATGGCTGCCATCTAAAAATATCACAATTTTTTAACACATATGAACTCAATGTCACATTCTCCTCTGGTGTTCATGGAGTCAGATGAGCGAATTAGGGCCATCATGGCCCTCTTGTTTCAGTAGTGGTCCCTCATGATCTTCACTGTATTTTCTGAATTTTATATTTCCCCATTTCTGAGATTTGGAACGGCCTAAAAATGAAAGGCTCATATACATGTATCATAAATATACCAGAGCTCCAGATAAGCTGCGTATTTGCGTAAATACCCAATTAAAATTGCCAAAAACCCAATTAAAATCAGAAGTAGTGAGTATCAAAAAGCAATGAAAATTTTGTGGTATCTTTATCATGTTACAGAAAACAATAAACAAACCACAAATATAGCATATATTCTTATTTTTTCATGAAAACACATCTTGGTATTTCATTAGAATTGTCTCCAAGGAGACAATTCTAATGAAATACCGAGATGTGTTTTCATTTAGAAGCAAACTATTCAATAAGTGTGGTCTGCTGATGTGTAAACGGTAGTGTGATTTTATTTTACCCAATTAAAATTTTGAAATACCCAATTGCTTCCGAAATGATGGAGTGAAAATACTCAATTACTCATTCCTAAGATAACTTACAGTGAAACCCATGTTGTTTTGTTTGTGTCCGTTACAGACCGGCTCTCCTGTAATTCATATAAAATGCCATCATGACCATTCCATTTCAGTATACTGTGTTGAAGTTGTGATAAAGATATTGGCGCGAGGACCCGTAGATTATTTCACAACCGGGTGGGACGTGTGAGTTATCTAAACCCTTACAAGGGTGAAATATAGTTCGTCGTCTGCTGTTTATGTTTTATTTTGCTTTTTTTGTATCAAAAGCATGTCAGATTCTAAAGTGCTGTCAGACCATGTTTTTTTTATTGAGAAAGAAGAAAAAACATAAAACGGCACCAGACGACAGTTTATGTTTCCCGCCTTCTAAAGTTTAAATTAGTGTTTCACTATCTGACAATTTTTATGTACCTCAAAATTTATTTTGGGGCTCATATCGATGGTCTAGTAATATAAGGTCGTAAGTGCTATGCTTTCGCATAGCACTTACGACCTTATGTTACTAGACCATCGATATGAGCCCCACCCTCTCCATCTGTCTGTCCTAGAAATTGCGTTGACATTGTCAGCTCCCTGCAATCTCTGTTACTGCAAGTCTGATTGACTTGAAACTTCATATACTTATTTGTCATGATCAATATTTTCATTCTATCATCCAACCTTGCAGCCCCGTTGCTAAGGTCAAATTACTTAAATATGTTAAAGGATTTTTCATTAATGTTTTTGAGAATACAGATTTTTTATACATTTGTGTGATTTTCAATCATGAAAGACATAGTGATCACAATGACGTCCGGGTGTCCGTCCGTCTGTCCGTCTGTCACATTGACTTGAAACTTCATATGCTTATTAGTCATCATCAATATATTCATGATGTATCCCACTCATGCGGCCCCTGTGCCCAAGGTCAAGGTCAAATGACTTGCGTTAAAGTTTCTGTCAAAATTTGCGTTAAAGTTTTCACATACCTACTATCTCTGTAACCGTTAGTCAGATTTGATTGAAATTTCGTATGCTTATTGGGCATCATCCATGTATTGTTACATGGTTTCCGTTGTTTGCACATATGTGCAAACAAATAGCGCGTGCTGTTTGCACATGGCTTTAGGCAATGCTCATTCCGGGGCCGCTTGTAATGGAAGTGCCTTCATGACGTCACTACGCGGACGTGCCTTCATGACGTCACTACTTCATGACGTTCATGACGCGGCCCCGGAATATGCATACCGAAAATTATGTACATGAATGGGGCGATTTATAAAAGTACTGAAAATACTGAATATAATGCTCAAATTACATCAGTTTTTTGTTGGAAATGTAACAATAACGTTTGATCATGTCCAGCCGTGTGCAACCGTTTGCTGTGGCCCTCAGGAACTTGGGGTTCAAACAGTTCCCTCGGGCCACAGCAAACGTTTGCACACGGCTGGACATGATCAAACCTTACAATCATTCTGTGTCCCACTCATGTGGCCCCTGTGCCGAAGGTCAAGGCCAAATCTGTGTTTAAGTTTTTACATATCTTATATCTCCACAATTGTGACTCCAATTTACTTCCAAATTCCAATACTTTTGATCATCCATATTTTCATTCCATAGCCTGCCCATTTGGTCCACATGCCGAAGGTCAAGGTCAAATGACTTTGAAATTTGTGTTAAAGTTTTTACATACCGTATATCTCCACAACACTTGCTCCGATTTACTTCCAACATCCAATACTTCTTATTCATCATCCATATTTTCATTCTATAGCCTGCCCATGTGGTCCACATGCCTAAGATCCAGGTCAAATGACTTTAACATTTGCTTTAATGCTTTTACATACCTTATAACTACACAACCCTTAATTCAAACTTCAAATAAATACACTCTGAGACCATCAAATCCCTCGGCAGGCTCGATATGCGGGCAGCAGTCATCTGGTTTATTGTAAATATTCAGTTCTGATTTTGGACTTTTCCCCCCATTTGTACATGTACTTGAACATGTACATGTACTTGTACAGGTAATATATGGGATTTAGTACTGAACCCATTGACCGGCCTTCAATGACCTTAGCTGTTGATAGGCCGTTAAACCCCAACAAACAGTTTACAGCAGTTCTGCTGTAGTTGGACGTCTCTGTTTAAAAAGGGAAATAACTCCCAGACTTCTTAGGATATGAGGATATGATTGGGGAAAATCATAAATATAGTATATGTCGCGACCATCATTTGAACCGTCTCATCGAGACGGTTCAAATGAGTGGTCGCAACATATACTTTCATTGAGAAATAATAAAAATAAAATGCCAATTCTCATACCTGTAAAGGTGTATTCCGCATGTAATGGGTGAACCTACGTGTTTAACTTTTTCTTTCTCCAATATATCAACCGTTTCCCTTCCAGGTTTGACTTCCTGGTCACAGTGATGAGTCTGATCGGAATTCTGGGTACCATGTATGCTGACGGATTTTACTATATCACAGTACTACGGCCTTTTAGACTATTGAGGTACACGTCATTGCCTTGGCTATAAAAGTGTTATATTGTCTCTCTGATAGGGGATATAGCATTAGTCCATGTACGTACGAGCATCCACTTGTAACACGTTTCATTTTTAGCGTCTTCTCCTCGGTAACCATTGGGCCTATAGTCACCAAACTTCATGGTCATGGTCCTTAGGTAGGGGGATTACAAAATTGTTAAAATGACGTTATTACGTAATCCATGATGGCCGCCGTCTAAAAATAGCACAAATTCAAAAAATAAAAAATCTTCTGCTCATGAACCGCCAGCCGGATTTCGACAAAACTTTGGTAGGAATGATCGACGTATGAATGCTCTTTCTAAAGGTGTTAAAATAGTGACCCCGGGGTCAAAAATGGGCGTGGCCCGTGGGGTCAAATTTTATTTTATTTTTTTGACCAAATATGCTCATGTCATATATCAAATTGAAGGTATCAATGAGGCGATTGCTCTGGTGCAATATTTGTCGGAATCGGATGATTATGTCATTAATGATGGCCTCCAAAAGGTCCATTTATTCAAGATTTTGAACGTCTTTTTCCCAGGAACCACATGGCTGATGCTGGCCAAACTTTATAGTAAGTTAAGATCCTTGGGTGAAGCATTTTCAGATTTGGTAAAATGTGAGTCATCGCTTAATCCAAGATGACCGCCATCTAAAAATAGCACAATTTTGTTTAAACACATATGAACTCAATGTCACATTGTCCTCTGGTGTTCATGGTGTCAGGTGGCCGAATAAGGGCCATCATGGCCCTCTTGTTCAATAACTCATGGACCACTTCACCAATTTTGATAATAACTTGAAACTTCATATATACATTGATCACCATCCATATTTTCATTGTATACCCTACCCATGCTGCCCAGGAGCCCAATGTCAAATGACTTTTTTAACTTACGTTAAAGTTTTTTAAATTGCTATATCTCTTTGACTGCGTGGGATATCAACTTGAAACTAAACTTCATATACACATTGATCACCATTCATATTTTCATTGTATACCCTACCCATGCTGCCCAGTAGCCCAAGGTCAAGGTCAATTGACTTTTAAACTGCCAGATAAATCTCTCATTTGAAATGTGAGATAGGTAATCGTTCATTACACATTGGTGCCGTTTTCTTAGCGTGCATCTTTGTGGTTGGTGTGTTTCATTTGTTACTAAGTGGATGTACATGTAAAATGCTATTTTGTCAATCTGTCAATGACAAATAACAGTTATGTAGTTTAAATACTGTGTCCTTGATTGGTATATAGAGTATCTCAAACAAATTTCTATTTGATATAAGGTTTATGTAGCGAGTCACACACAATTTATGCACCGAGCCTCTGGACAAATGCCATTTACTTACTTTGCATCCAGGTGAAAATTTCCACAGAGAAAGATAGTTGTATTACTAGTATATGCTGAAATGATTGTTAATTATCATGCTGACTTGATGCTGACAACATGGCATAACACGGTTTTCATGTGATAAAAAAAGCTGTGTAATTATTTATAAACTTCTGTTTCAGATTTTTTAAGATAAAGAAGCGATACAGAGAAGTTTTAGGAACGTTGTTTGTTCTTTTTAACAGACTAACGAGGTAGGTGAAAATTGGAAAATAATGGCTGATAATTCCACCTCAAAATTATGTATGCTATTCTGAGCATTTTCCGTGGCTGTGAGTAGTCACATCCGGGCACATGGCAAGAGTTAATACATTAACCCTTAGACCGCTACTCACAACTATTGTCGTCTGCTGTTGCTTTTATATCTTGCCTTATTTCTCAATAACAACATGTTTTGACAGCACTTCAGAATCATTTCCAATGGAAATGATTCTGAAGTGCTGTCAAAGCATGTTGTAAATTATTCTAAAGTGCTGTCAAAGCATGTTTTTGATGATAAAAATGGGAAATAGAAAATAAACAGCAGATGACAAAAAAATTAAGATAGCCGTCTAAGGGTTAATAAACTCCAGAACTGTTTTCAAATGAAAAAAAAACAACACCTAACATTGAGAAGAAATAGTTATATTTATTAACTTAATATTGCGTTGAGTGATGCTCTGTTGTTCACGATACTGTAATACACCAGACATTATCGTACACACTTGACTGTTGCAGATTTTGCAGACGTTATCATGCGACTTGATTGTTGCAGACGTCATCGTGCTGACTTGATTGTTGCAGACGTTATCATGCTCACTTGATTGTTGCAGACGTTATCATGCTCACTCGATTGTTGCAGACATATCCTGCTCACTTGATTGTTGCAGACGTTATCATGCTGACTTGATCGTTGCAGACGTTATCATGCTCAGTTGATTGTTGCAGACGTTAACGTGCTGACTTGATTGTTGCAGACGTTATCATGCTGACTTGATCGTTGCAGACGTTATCATGCTCACTTGATTGTTGCAGACGTTAACGTGCTGACTTGATTGTTGCAGACGTTATCATGCTAACTTGATTGTTGCAAACGTTATCATGCTGACTTGATTGTTGCAGACGTTATCATGCTGACTTGATTGTTGCAGACGTTATCGAGCTCAATTGATTATTGCAGACGTTACCATGCTGACTTGATTGTTGCAGACGTTATCGTGCTCACTTGATTAATTTGTTGCAGAATTTATCATGCTGACTTGATTGTTGCAGACATTATCATGCTGACTTGATTGTTGCAGACATTATCATGCTGAATTGATTGTTGCAGACGTGTATCATGCTGACTCGATTGTTACAGACGGTATAATGCTGACTTGATTGTTGCAGACATTATCATGCTGACTTGATTGTTGCAGACATATGCTGACTTGATTGTTGCAGTCTTTATCGTGCTGACTTGATTGTTGCAGTCTTTATCATGCTGACTTGATTGTTGCAGACTTATTCTGCTGACTTGATTGTTGCAGACGTTATCATGCTGACTTGATTGTTGCAAACGTTATCATGCTGACTTGATTGTTGCAGACTTATTCTGCTGACTTGATTGTTGCAGACGTTATCATGCCGATTTGATTGTTGCAGACATATGCTGACTTGATTGTTGCAATCTTTATCATGCAGACTTGATTGTTGCAGACGTGTATCATGCTGACTTGATTGTTGCAGACTTATTCTGCTGACTTGATTGTTGCAGACGTTATCATGCTGACTTGATTGTTGCGAACGTTATCATGCTGACTTGATTGTTGCAGACGTTATCATGCTGATTTGATTGTTGCAGACGTTATCATGCTGATTTGATTGTTGCAGACATTATCATGCTGACTTTATTCAGATTGTTGCAGACGTCATCATGCTGACTTGATTGTTGCAGACGTTATCATGCTGACTTGATTCAGATTGTTGCAGACGTCAGACGTTATCCTGCTCACTTGATTGTTGCAGAATTTATCATGCTCACTTGATTGTTGCAGACATATCATGCTGACAATAGTATTGCTGCATTGATTGTCGCCGACTTTTATCATGATGCTGACTTGATTGTTGCAGCCTGGTGGCTGGAATAGTGCTGGTCTACTACTTTTTCGCCATCATCGGCATTGAGATTTTCCTGAACCAGAATTTGGCCAACTGCTGCAAGTGAGTATTTGAAAATAGTTTATCCCAACCAATTTCATGAAGATTATAATTGTTCGGAAAAATATTATTTGTCATTAAAAGTATATGTTGACACCATGCAGTTGAACCGTCTCAATGAAACTGGTAATTGTAAATTTGATATATCCATCTTGAACATTACAGGGGCGTCAGAACAGGTCCGGCGACTGCCGGATCAATAATTTTAACATATTTGTAATTCATGTATAAAAAAAAACGGAATGTAAATATTTTTCTGCAATTTTTCTCATTTCTCATTAAAAGTGTATGTTGTTACCATTCAGTTGAACCGTCTCGTCGAGACGGTTCAACTGAGTGGTAACAACATACACTTTGGGTGGATACTGGGGGTACCCAGTAGATTCGCCGGACCAATCTTATGATGCTTCCGGCACCCCTGCATTATGCCCTTGTCTTGTGCTGTGTTGGCAGTACATTCCAGACCACATCTAGAAAACAATAGCAATATTAAATGCAAGGAGATATGTTATGTAGATGTAATAATATTAAATATTTGTTTCAGGAATACGTCGGTAGAGGCGTTCTACAGATATTCAAACAATACAGCCACGGACGGATATTACTATCTGAATAATTTTGACAATATTTTGATGTCTGGCAGTACGTACGTATGTGGTCAAGAGAAGTCTAGAAATGGGGCTTTTGGCCTTTGCGAAGTCTAGAAATGAGGCTTTTGGCCTTTGCGAAGTCTTGAAATGAGACTTTTGGCCTTTGCAAAGTCTAGAAAGGAGGCTTTTGGCCTTTGCAATGTCTAGAAATGAGGCTTTTGGTCTTTTCGAAGTCTAGCAATGAGGCTTTTGGCCTTTGTGATGTCTAGAAATGAGACTTTTGGCCTTTGCAGTGTCAAGAAATGAGCTTTTGGTTCTTTTGGGCGATGGTCTAGAAATTGAGACTTATGGCCTTTGCGGAGTCTAGAAAGGGAGGCTTTTGTTCCTTTTGCAATGTCTAGAAATGAGGCTTTTGGCCCTTTGCGAGTCTAAGCAAATGGAGGGCTTTGTGGCTTTGTGATGTTTTTCCTAAAAAGAGGACTGTTAGGCCTTTTGCGGAGTCTAGGAAATGAGACCTTTGGCCTTTGCGAAGGTTTTCCCTTTGGTGAAAAAGAATTTTGAGGCTTGCTTTTGGCCTTTTGCGAAGTCTAGAAATGAGGCCCTTTCTTGGCCTTTGCGAGTTCTTTAGCAATGAGGCTTTTTGGCCTTTGCGATGTTCTAATAAAGGAGATTTGCCTTTCCGATGTCTAGAAATGAGACTTTTGGCCTTTGGCCTTTGCAGAGTCTAGCAATGAGGCTTTTGGCCTTTGCGGAGTCTAGAAATGAGGCTTTTGGCCTTTGCGATGTCTAGAAATGAGACTTTTGGCCTTTGCGGAATCTATAAATGAGACTTTTGGCCTTTGCGAAGTCTAGAAATGAGTCTTTTGGCCTTTGCGATGTCTAGAAATGAGACTTTTGGCCTTTGCGATGTCTAG
This sequence comes from Conchocele bisecta, assembly GCA_029237695.1. Taxonomy (NCBI): domain Eukaryota; kingdom Metazoa; phylum Mollusca; class Bivalvia; order Lucinida; family Thyasiridae; genus Conchocele; species Conchocele bisecta. The sequence goes on from CM055277.1 coordinate 25,672,686, forward strand.
AAATGAGACTTTTGGTCTTTGCAGAGTCTAGCAATGAGGCTTTTGGCCTTTGCGGAGTCTAGAAATGAGGCTTTTGGCCTTTGCGATGTCTAGAAATGAGACTTTTGGCCTTTGCGGAATCTATAAATGAGACTTTTGGCTTTTGCGAAGTCTAGAAATTTTAAGATCCCTTTTGGCCTTTTGCGAAGTCTAGAAATGAGGACTTTTGCCTTTGGCAAGTCTAGAAATGAAGACTTTTGGCCTTTTGAAGTCTTTGCAATGAGGCTTTTTTGGGGTCTTTTGCAAAGTCTGAAATGAGGCTTTTGGCCATTTGCGATGTTTAGAAATTAAAGAGGTTTTTGGCCTTTGCAAGTCAAAAAAGAGACTTTTGGCCTTTTCTATGCGAAGTCTACTAAGAAATGAGACTTTTGCCCTTATCGAAGTCTACAATGATGAGGCTTTTATTTTGTCTTTGCAAAGTCTAGAAATGAAGGCATTTGGCCTTTGCGATGTCTAGAAATGAGATTTTTGGCCTTTGCGAAGTCTAGAAATGAGACTTTTGGCCTTTTCGAAGTCTAGCAATGAGGCTTTTGGTCTTTGCAAAGTCTAGAAATGAGGCTTTTGGCCTTTGCGATGTCTAGAAATGAGACTTTTGGCCTTTGCGGAGTCTAGAAATGAGGCTTTTGGCCTTTGCGATGTCCAAAAAAAGAGACTTTTGGCCTTTGCAGAGTCTAGCAATGAGGCTTTTGGCCTTTGCGATGTCTAGAAATGAGACTTTTGGCCTTTGCGGAGTCTAGCAATGAGGCTTTTGGCCTTTGCGATGTCTAGAAATGAGACTTTTGGCCTTTGCAGGTCTAGAACTGAGAACTATTGGCCTTTGCGGAGTCTAGAAATGAGGCTTTTGGCCTTTGCGAAGTCTAGCAATGAGGCTTTTGGTCTTTGCAAAGTCTAGAAATGAGGCTTTTGGCCTTTGCGAAGTCTAGAAATGTGGCTTTTGGCCTTTTCGACCAGTGTAGATCCTGATCAGACTGTGAATATTGGTTGTATGTAAGTGGTCGAGAATCGATAAATGTGACTTTTGGTTGGGTGACCAATGTAGACGCTGATCAGACTGCGCATATTGGAGGTACATAAGTAGTCGAGACAAGTCTAGAACTAAGGCTTTTGGCATTTGCGACCAGTGTAGAACCTGGTCAAACTGTGAATATTGGTTGTATGTAAGCGATCAAGAATCTAGAAATGTGACTTTTGGCTGGGTGACCAATGTAGACCCTGATCAGACTGCACATATTGAAGGAATGTAAATTGTCAATAGAAATCTATAAATGTGCTTTTGGCTGTGGTTACCAGTGTAGACCCAGATCAGCCTGCACAGTCTGATCAGGGTCTGCACTGTTCTCTTCGCCACTCTGTCAGTAGCACACGATGTCATGCTTTTAAAAACTAGATACTTAGCAGGCTTACGAGGTGCACTAGCAGACCACGAGTTGGCCACCGTCCCATTACTCGATTCATGATCGCAGATCCGGATCAGGAAATGCTTGATAGTCTAGCAGTAGAGTGGACGTCAATGCTGAAAGTAATAGGTTCTTTCCCCAACCTAGGCATGAAAGAATACTTCCATCGTAGTTCCGTGCCACTTGTCATTTGTATGAGACATTAAACTGAGGTCCTGTCTCTTTATGACCTTAGCTGTTGCTGGAGTCCAGGGACGTTAAACCACCCCCCCCCCCCCCCCCCCCCCCCCCCCCATCACTTTTCAACTTTTTCTTCCAGTGACGCTGTTTGAACTGACTGTCATCAATAATTGGTTTATCATTATGGTAAGTTTCTTGTACGAGTATGTGTCTACCGTGACGAAAAGAGCCTTTTTATACCCTCTGCAACGAGTTGTGGGGGTGGGGGGTATACTGGAGTCAGGTTGTCTGTCCGTCCATGCGTCTGTCAGTCCGTCACTAATTTTAACCTCAGAGAAATATGTTCTTCATCAAAAATTCTTAATATTTCATGCATGCATTCCTCTACTATCATGCTGTGACAAATCCACGACCCTTCAACCCCCTCTGATCCCAAGGTCAAGGTCACATACTTAGTTTATTTACAAAACTTAACATCGGTGAAGTAAAAGTTCAATCCTCACCATAAGCGTGAAATATACTTTCATACATAGTATTCCATCCCACAAACTGTTTGGATGAGACATTAAACTGTGGTCCCGTCTCTATATCACCTTAGCCTTTCTGGGGGCCTTTTCACAAAACTTTGTTGCTAAAATGTGCCAACGGCATGATTCGATGGGGGGAGAGCACGAGAGGGGGTGCTAACCCACTCTCGTAAGGGGTCTCCCCCTGAAAATTTGGAAATTACTAAAAAAAAAATTTGTTCTCCATAGAAGGCAATATGTCGATAATATCATCATTATATGCTGTCTCAGCAGCTCTGTAATTTCCAAATTAATAATTATTTATTTTAGTATATAATTTGAAATATTTTTAGTAAAAATATTTCAAATTATATACTAAAATAAATAATTATTCATGTAACAAAATTTCTTTTGTCATACTTTACCTCAAGATAGGCTTAGTGCAGGTTTATAGAGATAGCATTTATCTGGTAAACTACATTCGGCGAGGGAATCAAGTTATTTAAATAGTAAATAGTAAGTCCTGTGTCAGCCAAGTTCTAAGATTCAGAAATTTTCGGGCAGTGTCAGGATTTAACTTTTATACATCAAAGTTACAAAGCATGTGTTGCCTCTGCATGTGTGTGCGCCCCCAAAAAATGATTCACGAAATAAAAAGAAGGCTCATTCTTTAATTTAATATTATCGAAAAAAATATTGTTTTTGAATTGTTTATATGGCCGTAAAATTTGGGCAGCTTTCGTGAAACAGACTATAGTGTACTCTGTTATTAACTTACACCATCAAATCCAGTGACATGTAAGCAGTTATCTGAGTGTATTGTCCCTGGTGTCTACTCACCTACTATGCGAGTAAATCTGGCTTTACCTATGGGTAACGTGTACTCTAACATAGGCTGTGCATCAGATTGAAAGTTTACACGTCAAAATTTATTTTGAGATTGATGGGAGAAATGCTCAGATATCTTGCCTGTTGCACAGTTTGCTGGCATAATTATAGCTTGCCGTTATCATATTCGTCTATTATGTATTGCACCAAATTTTATTTGGTTTACTGACATATTATTTGCTGTATGTGTCAAACGCACGAAGTGGTGAAACTGTACAATGGCTTGTACATACAAAGATGGCGGAGATGGCAACTGAATACTCCATATAGTACACAGTAACAAGACAATATTCACATATGTTATATTCATATATCACATCACTCTTATGAAGCAACTATTATTGAAGCCATGTGTACCTATCTATGACCTAATTCCTTAACAGATCGGTCACTGACAAATAGCAAATATATGATTGTTTAGGATGCAAACACCCGGTCATTCATAACCGAGACAAACTCGACATCCTCGTTATATACCCATCATATACCTATGCTCAATAAATGTAAATCCATCAGTTGAACTTTTCAGACGATCCTAAATTTGCACTTACGAACATTTTAGTCGTATGAAGTTTAGTGAAACGGCCCCCTGGGCCATAAAACTCTTCCAGTTTCACTTTGAAGTTCGATAAGCTTGCATTGTCGGAATTGTCAGATTTTTTCATGGAGTAATTTGTGTCTTTCAGGATGGATATGCCCACCATGTGAATGAATGGTCGCGTGTCTACTTCATGATGTTCTATATCGTTATGATGGTAAGATGGCTCATTTGTGGCTGTGACTGGAAAAATGGGGCTTATTGGATTTGTGACAACTGTAGATCCTATAAATAGAACAATCATGGAGCCTGATAACGATCTATATTGCTTGTTAGAAGCAGGACAGGTGTTTCATTAATGGAATGGGGAACAGGGCAGATGTACAGACTGATCTGGATCTAATCTAGTCGTAACACCCATAAACCCCATTTTTGTCGCGCCTGCTTTAGCAGAGGCGCGACTATAGTCGGCGCTTTTTCCGTCGTCGTCGTCCGCGTCGTCCGCGTCGTCCGGTTTTTTTGTAAGGCAAATGCGTTAAAATTATTGTTTTTTTCACAATATCTCTTTAACTCCTTGCCAGACATTGATATTTCACATCAATGTTTGTCTAGGGATGATGCTTCATTACGCACACCCCCACATCCAAATTTTGAAGGTCAAGGTCATTTATTTCCTTTTAATGTTCACCGGTTTTGTAACAGAAATGCGTTAAAAGTTATTGTTTTTTCACAATATCTCTTTAGCCCCTTGCCAGACTTTGATAATATTTCACATCAATGTTTGTCTAGGGATGATGCTTCATTACGCACACCCCCACATCCAAAGTCTGAAGGTCAAGGTCATTTATTTACTTGTAATGTTCACCGGTTTTGTAACAGAAATGCGTTAAAGTTATTGTTTTTTCACAATATCTCTTTAACCCCTTGCCAGACATTGATAATATTTCATATCAATGTTTGTCTAGGGATGATGCTTCATTACGCACACCCCCACATCCGAAGTCTGAAGGTCAAGGTCATTTATTTACTTGTAATGTTCACTGTCAAATGCCTCGGCAGGCGCGACACCGTTTCCGTGGCGGAATTCTTGTTCTTGTCACAGACATATTTTTATCGAGCACCCTTGGGGAAAGTGTTACATACTGATCACAATGACCTCTAGCTGTCCATCCATCCCATCTGTTTGTGTGTCGTCCAAAATCTGTGGTATAAGTTTTTAAATACCTTAAACCTCTTTGTCTGTTAGTCGGAATAGCGTTGAACTCCAGATGCTTTTTATTATTGTCAATATTTTCATTCCATACCTCACCCATGCAGACCCCATGCCCATGCGATTGTAACCAAGCCAATTTGAAATCTGTTTTACATAGCAATTCATCACTGAGTTACACCATTACACGCAACCCCGTTGTAACCATGATGATTTATTCTACCCCAGGTTGTCATGACGATCGTGGTGGCATTCATCCTCGAGCTATTCCTGTTCAGGATAGAATACAGACGACAGATGCATATCGATGACATTGAAGGTATGATTTATACCATGAACATGTGCCATTTCTCAGGCACAATATTTACAGAAACTTATTTCTGTGAATGATTTCGAAAGTTGACGAAATGTCCATAGCAAATGCGGAATTCTTCAGTCACGGCACGACAACATTTATTAAATTGTAAAGCTTAATATTTAACCGAAGTAAAACAATTCAATCAATCGATATACATTTTCATATGTATCTCAGCAACTAAGAATTTTAATGGCAACATTAATGTAACATCTAGTTGAAAAGAAAGCCAACTTCTTTATGTTGCATTATTGCACTGATTTCATTTGGTAAAGACGTGATGCCGTTCGACCAATGGCACGTCAGCTAAAATAATTTTGGCCTGTATATGCGTATCTAGTCTATGTAGGATACATAGAGAATATCAGGCTAGCGTCTTTTGACATCAAGTTTATCAGGCGAGGCTAGGAAACGCGTAGGAATTCCGAGGCTTGCCGAGGAATTCCTACAGTTTCCGAGCCGAGCCTGTTAAACTTGATATCAAAAGACACTAGCCTGGTATTCTATTTATCAGGAAACGTTTTACATGTATGCTCGAAAATGACCACAGATGACGTCATTATCTATGGACAGAACGCTGACATGATTACGTTGTGTCATTTGGTAACATCATGTGACGTCATCCGACCAATGGATGTTTGTATCAGGTCAATGTCTGATACCACAATATGTTATGAGTCCGTACATATTCGGTCTGACAATACAGGGCTGGTTACCTGATAAAATTTGTTATCAGGCGGCATGTATTCAGACAATGCGTATCGAGTTACCTGATAAATTGGCATGTATTCAGACAATGCGTATCGAGTTACCTGATAAACCAATTTATCAGGTAATGAGCTTTGTATTGACTGAATACATACAGATAATTAGAGGTTAATACGTGGCTTGTTTGATATCGGCCTAGGTATCGGCCCGAGGTAACTTGGTATCAGCCTCAGACTGAAGGTCGATACCTAGGCCAATATCAAACAAGACACGTATTAACGTCTTTATTACTTAGATTACTTAGATATCAATTTCAATATCAATCATCCGGCAGTTGTGATAGTCCTATATTAAAATCTATACCGTTATCCATGATTGAATGATGAAATACAGAGCCTACAAATTTAAATTCCCGGCATGTGTCAAAATTTACGCAGCCGATAAAGTAATCATATACAATGCGCATGCCCAGAGGAACTGGTTTATACGCGAGAAGGAACGGACGAAAGAACGGTGGTATCGGACTAGAAACGGTGGTATCAGACTAGTAACGATGGTATCAGACTAGAAATGGCAGTATCAGACTAGAAGTTTCAGTATCAGACTGGAAAACACGCCATATCAGCCTGGACTGTCTATGTTATTGCTGTAGGCAAATACAGGCAATTTCTAGGTAAAAATTGATATCTAAGTAATAACATGTCGTATCGGGCATTGACCTGATTAGAATATCCAGGTTACAACAAATTGAAAACTGATATTTCACTGTTCGAACACCATCGATTGACATTACCAAATGATAATTCCAGCACAAAAATATTTACACAATTCCCTAACATTTGATTGGCCCATACCAAGTCTCTGTCCAAAATTTATATCCCAGTAAACTCCCACGCCGAACTACTTTCCGTAACCGTGAGGCGCAGTTAAAATAATTCTTAAGAAAACGGAAAATAAACACATTTTCTTGATTAATTTATTTCAAATGATGGAATTATAAGGAATGAATGGCATTTTTGTGGAATTTATCGGGGATATAAACTTGGAAAAGTCGCGGGAATACTGGACGAGGCCTTCCAGCCTTCGTCCAGTATTCCCGCGACTTTTCCAAGTTTATACCCCGATAAATTCCACAAAAAGGCCATTCATTCCTATATTATAATACACTAGTATTATAATAAATATGCACATTAGACTGTTACAGAAAACAGGTTGGGTTATCAGCACATCTACAATGTATGATGATGTGATATACTTCCTTATCATCATCCATATTTTCATTCCATACTACACCCATGTTGCCTTCATGTCCAAGGTCAAGGTCATTGATTCCTATAATGTCGGTGTAATGACGTAACGTAAACAAGTCAATGAAAACTACTTCATCCTGTCAACACAGTGCGTATGTGCCGTGAAACACGGTGCAATGAAACATTTTTGATATCCTGTCAATACAACCTAATCACTGCGTATGAATATGTGCAGTGTCTGGGATTATTTTTTTGCATCTACAGCCATTTGTAGGTGTTGACGGGATAAATAGAATAGTAGGTTAGTGCCATGAATGGGAAAAATATCTGGCGCGGCACGGAATGTGCTCGGCAGAGCCTCGCCCATCCCGTTTCCTGAGCCTTGCCAGATATTTTTACCCATTCACGGCACTAACCTACTATTCTCTATATATTCGACCATCGGCTAGCATAAAATGTTATACCTGATAAATAAACTAGAAATGGACGCTTGTCGACAAGCGCATGTGTATCCCCCTCCCCAGATACACAAGTAGTTTGAAAAAAGGGTGTTCGAGTTATGCTCCGGAGACAAAATCAGTGACGGAAAAACAAAGGGAGATAACTAAAACATTAGTGATGCAAGAGTTGTCATTCTTGCGTGACACACCTTTAGGGTCGTGGTCTATGCATGTGTGAAGTTTCATGAAAATATTCTAAAGGGTGTTCGAGTTATGCTCCGGACACGAAATCAGTGCACGAAACAACAAAGGGAGATAACTAAAAAATTAACGACGCAAGAGTTGTCATTCTTACGTGCGACACACCTTTGGGTCGTCTTCTATGCATGTGTGAAGTTTAATAAACTAGAAATGTGTTCATAGAACACGGATGTCCCACATATCGCTTTGATAATAAATGAGGCCAAATTCCAAGTCAAAATTTTCTTTTAGCGTTAAAGTTTTTAAAGCACCAAGTATGTGACCTTGACCCTGGGCTTGGCGGGGGCAGGACGAACGTGGATTTGGCACAGGGCGATAGAGGACCATTATCCCGCCTTGACCTCGAGCCTGGGCCCGAAAGCAATTTTCACTGGCCCGAACATATTATACAATTATTGACTAGTGAGCAGATTATATTCTATGGCTCACTAGTCAATAATTGTTTTATTATATGATAATAGTCTGTATATAGCACTTAAGACCTTATGCTACTAGACAAAAATTGAAAAAGAATTTGAAGAAAAAAAAAGAAAAAGAAAAATGGAAAAAAAAAGTTTAAAAATTAAAAATAATAATGCTTGCTACTGGAGCCCAGAATTTTTTTTTTATAGTCCTATATTTATCTACATATATCTGCACAGGTCCACATAATTCCACAATATTTTCAACACAGTTTACGGAAATGTAATACATGTATACAAAAAAAAATAAAAATAATAATGCTCGCTACTGGAGCCCAGAATTTTTGTTAATAGTCCTATATTTATCTACATATATCTGCACAGGTCCACATACTGCCACAATATTGTCAACACAGTTTACGGAAATGTAATAATGTACCTGTATAAATTACTTGTAATAAGTTAGTGGTCAGTTAAAAAATTGAAAAAGAATGTAAAAAAAAAATGAAATTTAAAAAAAATAATGCTCCCTACTGGAGCCCAGAATGTTTTTTAATAGTCCTATATTTATCTACATATCATTTATGCACAGGTCCACATATTGCCACAATATTTTCAACACAGTTTACGGAAATGTAATATAATCATTTACCTGTATAAATTACCTGTAAGTGGTCAGTGGTCAGTTGCACATGCTAGCACATGCACAGGTGAATAGTCTGTACATAGCACTTACGACCTTATGCTACTAGACAACAAGAAACGAGGCAAAGCCACGAAGGCCAGGTTTTTTCCAAGCATAGACACTTGGATAACATAATTATACCCACTTTTTGTAGACTAGATGGCCGTGGCCTGCATGTCGCGCCTTGGGGCGAGGCATGGACACTAAAAAAATAGATATAGTAGATGGAAAAACTTTAACCAAAAAACTTTAACCAAAAAACTTTAACCGGACACACGGACGAACGGACGGACGTATGCCAAAATGCCGACGATATCGCGCTTTCCGCAAGCAGGTGCGACAATGATGATAAACACCCATGTGAAGTATCAAGGTATTGGGTGAAGCAGTTGCAGAGATATAGTACACGAAAAAACTTTAACAAAAAAATTCAAAGTAATTTGAACTTGACATAGGGCACAGGAGCGCGCTTTCCATAAGCAGGTGCGACAATGATGATAAACACCCATGTGAAATATCAAGGTATTGGGTGAAGCAGTTGCAGAGATATAGTACACGAAAAAACTTTAACAAAAAAAATCAAAGTAATTTGAACTTGACATAGGGCACAGGATCGCGCATTCCGCAAGCAGGTGCGACAATGATGATAAACACCCATGTGAAGTATCAAGGTATTGGGTGAAGCAGTTGCAGAGATATAGTACACGAAAAAACTTTAACAAAAAAATTCAAAGTAATTTGACCTTGACATTGGGCACAGGATCGCGCTTTCCGCAAGCAGGTGCAACAATGATGATAAACACCCATGTGAAGTATCAAGGTATTGGGTGAAGCAGTTGCAGAGATATAGTACACGAAAAAACATTAACAAAAAAATTCAAAGTAATTTGACCTTGACATTGGGCACAGGATCGCGCTTTCCGCAAGCAGTGCGACAATGATGATAAACACCCATGTGAAGTATCAAGGTATTGGGTGAAGCAGTTGCAGAGATATAGTACACGAAAATACTTAACAAAAAATTCAAAGTAATTTGACCTTGACATTGGGCACAGGATCGCGCTTTCTCCGCAAGCAGGTGCGACATGATGATAAACACCCATGTGAAGTATCAAGGTATTGGGTGAAGCAGTTGCAAAGATATAGTACACGAAAAAACTTCAACAAAAAAATTCAAAGTAATTTGACCTTGACATTGGGCACAGGATCGCGCTTTCCGCAAGCAGGTGCGACAATGATGATAAACACCCATGTGAAGTATCAAGGTATTGGGTGAAGCAGTTGCAGAGATATAGTACACGAAAAAACTTTAACAAAAAAATTCAAAGTAATTTGACCTTGACATTGGCACAGGATCGCGCTTCCGCAAGCAGGTGCGACAATGATGATAAACACCCATGTGAAGTATCAAGGTATTGGGTGAAGCAGTTTGCGAGATATAGTACACGAAAAAACTTTAACAAAAAAATTCAAAGTAATTTGACCTTGACATTGGGCACAGGGGCCGCACGGTTGGGGGTTAGAATGAAAATATGGATGATGATAAACACCCATGTGAAGTTTCAAGGTAATGGGCGAAGCAGTTGCAGAGATATAGTATAACGAAAAAGTTTTAACCAAAAAACTTTAAGCAGACGTACGTTAAAAAGTTAACGTTGAAAATGGCAAAGAAATGGACTTAAACACGAAAACTTAACATTGTAAACTCGAAAACTTAACATTGAAAATGGCTAAGTCGACTGCGCGGAAAAAATGGGTCAATTTAAAAAAAAAGTAACATGTTGGATAGTGATATGTGGTGGGTACCCCTTGATTATGAAGCTGTGAAAGTTTGGTGGTCCTAGGTGGTACAGTACCAAAGAAATGGACTTAAACACGAAAACTTAACATTGTAAACGCGAAAACTTAACATTGAAAATGGCTAAGTCGACTACGCGGAAAAAATTATGGGTGAAGTTAAAAAAAAAGTAACATGTTGATAGTGATATGTGGTGGGGCACCCCTTGATTATGAAGCTGTGAAAGTTTGGTGGTCCTAGGTGGTACAGTAACAAAGAAATGGACTCAAACACGAAAACTTAACATTGATTGTGGACGCCGCCCGCCGCCCGCCCGCCGCCCGCCCGCCACCCGCCTGCCCGGCTTTCGCCAATCCAATAGCCTGGATTTTTTTTCAAAAAACCTGGCTAAAAATTGAAAAATAATTTGAAAAAAAAAAATGAAAACAAAAAATGGAAAAAAAAGGTTTAAAAATTAAAAATAATAATGCTCTCTACTTCTACTGGAGCCCAGATTTTTTTTTTAATAGTCCTATATTTATCTACATATATCTGCACAGGTCCACATAATGCCACAATATTTTCAGTTTACGGAAATGTAATATCCAATGTAGTAATTTACCTGTATAAATTACCTGTGGTCAAGAGTGGTCAAGACTGGGCATTTGCACATGCTAGCACTTGCACAGGTGAATGGTTCTCCCAGTCTCTATTGTTCTCTCTACAGGTAAAGTGTACAGAGCACACGAGAAAACGGGTCTTCATGCATTATTGTCCAGTTTGTAGAGTGCGCAAAACAAAAAAGGGAGATAACTAAAAAATTAGCTACGCAAGAGTTGTCATTCTTGTGCGCGACACACCTCCGGGTCGTGGTCTATGCATGTGTGAAGTTTCATGAAAATATTCCAAAGGGTGGTCGAGTTATGCTCCGGACAGGAAATTAGTGCGCGAAAACAAAAAAGGGAGATAACTAAAAAATTAGCTATGTAAGAGTTGTCATTCTTGTGCACAACACACCTCCGGTTCGTGGTCTAATTGAATGTGTGAAGTTTCATAAAAATAGTCCAAAGGGTGGTCGAGTTATGGTCAATCAGTGCGCGAAACAAACAAGGGAGATAACTAAAAAATTAACTATGCAAGAGTTGTCATTCTTGTGCGCGACACACCTTGTGTGAAGTTTCATGAAAATATTCCAAAGGGTGGTCGAGTTATGCTCCGGACAAGAAGTGTCTGCGGCGGACGCGGCCCGCTGTCAAATCCATAGTATCCCCCGACGGAGTCCGGGGGATACAATTACCAGCCTAGCGTCTGTTCAGTTTATTAAGCTTTGTTCAGAAACCGTATGGTAGCCTCGGAATTCCTACGTGTTTCCTAGCCTTGCCTGATAAACTTGATATCAAAATACACTAGCCTGGTTTTCTCTATCTATTTTACAGATCACGAGAAGTTTAAGGTGGAAATTAGTCTCAATGAAGAGGAGGAGTACATGTGTGACAGTCCAGGCATGGTATTGACCGCCAACCATTTAATCAGCCAGAGTCACTGCCCTAATATACCTGTGAGTATTTGAGACGCGCCATGTGGCTGTGTATCTCATGAAAAATGTTTACAAAACTTATGAAATTTTCCGTGAATGAGGTCAAAAGTTGATGAAATATTCATAGCAAATGCGGAATAGAACTCCGCATTTGCAATCAAAATTTTGTCACTTTTCGACTTTATTTACAGAAAATATCAGTTTCTGTAAATATTTTTTTTATGAAATATTGCACGTCTTCTTAGGTACGTCATATGGCTTGCCTCATTTGTGGCTGTGAATGGAGAAATGGGGCTTATGGGATTTGTGACCTGTATATAGCAACCATTTAGTCACTGTCCTAGTATACCTGTGAGGATTTGTGATCGTGACTGGAGAAATCGGGCCTATCGGATTTGTGACCAGCATAATCTCATATGCCCCATTTCTCCTGTAGCCTATTTCATCAACATTGCAAAGTATACTTTAGTAGCAAAGTATACTTTGAGGGAGAAATTTTCAATTTTAGGATAAATATATTACCGTAATTTTTATTATGCTGAATTTATTACATTATCACAGCCATTTTGGCTGTGATAATGTAATAAATTCAGTATAATAATTCTGCATACTTTTAATCATCAAATATATGCAGTGGTTAGTTCTATATGAAATAATGCATTTCGGGAAAAATAAATGATTACTCCCTCAAAGTGTACTTTGCTAGATAAGTATACTTTGCAATGTTGATGAAATCGGCTACAGTCACCGCCACAAATGAATTGACGTAATTTTCAGACTCCGTTGAAATACTGCGGGGAGAGGTGGAGAAGTAAGGAAGATTTCAGTCTCCGAATATACAGCAACGAGCTCAAGGTCAGTTCTCATTAGGTGAAGGTCATGTGACTTCATTAGATCAAGGTCATGTGACTGACCATGACGAAAATGGGTGTATTACTTGGCCGAACAGAGGCTACTACTGTCTGTCCATGTTTTGTGGGAAACGCAAGGAAAATCTTTATAAATCAATATTTGATGGAATTTCATCAAACAATTTTTTTTGGGGAGGGTGACTTTTGTTATTGGTGAAAAAGTACTTACATTTAAATATTTTTTAGATATAATGTGTTTAATAGCCAAAAGTTTGTCTGCAGAAAAACGTGGAACAGACAGTAATTTTACCACCAGCATACGAAGTATGTCGAGGGGTTTATAGTTTAACAATAAACAGACCACAAATATAGCATATTTTTCCATGAAAACACATCTTGGTATTTTATTAGAATTGTCTCCAAGGAGACAATTCTAATGAAATGCCAAGAAATGTTTTCATTTTGAAACAAACTATTCAATAATTGCTGTCTGTTGATGTGTAAACAGTAGTGTGATTTTATTTTACCCAATTAAAATTTTGAAATATTCAATTGCTTCAGAAATGATTGAGTAACAATACTCAGTTACTACTTCCTTATCTGGAGCCCTTAGTTCAGCTCCGGCTAAAACTCCGACTGAGAATTATACCTTACGTCAAGTACGGCCGGTGTAGTTCCACATCTGCCGGCGCATTCACATAGGGATCTATGCTGCTCAAACGTGTCCTAAATGGTTATATGTTGTTACCACTCATTTGAACCATCTCGACTTCTTGTCACCGGGTGGCTTTACAATAAATACGAACATTAGTTAACATGGGCCAGAGGTCTTAAACAAATAAAGCTATTGTCATACAGGCCCATTTGGGCCTCTTGTCTTTATTTCTAAACAAAAACGTATGTTGTTACCACTCATTTGAACCATCTCAACTTCTTGTCACCGGGTGGCTTTACAATAAATACGAACATTATTTGTTGTGGGCCGGAGGCCTTATTCAAATAAAGCTATTGTCATACAGGCCATTCGGGCCCCTTGTCTTTATTTCTAAACAAAAACGTATGTTGTTACCACTCATTTGAACCATCTCAACTTCTTGTCACCGGGTGGCTTTACAATAAATACGAACATTATTTGTTGTGGGCCGGAGGCCTTATTCAAATAAAGCTATTGTCATACAGGCCATTCGGGCCCCTTGTCTTTATTTCTAAACAAAAACATATGTTGTTACCACTCATTTGAACCGTCTTGACAAGACAGTTCATTTGAGTGGTAACAGCATATACTTTTGGTGAGAAATAAGAAAAACAAAAATTATGTAAAAGAAATATGTACCAATCAATCATTTCAGACCTGGATTCATCAAGACATGGCACAGCGACAAAAAATGATATCTGATTTGGAGGAACTCCGAGTCGAGCGACCAAATGTCCAAAATCTTGTAGCGTAACGTTTCTCTTGTCAAATATGATTTATATTATGAACTCGAGAAAGTTAACCCTTTCAACTCTAATGATCTCTTTACCAGTGTTTGCAAACAGTGTAGATCCAGATGAGCCGGCTCGTAACAAGCCGTCTCATCAGGATCTGCACTTTTTGCAAGTAATTTTCATATTTTTATGAAGAAGAAAAACAAACACTTCTTATAAATGGACTAGTCTGAAAATCATTTTGTGACAATTGGATTGGTTGGAAAAGTAACATGGCACAGTCCATTCCAGTTATTTAGGGTTGAAACGTTTAATTAGTTATGTGTCGTCGACTAAGCAGCTGTTTATTACTTGCCGAAAATCAAAATGCTTCCATAGTTTTGTGATATTAATTAGTATTAATTAGTTGCACCAATCTCATCACATCTTGTATCATCGTTCCTCTGTGAATACAGCGACAAAGCTCCAGATAAGTTTTGTGTCTAAAGAGTATTATACCCAGAGATTTCAAATTCAATGCGTATTTTACAAATGTATTTAGATTTTCTTATTACATGTACATAAGGAACATATGATAACAAAAAATAATAAAAGATTCACTTATTTGAGCTGCTTTTTGCAGCTCAACTTAAAGTAAATTTTCAACTTTATTACAGTATTTCACTATTCAATTTGAAAACCAATGCGTATTTTCACATTGCTGTGAGTATTTTGTACTCCCACTTTTGATAATCGATGCGTATTCTGATAAAATAAGTGCGTAAAAATACGCTAACACGCACCTTATCTGGAGCTCTGCAGTGATATAGTGAGTATCTCTCTCTGGCTGGCGCTGTCTGTCTTATTTATGATGTATGTTTATGATTCTGTGTCAAATCAGTACATAATTATCCCCCGATAAAGTCAGAGGGATATAGTAGTCTGTCCGTCCGTTGTGAGACGTGTCTACACAACCGTTTCATGATCAGAGAACGAACCAAGTGTCGGATCCAGGTCCCTAGGTCCAAGTTCACACTTGGAGGTCAAATGTAAAAACATGGGAACAAAATGTCCATCTGGGGTCATATTTCCAAAGGCGTTAGCTGGATTTTCGAATAAGTACAAACATATATTCGTCATCGTCAGAGGACGAACCATGCATAATACCTAGGTCCCTTGGTCCAGGTTTGAGTCACACTTGAAGGTCAAAGGTCAAAAATGAGAATAAAATGTCCATCTATCATATATCCAAAACCGTTTGGTAAATTTTCGAATAACGACACACAAATGTTCGTCATCACCAGAGGATGAACCACATGTAAGATCCAGTCCCTAGGTACAATGTCAAGGTCACACTTAAGAGGTCAAATGTAAACAAGAGGGCCATGATGGCCCTAATTCGCTCACCTGACTCCATGAACACCAGAGGAGAATGTGACATTGAGTTCATGTGTTTTAAAAAAATTGTGCTATTTTTAGATGGCGGTCATCTGGGATTAAGCGATGACTCTCATTTTACCAAATCTGAAAATGCTTCACCCAAGGATCTTAACTTACTATGAAGTTTGGCCAGCATCGGCTATGTGGTTCCTGAGAAAAAGACGTTCAAAATCTTGAATAAATGGACATTTTGGAGGCCATTATGGATGACATAATCATCCGATTCCGACAAATTTTGCACCAGAGCAATCGCCTCATCGATACCTTCAATTTGATATATGACATGAGCATATTCGGGCAAAAATAAAATTTGACCCCACGGGCCATGCCCATTTTTGACCCCGGGGTCACCATTTTAACACATTTGAAAGAGCATTCTACGTCGATCATTCCTACCAAGTTTCGTCGAAATCCGGCTGGCAGTTCACGAGAAGATTTTTTAAGAATCTGTGCTATTTTTAGATGGCGGCCATCTTGGATTAGCGACGACCAAGCGGTTCGTGTGAAGAAGAATTTTGAAATCTCTAATATCTAAAGAACGACCTTTTGACCTTTAGGCTGCATTCTTCGATGACATGACCATCCAATTTCGATAAAATAATGTACCAGAGTAAATATTGAGTTCTGAAGTTGGGATTTACCCCCCTCGGACAGGTGGATACGGGACACGACCCCGTTTTCTGCGTGTAGACTCCCTGAGGCTTGTACCTCTATGTCAGAAAAGCGGACGTTAAACCCTATTCACTCACTCACTCACTCACCTGGCTTTTGTTGCTGAGCCTGGTTGCAGAATGAGGTGTAGTAATCACAAAGATATCCGGCCGAAATCTTCTTTTAACCCTTAGACCGCTACTCACAACAATTGTCGTCTGCTGTTGCTTTTATATCTTGCCATATTTCTCAATAAAAACATGGTTTGACAGCACTTCAGAATCATTTCCAAAGGAAATGAGTCTGAAGTGCTGTCAAAGCATGTTGTAAATTGTTCTAAAGTGCTGTTTATAAGCATGTTTTTGATGATAAAAATGGAAAATAAACAGCAGACGACAAAAAAATTAAGATAGCGGTCTAAGGGTTAAAGTCTGATTAACTTGTATGGTGTACAAACGGGGTCAAAACTAAAATTACAGGTGGACCTATAAATTTACAGGTCCACCTGTAAAAAATAAACCTGTGAACTTTACAGGTACACCTGTTATTTTAGTTTTGACCCCGTTCGTACACCATAAACTTGAAAATGTATGTGCTTGTTTATCATCATCAATATTTTATTCTATGGCACACTCGTGACCAAGGACTACTTATATATTGGTGTTATGTGTTTGAAAGGACAATATGTTATATCTCTGCAATCATGAATCAGATCAACTTGAAACTGTAAGCCTGTTTATCATCATCCATCATCCGTATCCATATCATCCAATCGCCCACCCATGCGATTGTCAAACCCAAGGATAAGGTCAGATGACTACCAAATGCCTCAACTGGCTCGACATGCGGACTGTGGCCATCTTGTTTTAAATACATGCATATTAATATGTTCACTGTTTAACAATGTTCCCCAGAGACATTTTTAACAAAATTATTGTTCACCCGTATGTTTAAACCTTTTACAATGGGAAATTAATATTATTATTTGTATTTGTATTTCAGTCATTCTCATTGGCCGACGCACGGCCACGTGATTATCTACAAATTGAATGTAGACCTGAACATTTGTTTACAGGAATTATCCCTCTTGGACCGAGATGTGTTTATTCATGTAAACAAACCTATTGTTTACCTCCTTAGAGCGCATGCATAAATCTGACACGTGTAATTGTTATTGTGTTTACAGTTAGTGAAACTCTGTTTACATCTCGTGACCAACAGGCTCAGTGTTTTCTTTTTAAATGCTTCAAATATGCTGAAACTGGTGTCAATTTCTCTAACCTTAAACCTAGAGTGCTACATGCCAGGTTATAATATAGGGAGACATGTTTTTCTTTATTCTTTCAATCTGACATTTTTCTGGCAAAATGAACATTGATTTACCATTTATACCAGACGTACTAATTGACATTATTACACGAAATGCCAGTTTGATATCAGGGGGGATAACCGTGTTTCCTTAAAATGATAACGGAAGCAACTATTTATTCCATTTATTCCTGATTTTCTGAATATTTTTGGTCAGGGTCATATGATAAAACAATTGTAGTCTTTTGAGTCGGTGTACACGAGATTTACGGACCTTCGAAAAGTGATGTTCACCGACGACGAAGAGGCGTCGGTGAACATCACTTTTCTCAGGTCCGTAAATCTCATGTACACTGACTCAAAAGACTACATTTGTATACTGTTGTCTGCTGTTTTATGACCCCAGACTGGAATATCCCATGGCATATGCCATTTAAACTGTCCGTCCGTCCGTCTGCCATCAGAGTGACATTAGAAGTTTCTTTAACCCTTAGACCGCTACTCACAACAATTGTCGTCTGCTGTTGTTTTTATATCTTGCCTTATTGCTCAATAAAAACATGCTTCGACAGCACTTCAGAATCATTTCCAAAGGAAATGATTCTAAAGTGCTGTCAAAGCATGTTGTAAATTATTCTAAAGTGCTGTCAAAGCATGTTTTTGATGATAAAAATGGAAAATAGAAAATAAACAGTAGACGACAAAAAAAATAAGATACCAGTCTAAGGGTTAAAGTCGGATTAACTTGTATGGTGTACAAACGGGGTCAAAACTAAAATTACAAGTGGACCTATAAATTTACAGGTCCACCTGTAAAAAATAAACCTGTGAACTTTACAGGTGCATGTTTTTTATGATAAAAATGGAAAATAGATAAACAGCAGACGACAAAAAAAAATAAGATAGCGGTCTAAGGGTTACCGTTAACCAACATTCCCCATTTTTCTGACGGAAAAATTAAATGAGTTTTATTTCTCATCAAAAGTTTATGTGGTGACCACCATTTCAACCATCTCTTCGAGAAAACTTTTTTGTGGGGGTTGGGTGGGGTTTGATGGCGGCATTTCTGTACATTTAACCCTTTCACCCCTACATTAACTGGAATAGACTATGTTGTGTTAATTTTGCAACCAATCCAATTGTCACAAAATGAGTTTTAGACTAGTCCATTTATGGAAGAAAAAAGAATTAGTTTTAAAAAAAATATGAAAGTTACTTCCAACACCGCTATATAGGTCTGTAGTGTTGAAAAGGTTAACAATATTTCTTAATTCAAACATATTTTGGCAGTGCATAAGAATCACCTACAATATTTTGTTGAGAAAGTTTATAAATAAGAAGAAACAACAGATGTCCATAGTTTAGTCCAACATTGTAGGGGCTTACCTTTAGTTAAGAGATAGCTGTTATTGTTTGTATGCGCCCGTTTCAAAAACGGACCTACATGTATTGCCATATGGTATTGTTCATCTACCCACAGGTTGAAGTAACGGACCGAGGTCTATAAATACATTAAATATGCCTAAAAGCATCAATTTACAAACAATATTTTCCTATTTTCTTCATTTCTCAATGAAAGTATATGTTGTTACCACTCATTTGAACTGTCCCGTCTCGTCGAGACGGTTCAAATAAGTGGTAACAACATATACTTCTAAGCAGAAAAAAAGGAAATATACCATAAAATAGACATATTTTTGATAATTATACCTGTACCACATATGTGCGTGTATTAGTTGCTGATATACCGTAGTTGGAAGTTGCCAGTGCAATAAAATATATTTTTATTGAATTCTTTATTTTTCAGTTTTAACCCAATAAATAGAGAATACCAGGCTAGTGTCTTTTGATATCAAGTTTATCAGGCAAGGCTAGGAAACGCGAGCCTGATTAACTTGATATCAAAATACACTAGCCTGGTATTCTATTTATCAGGTAACGTTTTATGCTCGAAAATGACATTAGATGACGTCGTATTCTATGGACTGAAGGCGGACTTGTTAATGTTGCGTCATTACACTGACGTCATTCGGTAACGTCACGTGACGTCATCCGACCAATGGAATGTCAGTTTTCACTTCATTGTAACCAGGATGTTTATATCGGGGCAATGCCCGATACAACAATATGTTATCAGTCAGGTCAATGCAGGGCATGTTACCTGATAAAATACATTTCAATCCCGCAAGCTGTAATATTTCAGACACTATCGATAACACTCAACTGGGTGATGAAGCCCCGTGCAGGCACCGGGGCGGGATCAACTGATCCTGAGAATAGTGCTGCAGTAGCCATTGCTTGTCGTAAAAGGCGACTAAACTGGCTTAACGATTGGGTTCATACTTTCCGGAACCCACTATACCGGATTTGGCCCTCATGTACATTTTTGGCTTTCTTGTATGTGAGAGTTGAGTCAGGCTATGCCCCATATATAAAAGTAAGATTAGCGCTAATCCTATTACTTTAAGGGGATGGGATAAATGATGCTGGTGTGGCGAGGGCCTGGCACCAGATCAGGTTGTTATAATTTCAGGACTGAATATATATTTTGATTGTAAATATTGAGTTCTGAAGTTGGGATTTACCCCCCTCGGACAGGTGGATACGGGACACGACCCCGTTGACCCGTCTGCGTGTAGACTCCCTGAGGCTTGTACCTCTATGTCAGAAAAGCGGACGTTAAACCCTATTCACTCACTCACTCAACTGGGTGATGATTCTATATGTGGTTGTGACTGGAGAAATGAGGCTTATTTGATTTGTGACCAGTGTAGCTTCTGATCAAATAGCACACTCCTGTAGCTTGACAAAGATCTACATTGCTTGTTAGAATCATGGAATGGAAAACAGTGCAGATACTGATCAAACTGCGGACACAAAACCCATAGGCCCCATTTCTCCAACCACAGCCACATATAATCTACATGTTCATATTTACGATCCCTGTATATACATGGAAGGCCTTTAGAAACTATAGTTGGACTTGTTAACCCGTACAATGGTGAATTAAATTGTCGTCTGCTGATTATTTTTTATTTTCCATTGTCATCATCAAAAACGTAGATTGTCAGCACTTTAGAATCATTTCCAATGGAAATGATTCTAATGTGCTGCCAAATCGTGTTTTTATTGAGAAAAATGACAAAATTAAATAAAACAGCAGACGACAATTTTATTATTTTAAGGGTTAAAGTTCATATCGCCAATAAATTCTTCCAAAATATAGCGTTTATCATGGGAAAAAAATGACTCTTTCCATATAATAATAGAATATCTCTAAAATGACTATGGTAATCTGTGTACTCCATATATAGTTCACTACGCCCCTACATAATGTGGAAAATATAGTTCCCAAAGTCTCAATTGTTTAGTCCGAATCGCTGGGCAGCATTGTGCTCCACTTATTTCGCATATTGCAACGTTTAACCCCAATACGTGTATATTACCAAATGTAATGATTAACTGTTCAAAATGAAATGGAAAATAAATACTCGGATTGGACATTGCATTATACACTTGGCTGAACTATAAGTATGTTATTGTTCACATATTGGATTTTTCAGGAACTAAATGCGAGGGAGCGCTGCTCCCTCGCATTTAATTCCTTAAAAATCCAATATGTGAACAATAACTTGTACATATTGTGTGGTGTCCCATGTCATACAGTCTAGTTATAAAAGTGTCGCATCTTTTCATCTCTGCCTTCTTCCTTGTACTTATGTTTTCCCTCTGCCCACAAATATAGTTCCCGAAGTCGTAAGTTGTGTGATATCCCATGTCTTACAGTATAGTTCTAACAAGAGTTGTCAGAAGACAACGAAGCTCGCCTGTTGGCAGCCTTCATTCAAACTTGTCACAGATGTATGAACAAGAGGGCCATGATGGCCCTAATTCGCTCACCTGACTCCATGAACACCAGAGGAGAATGTGACATCGAGTTCATAAGTGTTTTAAAAAAATTGTGCTATTGTTAGATGGCAGTCATCTTGGATTAAGCGATGACTCTCATTTTACCAAAAGCTTCACCCAAGGATCTTAACTTACTATGAAGTTTGGCCAGCATCGACCATGTGATTCCTGAGAAAAAGACGTTCAAAATCTCGAATAAATGGACCTTTTGGAGGCCATCATGGATGACATAATCATCTGATTCCGACAAATATTGCACCAGAGCAATCGCCTCATCGATACCTTCAATTTGATATATGATATGAGCATATTTGGTCAAAAATAAAATTTGACCCCACGGGCCACGCCCATTTTTGACCCCGGGGTCACCATTTTAACATCTTTGAAAGAGCATTCTACGTCGATCATTCCTACGAAGTTTCGTCGAAATCCGGCTGGCGGTTCATGAGAAGAAGATTTTTTAAGAATTTGTGCTATTTCTAGACGGCGGCCATCTTGGATTAGCGACAACCTCCTTTTTAACAAATCTAAAAAGGCTTCACCCATGGATCATAACTGAAGTTTGGCCACCATGGGCCAAGCGGTTCGTGTGAAGAAGAATTTTGAAATCTAATAAAAGAACGACATTTTGACCTTTCAGTGGCCATCTTGGATGACATGACCATTGGATGACATGACCATCCAATTTCGACAAATAATGTACCAGAGCGATCGCCTCTTTGATACCTTCGATTTGATATAGACATGACCATATTCGGTCAAAAAAGAAAATTGACCCCAATTTGACCCCACGGGCCACGCCCATTTTTGACCCCAGGGTCACCATTTTAATAACTTTGAAAGAGCATTGTACATCGATCATTCCTACCAAATTTCATCGAAATCCGGCTGGCAGTTCATGAGAAGAAGATTTTTTAAAGAATTTTTACTATTTTTAGACGGCGGCCATCTTGGATTAGCGACGATCTCCATTTTAACAAATTTGAAAAGGCTTCACCCATGGACCATAACTGTGAAGTTTGGCCACCATGGGTCAAGCGGTTCGTGTGAAGAAGAATTTTGAAATCTCTAATAAAAGAAAAACCTTCTGACCTTTCGGCGGCCATCTTGCATGACATGACCATCCAATTTCGACAAATAATGTACCAGAGCGATCACCTCTTTGATACTTTCGTGATATAGACATGACCATATTCGATTAAAAATAAAATTTGACCCCACGGACCACGCCCATTTTTGACCCCGGGGTCACCATTTTAACAACTTTGAAAGAGCATTGTACATCGATCATTCCTACCAAGTTTCGTTGAAATCCGGTTGTCGGTTCATGAGAAGAAGATTTTTTAAGAATTTATGCTATTTTTAGACGGCGGCCATCTTGGATTAGCGATGACCTCTATTTTAACAAATCTGAAAAGGCTTCACCCATGGACCATAACTTTTAAGTTTGGCTACTATGGGCCAAGCGGTTCATGTGAATAAGAATTTTGAAATCTCTAATAAAAGAACGACCTTTTGACCTTTCGGCGGCCATCTTGGATGACATAACCATCCGATTTCGACAAAAAAATGCACCAGAGTGATCACCTCGTTGATACCTTCGATTTAATATATGACATGACCATATCCGGTCAAAAATAAAATTTGACCCCTATTTGACCCCACGGGCCACGCCCATTTTTGACCCCGGGGTCACCATTTTAACAACTTTGAAAGAGCATTGTACATCAATCATTCCTACCAAGTTTTGTTGAAATCCGGTTCGCGGTTCTTGAGAATTTTTGAAGATTGAAGATTTTTGAAGAATTTGTGCTATTTTTAGACGGCGGCCATCTTGGATTACGTGATGACTTCATTTTAACAATTTTGTAATCCCCCTACCTAAGGACCATGACCATGAAGTTTGGTGACTATAGGCCAAATTGTTACCGAGGAGAAGACGTTTGAAAATGTTCACGGAAGACGGGACGACGGACGGACAGATTGCGGTAACAATAGCTCACATGAGCTTCGCTCAGGTGTCAGAGGTAAAAACATAAATATTATATAACTTGACCTTGGGATAAGGGGTGTGCCGTGGACCTTGACATTGAGGTCAGTGGTGGAGGGTGGGTCGTGGATTTGCTATAGCATATTAAGATGAATGAATGTATGAAATATCAATGCGCTCCCTGAAAAGAGAAGGAAAACAAAATTTAATCCAGCGTTAAGTTTATGAACGCACTAAGTTGGTGATTTTCTACAGTATGATAGCTATTCACATGAGGAATGCATGTATAAATGTGCTAAGTTTGTGACCTTGACCTTGGGGAAAGGGGTGCGGGGGGGGGGGGGGGGGGGGGGGGGGGGGGGGGGGTCATGGATTTGCTGTAGCACAATAGAGTATCATCAGATGAATGCATGTATGAAATATGAAGGTGTTCCCTGTAAAGAAGCAGTTGTTATCAGACATTTACCCCAACGTTAAGTTTATGAATGTGCCAAGTTTGTGACCTTGACCTTGGGGTAAGGGATGGGCGGTGGGTCATGGATTTGCTACAGCATGATAGAGGGTCATCTGAGGAATGCATGTATGAAATAACAAGGTGTTCCATGAAAGGAAACAGAAGTTATAAGACATTTACCCAACGTTAAGTTTATGAATGTGCCAAGTTTGTGCCCTTGACCTTGGAGTGGGTCATGGATTTGCTACAGCATGATAGAGGGTCATCTGAGGAATGCATTTTTCGCTACCTAGTGTGGCAAATGCAGTTCCCAAATGTCTACGTTGTGTGGCAACTCAAGTGATACAGTCTTGTTCCAAAAGTGTCACGTCTTTTCATCTCTATATTGTGTGGCATCCCGAGTGATGCAGTATTGTTCCTTGCTTTCCGTATATACCATTCCCAAGCACCTTGGCACTTGAGATACCACACAACTTAGAGAAGGAAAGAAAACTTGACATTTGTGTCAAGTTTTTTTCCATCTCTATGTTGTGTGATATCGCATGTCATACAGTCTTGTTCAAAAAGTGTCACCTGTTTTCATCTCTACTGTGTGGCATCCAAAGTGACACCTCTTGTTCCAAAAATGTCCTTTGTTTTCATCTCTATTTGTGTGGCATCTCAAGTGATAGTCTTGTTCCAAAAGTGTCACGTCTTTTCGTCTCTGTGTTGTTCCTTGTATTCTGTGTATTTTTCGCTGCGACCGTACACTTGGTGTGGCGGGTATTTCTCGGCATTGTGTCTCAGTTTCTCCGTCACTGCCGCCGGCAAGTCGACGTGACATTTGTCGGCAAGGCGGATCAGGTACAGTAAAACGTCACTCATCTCCTGCCCCACATGGTGTCTCTCTCTTTCTGTGAAATCTGCAAAATACTAGTACGGTTTAAATCTGTGAAATTGAAAATTTCAGTTTTACCTGTATTCAGGTTATTTCAACTTCACCTGTATTTTGCAGATGTCATTTTGCAGATTTCAATTTCACATGCATTTTAGAAATGCATGTGAAATTGAAATCTGCAAATTGAAATCTGCCAAATACAGGTGAAATTGAAATCTGAATAAAGGTAAAATTGAAATCTGCAAAATACATTTGAAATTGAAATCTGTAAAATACAGGTGAAATTGAAATGCAAAATACAGGTGAAATTGAAATCTGCAAAATGACATCTGCAAAATACAGGTGAAATTGAAGTCTCCTGAATAAAGGTAAAATTGAAATCTGCAAAAAATACATTTGAAATTGAAATCTGCAAAATACGGGTGAAATTGAAATCTGCCAAATGCCAGTGAACTCTTCACGACTTATTGATGAGCTTTTAGAAGACCGACACCATGATTGATTGATGTGAATACTAATCCCTTTATCTTGTATGCTTAACTACTAATTATTGAAGACATAGGGTCTGTTTCATTAAACTTTGTACAACTAAAATGTTCGTAAGTGCAAATTTAGGATCGTCTGGAAATATGCAGCCTATGCTCAATAAATGTAAATCCAATAATTGTTAATGTGAAATTGACAGACTAACATAATTTTGCACTTACGAAGATTTTAGTCGTAAGAAGTTTAGTGAAACGGCCCCATGGATGTGTGCTTTGCAATCATGAACGTACATATAACAAACATCATACATATAACAAGCAAAACCTTTCCAAACTAAACACACTCGAGGTCCACATGTCTGGTATCACGGTCGTAGACACCACCACGGCAGCCATGGCGCCGAGGCACTATTTTGGCTCCGCTCAATAGTCCGCCGTGGCATTATTTTATTCACCACTACGGGCCTGGGTATACAGGTTCCACTGTAGTATGTGGCTGTGACTGGAGAGATAGGGCTTATGAGTTTTGCAACCAGTGTAGATCCAGATTGGCCTGTGCATCTGCACAATCTGATCCGGATCTGCATTGTTGCCATTTCATCCGTCATGCTTCTAACAAGCAGTATACATTTGTAGATCGTTATCAGACTGCAGGAGTGTGCTATTTGATCAGGAGCTACACTGGTCACAAATCCCATAAGCCCCATTTCTCCAATCACAGCCATGTGTGCATTTACCTGGTAATCCTTCTGTTAACTCTCCTTTCCACTGGCTAAAACAAAATAGTTCCAGTATCACTGTTGCCGATTTCATCAACATTGCAAAGTATACTTTAGTAGCAAAGTATACTTTGAGGGAGAAATTTTCAATTTTTTGAAAAATTTATTAATTTTTATTATACTGAATTTATTACATTATCACAGCCATTTAATGGCTGTGATAATGTAATAAATTCAGTATAATAATTCTGCATACTTTTAATCATGAAATATATGCATTTGTTAGTTCTATATGAAATAATGCATTTCAGGAAAAATAAATGATTACTCCCTCAAAGTATACTTTGCTAGTAAAGTATACTTTGCAATGTTGATGAAATCGGCTACAGGTCACAGCCAAACACCCCTTTTATTTGATCACATTATAATGATTTTGTGTTTTATTATCGTGCATAATATCATAGTCTGTGATAAACATGAGAGTCAGAGACATTATGGAAGGGTTACTATTATGAGACGCACGGTGTGATTTTGTACCTTCGGACATCTCGTAATTTCATGAAATATGTTTACAAAATTTACAATATTTTCCATAAATGGCATCACAAGTTGACAAAATTTTATATTCCGCATGTTGACAAAATCTTTGGAATATATTCCGCATGTACTCCAAAATTTTTGTCACCTTTTGCGCCATTTACGGAAAATATTGTAAACATATTTCATGAAATTACGCAATATCGCAATCACAATATTGAAGTCTGTCTGGTTTAATTAGCCATCCAGGACATACATGTATTTTGTCCTTTGCAATATATATCCCTTAGACCGCTACTCACAACAATTGTCGTCTGCTATTGCTTTTATATCTTGCCTTATTTCTCAACAAAAACATGGTTTGACAGCACTTCAGAATCATTTCCAATGGGAAATGATTCTATTCTGAAGTGCTGTCAAAGCATGTTGTAAATTATTCTAAAGTGCTGATAGCGGCATAGCTCCAGTTAAGGTGCGTACTTTGACCAACTTTGGGTGAAATTTTGTTATTTCTTCATCAAAAATGGCAAGTTGGGAGTCCTTTAGAATCGTCTCATTGAGACGATTCTAAAGCACTCCCAACTTGCCATTTTTGATGGAGAAATAAGAAATTTACCTCCAAATTACGCACCTTAACTGGACCTCTGGATAGCGGTCTAAGGGTTAACATGAATAAGGAACATACTCATAATCAGAGATCAATGGTAGTAAAACAGGGAATTTGCATTGAGAGGTTTCACTGTAATTTACACATACATTTGTACTCAACAATAGGGAACAGACAGGAATTTGATATCAGAATCAAATTATGCACAAATAGGTGACTGGGTATACGGTTTAAACAGAGCTCCAGATAAGTTGTGTATTGGAGCATTTTACACACTTAATTTAGCAGAATACACAATGATGATCAAGTGCGAGTACAAAACAGTCACAGCAATGTGAAAACAATATGCATTGATTTTCAAATTGAGTAGTGAAAATACAGTAATAAAGTTGAAAGTTTACTTTGTTGAACTGCAAAAAGCAGCTCAAATAAGTGAATTTTTAAAATTGTTTTATTTTTTATCATGTGTTCCTATTTAATAAGGCAGAAAATCAATAATACATTTGTAAAAGTAAAATACACAGTGAATTTGAAATCTGGGGGTATAATACTCTTTAGATACAAAACTTATCTGGAGCTCTGTTTCAAGAGGTTCTACTGTACAAGATTTCTGCCAGCTCTCCCACTTCGCCGACCATGGCGAGGAGCAAGTTCCTCGGGGTGTGATACTGGTTCCAGTTCCTCTCTTCACAGAACCCCCGCTGTAGCTGTCTACTGAAACAGGTACAATCAGGCATGGGAAATTTCCGGATTAATCAGGGACCACTTTTGTGAATCTTGTAAATACGTTGAGAATGGCGATAAAAAATTACAATTTTTTGAAGAAAAAAAGTTTTTAAGTGGCGATTCTTTTATTTTCCCCAGCGGAATCCCTGTTATACATGTACTGACTTCTTGTTGCAAGTATTATTTTAAATTGAAATGGATTATGTTGCCAATTTTTCCTAATTATAGCATATTTTTTCAGGGGAAAATGTGATCTATTTAATGCTAAATATACCTCAGAATGAAGCACAGAGCATCTAGAATTGAAAACAAATTATGGGGGGGGGGCAAGCCCCCAGACCCCCCTAGCAAATCGCAGCGCAATCCGCTGCTCAAATAAATTTTCAGGATTGGGGATAGTGTTCCACTCCCATGCCTGTACAATACAATCAATCATCTATAGACCGCTGCTGTAGCCTATTTTTAATACTGGAAAGTCCAGTACAGTGGAACCTCTCTAAACCGGACACCCTGTGCACCTCACAGGGTGTCCGGTTTAGAGAGGTTCCACTGTAAATCAGACATATGACTATGCCAAGGTATGCGTCTGTGCTTTGCGTAATTGAACAGGCATTATCATCATAATTATACACCAACGAAACCCCAGAGCTCCAGATAAGGTGCGTATTTGCGTAAATACCCAATTAAAATTGACAAAAACACAATTGAAATCAGAAGTAGTGAGTATCAAAAAGCAATGAAAAATGTGTGGTATCTAACAAAAACACACCCTTTTCATAATGGACTGGTCTTAAAATCAGTTTGTGATGGTTGGTTGCAAAATTAATGTATCAAAATTCATTCCAGTTACTTAGGGGTGACAGGGTTAATGTTCAGTGGGTACGAAACGTCGAAAGAACGTTTCTACAACTATACCTGGTCATTTTGTAACCTTTCCAGTTCGTAACCGGTCAAAAACGGTCAATTTGTAAATGGGTCATTTCGTAACCGTTTCAAAACCATGCATTGGTCAATTCGTAATTAACCTAGACGAAAAATTAAGAAATAGCTTAAAATTAATTAATGAAAATAAAAAAGTGAAACAAATTATTTTTTTTAGAAACTTGTGGGCTATAAATAGTTCAAAACTAGCGGACAAGAATTCATCATATTTTCTTGTATTTCTCCCCGTAAATATCATGAATACATCTTGGAATTTCATTAGAATCGAGTCCTGAGGATGAGGACTCAATTCTAATGAAATTCCAAGACATATTTACAGAGAGAAATAAAACATATAGTCCTAATTTGTTTTGCGGATATTTTCGGCGCTAGCATGCAAAGAGTTAAGGTCCATACCTACAACATCGTTTAGACTGGATGAAATGTGCAGTTTACACATAACGACGGATATTTCAGGATGTTGTCATAATTGATCCCATGTTCCTCGGTGGACTAACACAGCTGACTTAACAAATTGTTAAATAGCTGTGTTTGGCACCTTTCAATTTAGACATAGCACTATGGCTTACACTACCGTTACAGCCATAGACCTCAAAGATACCTACTGTAGCGACTTGATTTCAAGATTTGAAATCTGTCGATTATTGTCTAAATACGCGTCTAATGGTGCTAAACCAGCAGTGCAAAGCCAGAAATTATATTAAATAGCCTGTATGAGTTACAATGGGTGACTTGCCTATTAAAATAAAGTGTTTATCGCTCCTTTTGTCCGACTACATAAAGTGTACAAAGTTTACACGCTACTGTCGCCATTTGGCCGAAGAATTTCTATAGCAAAGAAAACAATAAATGAAAAAAAGTCAGATAATGAAAAATATAAGTTAAACATGATATAGAAACATGGCATGTTAGTCTACTTTCAATTACGATAATAATAAGTATTAAGTTTTTTATAAACACGTTTTTTCACATTGTTGTACCGACCTAGTTTCATTTCCAAGCTATCTAGCCAGTTTTCAGGTTCAATTTGCTTTTTTTACCAATTGACCATTTTTTGCCGATTACGAATCGACCAACTGAATGGTTACGAAACAACAAAGATTGTCTGGTTACGAAATGGTAAGCTTAGGTTGCGAAATGACCATAATTCAAACAGACTGATGTGCGACAAAAGTATGTGTCACATACAATTTATGAATAAGTACATTAACCAAACTTCACCATGTATATGCCCATTTGAAATGTGTTTTATATATATATTGACTCGTACATGTTTTCAAGTGTAGGTGTCTCACTAAATGTGAATTCTTGATCAGAGACACTTTGCCCACAATCACTGATGCATGTCTCCGATGATTCTTCCTTATTGGCTGCCATTAGTCTTTTAGTCAGGCGAAATCTTAAAATACTTTCTAACAATGAGCACGTGCTATAGCTAATAATAAATTATCACATTCAGCTTCTCTTCGGAGCACAGACAATAAAAAGATAGCGCGGGAAAAGTTTACAACAACAACAATCAAACCTTGCAGTGGCTATTTAGGCGGAGGCAGGTGAATTTGTGCTGTCTATCTACCTTGTCGTACTCTCGCGAGGGACCTTAGTTCTATGCAGCTGCGCGTCAGTACGTTAACAGTTAAACGTTTGAAGTCCTATATATAATAAAACATATATGCTATGAATTAGAAGGTGATATTAAATGTTAGTGTGCAATAGTAAAATACCTAAAGATTAGGACAAGCTCACCAGAAACATAGAATAGTGTAACGTACGGGTGCACATGTAACTAGCCTGCCATAGTAACATGGATACATTCCTTATAACACAATGTGGCGTCCCTATATACCCATAGATATAATGCTATATCGTTCGTCCCATGCCCGTCCTACTTTTCTGTTAGCCTATTCCCATGGCTGGATTACGTACGTGATTAATCCCAGTATATCCTTTCAATATTGAACTTCGTACAGCTCCTAAATTTCAATGTTGCATACATTTAGCACCATATGTCATTTGTACTCATGGCTGTGCGTGCCTATGTTGCACGTGCAGTTACCTTGCCACACTGTGTATTGGTATCATCTACCGATGAAAACTGGTGTCACTGTAGTTAAGAAACCGCCATGGGCGGATTTGGTGGACGTTGTTCGCAACCGGCTTTAGATACTATTTATCCTTAGGTAACCCTATTCTACGTAATGCATTTTTGGCATCCATCTGTTGACAATACCGCTGCTTGTACCTGTGCGAGCATGCAGTGCATACTCAGACCAGGATCCCCTTTCTATAATAGTACAGCCTACCATATGTCCGTCTTACGTCATTATGCGGTATAGTTTATATCCCGACCAGATTACGCGATGCGCACTCTGATCGGGTGTATGCTTGCCTCGTATGTTTATGACCGGTTTTGTCATTACATGGACACTATAGGTATATATACCCTGGGCCGATGGCGGTTGAGGTGGAGCGCCGTGGCGTAATGGTTAGTGTGTCGGACTACTGATCCAAGGGTCGTGGGTTCGGGCCTGACTAGCGGCGTGCGTTGTGTCCTTGAGCAAGACACTTTATCCACACTGCTCCAGTTCACCCAGCTGTAAATGGGTACCGATAATTCGTAGTTGCTCTGTAAATACGAATTACCGGCTTCTCTCAAAAAATCTCTACCTCTGTTCTTTCTCCCATTCTTGGGAGACGGCATGCAAGGTCCTAGAGCCAGTGCCGCCGTTAAATATAAGCTAAAGAAAGAAAAGAAAAGCGGTTGAGTCCATGGTTTGATAGCGGATCCCCGCCAGAAAATATAGCCATCTTCATGCATTGCCTTTCACTGTCTATCATATATTCTTCGCATTTCCACATTTACATGTGAGTACTCACATACAGTCTATACAATATCAATTGCATTTAAATAATTGTGTTCCCTTCTTTAGCCCTCCAAATGTAGCAACTTAATTTCCCTCTCTCCCTCATACTGGCCACTGTATTACAGGGCAATCTGTTCAAAGGACCTGGGGGCCGTTTCACTAAACTCCGTACGTCTAAAATGTTCGTAAGTGCAACATTATGATAGTCTGTAAATTCCACATTAACCTTGTTTTTTTGTGTAAACAATTATTAGATTTGCATTTATTGAACATAGGCTGCACATGCAACCTATGTTCAATAAATGTAAATCCATTTATTGAAATTTCCAGACGATTCTAAATTTGAACTTACGAACATTTTAGTCTTAAGAAGTTTAGTGAAACGGCCCCCTGGGTTGCACGTTTAGAATCTCGGCATAACAGATCGACCCCCATTACAATATACATGTACTTTAGTATTCTGTGTTTCTGAGTTCACCCATTCTAGTGACCGAAACTTTCTGGGGCAAAATTGCATATTGCAGTGATAAGATCCGCAGTACAATGTATTAAAATCAAAGTACTGAAAGTACTGAACATAGGGTACTACAAGAATTCCGCCATGGAAGCGGTGTCGCGCCTGAAAATGCATTGTCGGTACAAAACAATGTTGTAGCAGGATTTTTGTTAAATTTTCTGCATTACTTTGACATCGCCATGTTTACTTCTGTTTTGTGAATGAAATAGTTGGCCCCGGATCGAGTATATTAAAACATACAAATACAAATGACGTCATTGGGGAAACCGCTGACAGCATTTTCAATGTATGGAAGCCCAAACTTGTTAGAATATTTTTGTTGTCGTATTTTCAGTACTTGCATTAATATGGGTATTAATCTACGCTGGATGTGTTATACTGTCATTAATTTGTTCCTTGACTGTAATTTATCACTTACTGAATTATTGACCCCCTTCCCTGAAAGTAGAATTGACACTCAGGTTGCATTTGTTGGCGTGTATTGGCCACCATAGACAAATGTCAATCAGGCAGAATTCGGGAATGTCACTAAAATCGGCTGTAAATCCATCGATAGAATGAGGATTAACATCAGTCAGACCCACACGTGCGAGATTTGTTGCGACACAATCGCGATCACTAAAAAAAGCTGAATCAACAGGTAGCTTTAGCCCCTTGATATCGTTTGTGTGTTGTACGCCGTGTTTATCCGGTGGAGAGTATTCGGAGGGGAGTTAACTCTGCCGAAAACTATAGCCTGTTACTAAATTTAGCGATGACCGCCCGATTTGTGACGCAAATGGGGGCAAATAACTTGAACGCGTAACAAAATAATCCGATGTATTTTTGTACTTAGAACATCCGTTGTTGATATTGTTCAGTGCAAGTTGTTTTTCATAATATTATTTTCAATTAGCGGTTGCGTATGACAGTTAAACGTTGAGTAAAACAATGCATTTTGTTGTTATGGTTATTCCAAGATATCACTACGGACTAGCCCATCGAGGGGGGTCTGGGGCGTGGCTAACTGTCCGACACGATTCCAATACATAGGCTACCCTATGTAATAACAATATTTTAACAGCAGTAACGGCAGTACGTACTTAAGTCACTTGATATTGACAAAAAGGCAAACTGTACTGTGTCTAACCGGGAATGTGACGGAACTGTATTATCATGTTTCATGCACGAATACCTCCTATCTATCTTTGTCTCAGCATATGACACATGTCCGGCGCATTTTGTGACGTTCAGTGCACTCGTTGGAAACATATAACATCAAATGTTCATATATCATAATGCGTGTTCTGTTTTGCAAGAAATTATTTCATGTTATACAACAATGAAAATTATTGACACGATGTGTCGGAGAATCTGACCGTAAACATAACGTTATGTCGTTTAATTACATGTATACGACTAGTAGAAAACTGTCATAAACTACATGAAAGCAACTTTGCGAATATTGGTGTTGCTTGGCATTGACATAATACAACAGCGACGTGAACGTGCTGTGCCTACTTGGCTGCGCATGGTGATCTCGGGCTACACTTATCGCATTGCCGTAATGTACTTTTACTCAACCAATGGTCCATATAATTATTCTCTGTAACATGTTCGGACATCTGTACACACAATGGTGGAGAAATGTCTTAGAAAAAAGAAAAGGAATTGCATATATGAGCTATATCTCATAACACATATACTTTGTTTCTGGTAATGTCTTCATGTGCTGTTAAGCCATTGACATCATACCGATCGGTGTCCAGATAGTTGATACTTGCCATATAGCTCTATATATAGTACTACGTGCTCACATGAGATGATACCAAATAACAGGCTATGAACTTTTTATCAGACAATCGCGATGATTCACCCCATTGCCGTACTCTACAGTAGTATATTGTCATCACAGCAATTGGTGTGCATCCGTATAGTTTGTGCATCCATTAATATACAACGTTGTCACAACGTAATTTCCGCAAGCTACGTCCACAAAACGTTCCCGAAAGTTACGACATTGCGATGACGTTATGACATTGCTGCCACTTAAACGTAACGTTGCGGTAATGGCATAATGTCATCGCAATGTTGTGACATTTTGTGTTAGCTGGGTCAAGCGTTATTTGTGCTCTCGAAAAAAAACCAGTTAAATTCAATACAATTTGATTTCATGAGCAGGCATAGTGATATATTGATATACATTCCTGAAGTATGTCCTTATGTTTCTTTGTCAGCCAGCGGCCCATATGCTATATGGTACATCGACGATTCATCCAGATATGTGCGTATGACTGGAGAAATGGGACATCTGGTTCTTGCGACCAGTGTATATCCAGATCAGCATGTGCATCCGCGCAGCCTGATCAGGATCTACATTGTTCGCCATTCCGTCAATGAGACACACATTCTACCTCTAACAAGCAATATATATCGTTACGAGGCTACAAGAGTGTGTTATTCGATTAGGAGCTACACTGGTCACAAATGTTAACAGCCCCATTTCTCCAGTCACCGTCACATATGATTCACGGTGGGTGAAATAGGTCACCAACACATGCTATATCGATAGGGTGCACACCAATTATGTGGTATCTGCTCCTTCTCGCATTAAATTTCCCGTTCAGTACATTTTAAATTTTGATTCAGTAGATTAATTCTGCTATAACTTCTTTGCCATATGATTCGCTTAATTCAAACTTCATAACTTACGTTACAATAAAACAATTTACCAAAAAAAGGTCAGTCATGACTGAACGTTATGACAATAAATATATCTTCATTAACGATCGATGTGTTTAATTACACCTTCCATGCAACTACTGAAAATCCGCTAATGAACTTTTTTATCTTCCTTATACCGGCTGAAATTTCCACTTCAACGAAAGAAGTATAAATTTCCAGATCAGTCATTGTTTTGTTTTAAGAAATATTGAACTATGTATCTCTCTTTCTAGTAGATCTAGTAGCTAGGGCATACAAATTGACGAACGCTGTGCACTTGTTTACACCATGCCTGATTCTTATCATCACAAACCGAAGGAGATATGGTCTCCCGATATATCTATTTTATTTATATTAAGAAAATGCATGTACTAACTTTCGCAGACGAATTTAAAAGAAAGGCACGAAAGCTCATAATTAACGTAGTCTAACATACCGTTGTTGTATGTGTCGTCAACAGAATGGCAGCCGCCGTGTCAACTCGCCGAGAATTATCAAAAACAATATATGAGATCTTAGGAGATAAGTAAACGTTTCAGGAAATGTTATATATATATCTATTCAGTTAAGTTATTAATGTTATTTATTTTACATTTGTTTCTTTAAGGCACGAAAACCGGTATCTCCCCGGTACACTATTCTCCTCATTCATATTTGCATTCCCTCCCACCCATGTTCCCCTGTGCCCAATGTCATACACCATTGTAATTTCACATTCAGTAAATTCCGACACGTTTCTCCATTCTCCTAGCTGCAACTTCTTTACTGTATCAACGATTTTAACTTAAAAATGTCATGTGCATGTTTATAATCCAACCACTAGAGTGAATGGGATACATGCCGTTTGATACCCCTGGTCATTATGACTACTGTCTGTCCCACGTTTTAATTTGCTGCCGACGAACTTTTGCCTATTAAACACATTAAATCTAAAAAATATTTAAATGTAATTAAGTACTTTTTCACCAATAATAAAAAAACTCACCCTTCCCCAAAAAATGGTGTTTGATGAAATTCCATCAAATATTGATTTTATTGAGAAAAAACGATTTTCCTATGGGAATTAAAGGATTAAAAAACGAAAAAAAAGGAAATTGACTCCGAAATCTAGCGAGATAGCTTGAAAATAATGTAACTAAGAAAACAAAAGTTAGATTTTGAAAATCGGTCCACAAATAAAAAAGAATATCCCCCATGTTAAATTTATCCCATAGGAAAATCTTTTTTTCGCAATAAAATCAATATTTGATGGAATTTCATCAAATAAATTTTTATTGGGAGGGTGACTTTTTTGTTATTGATAAAAAAGTACTTACTTTTAAATATTGTTTAGATTTAATGTGCTTAATAGCCAAATGTTCGTCGGCAGCAAAACGTGGAACAGACAGTAGTCCTACATCCACAATACTTTCACACTATCATGAGCAGGAGAAGAATTCACATAAGTGTAAAAGCTTGTTTTTTAATCCTGTTCTCAATTGTATGTATGTATATATCACTTGCCACAACTTGAAATAAATATTGTTTAAACTAATAGCCAAAAGATTATAGTCGGCAGCAAAACGTGGAACAGACAGTAGTTGCGATATATAGTAATTTAGTCAGAACACTCTGTCACGTGGCGATTGAATATAATTTGTCGGTACATACATGTGCAAACTAAATATTCATTTCATAAGAAATTTAACATCTAAAAATGTACTGGCTGCCCGACTGCTGTATTGACGTGGCACATGTTACACAGGCGTGGCGGCGAAGCTGCCGTAGGTATTCTTAAATGAAAAAAACTACCGGTATGTTGTGTGCATAGTCTACAAAAGTCAAGGCTGACGTCAGAATTGTGAACAAAATATTCCGAAGTCCAACTTGTGGGATGTTTTACCTAAATAAATATACAATGAGCAAATTAAACACATATTGAACATGTACACTTGAAATAATAACTATGTGTATAACAGACGGCAAATAAGCATAGATTGTTTCATTGTTTAGAACTTGGAAATTTTGAGTTGAAGTCTGAAGATGGTGAACTCTTTCAGACATATTTCACAAAAATGGTTCATGTTTTTATTCGCACTTCTTGCGGTTGTTTTATCATCCAGTGTAAGGTAATTATATTTCAATCAGTTTTACGGGCGTCGGAACATGTCCGGCAGGTCAGGCCACTGGCACATGTAATTCGTGTATAAAAAAACCGGAATGTAAATATTTTTCTGCAATTTTCTCATTTCTTATCAAAAGTGTATCGATATGTTGTTACCACTCAGTTGAACCGTCTCAGCGAGACGGTTCAACTTAGTGGTACAAACATACACTTTGGGTGGGTAGCGGGGGCACCCAGTAGATTCGCCGGACCAATCTTATGTTTCCAGCGCCCCTGGTTTAAAATGGCTGACAATGGCTGATGATATTTGTGCATGACTGGAATGATGAAAATTATGTGGCTGTGCTTGGAGAAAATGGGGCTTATGGGATTTGTGACCAGTGTAGCTCCTGATCAAATAGCTCACACCTGTAGCATAATAATGATCTATATTGTTGTTAGCCACACAACACAACAAGACTACATGCTGATCTAGATCTACACTGGTTGCAAAAACCATAAGCCCCATTTATCCAGTCACAGCCACAAATTAATTTGGTGACAATGAAATGTCAATTAACGGAATTACCCAATGATATTGTCATTTCGGCTAATTCTGCATATCGGCTAATGCGCAGCATTTGCAGAAACAAATGTGTCGTTGCAACGCCATATATGGCAAGAAATCATGGCAGATTCCCTGGTAGGCGTGTTTGTAGTCTAGTCTACATGGGTACATGGGGTACAAGGTCTACACATACTACAACTGCCTATATCATGTTAAACAGTATTGGTGGGGTCACTGGAATTACCGGAAACCTCTTATTTACCGAAAACCACCGAAATACCGGAAACCCCTGTAAATCACTATATAATGTCATAAATAAGTGTTTGTCGTGTCATAAATGGTTTGTTTACTATATTATGAGATATAGACTCCTTCTTCCTAACTCCGGGGGTACGAACAACTCCGTGGGTTTTTGTTTTTGCACGCTGTAACATTTCACACGAGTGCAAAGTTTGACCCAGCTTCTGTAGATACCAGGTCACGTGATATGCAATGTTAACACAGAACAGAACATGGTCTACTCGACTGTCTCCCAAGTTTGTGTCATGAAACCAGTATGGGATTTTTTAACTAAAAAAACAGTTAATTTTGTATACTGTCTCCATTTCATAGGCTTATATTTCCAAATCAATTAACTAAGCTACAAACAATTTTGGATGAAATGCGAAATGATGGACCACACGTTTGACGGGGGTGAACATTTTGATACTTTTGCCATGTGGAGTAAAGAAAGTCAGCCTAGTAGACCATTTCCCCGGAGTTGGGTTAACTTCCTGTCCCGGGCACCTGCAAGATGGCGGACAGCTGAGAGGTCAGAAATGTTTATTGTTTTTTTATTTGTTTTATTATGGTGTTTTCACATGTTTCAAAGAAAACAAATATGTAAAGCAATCAATGTTCAAACGTTGATGAATACCCAAAAGTCCCCGGATGTTCTTTACACCCCCGGAGTTCGGCAGTAAGAGGCTATATGCACTAATTACAAACTATTTGTTTGAAATAAAATGAGTTAGGATCCTCTTGTTTGGTGTTTAATTCCAAATTCAGATCGACTGTGAAATTTACCGGAAAACACTCGCAGTTAAGAATGGACAGTACTAATAGTCTGTTCCTCACAATTAATAGATAATAATAGTATCTTAGGCATTTGGGATAATAATTAATTATTTTAGTTTATTATACCCACTTTTTTTGTAAAAAAATAAAAAAAAGGGGTATATTGTTTTCGTCACGGGTGTCCGTCCGTCCATACGTCCGTACCCCTACGTCCGTACGTCCGTCACTTCCCGTTTCTTGTAATTTCTCGAAAAACTTTTTTCACCTCATACCTACGCGCCTGATATTTGTATGTAGCTTCGTTATCATGTGCAGATGCGCAAAGTGAATTTGGATTTTTTGATCCGACCCTCCATCATGGATTATCTTTCCCCCTTTCGGACTCAGAATTTCCCATTTTTTCTCGTAACTCGAAAAACTTTTTCACCTTCATACCTACGCGCCTGATATTTGGTATGTAGCTTCGTTATCATGTTTCAGATGCGAAAGTGAATTTGGATTTTTTGATCCGACCCTCCATCATGGATTATCTCCCCCTTTCGGACTCAGAATTTCCCATTTTTTCCTCGTAACTCGAAAAACTTTTTTCACCTTCATACCTACGCGCCTGATATTTGGTATGTAGCTTCGTTATCATGTGCAGATGCGCAAAGTGAATTTGGATTTTTGATCCGACCCTCCATCATGGATTATCTTCCCCTTTTGGACTCACAATTTCCCATTTTTTTCCTAGTAACTCGAAAAACTTTTTCACCTTCATACCTACGCGCCTCATTTATTTGCTATGTAGCTTCGTTATCATGTGCAGATGCGCAAAGTGAATTCGGATTTTTGATCCGACCTCCATCATGGATTATCTCCCCTTTCGGACTCACAATTTCCCATTTTTTCCTTGTAACTCGAAAACTTTTTCACCTTCATACCTACGCTCCTGATATTTGGTATGTAGCTTCGTTATCATGTGCAGATGCGCAAAGTGAATTCGGATTTTGGATCCGACCCTCCATCATGGATTATCTCCCCTTTCGGACTCACATTTCCCATTTTTTCCTTGTAACTCGAAAAACTTTTTCACCTTCATACTACGCGCCTGATATTTGGTATGTAGCTTCGTTATCATGTGCAGATGCGCAAAGTGAATTCGGATTTTTGATCCGACCCTCCATCATGGATTATCTCCCCCTTTCGGACTCGGAATTTCCCTATTTTTCATTGTAAGTCGAAAAACTTTCTCACGTTAATACCTACATTTCTGATATTTGATATGTAGCTTCGTTATGATGTGCAAAGTGAATTCCGATTTTTTGATCGGACCTTCCATCATGGATTATCTCCCCCTTTCGGACTTAGAATTTCACTATTTTTCCTCGTAAGTCGAAAAACTTTTTCACCTTAATACCTACGCGTCTGATATTTGGTTCGTAGCTTCGTTTTGATGTGCTGATGCGTAAAGTGAATTCGGATTTTTTATCCGACCCTCCATCATGGATTACCTCCCCCTTTCGGACTTAGCATTTGGGGAAAGTGGGTATATTGCGATGGCGCGCCATCGACTTTTTCTAGTTATAATTACTATAATGATTAAATATTGTGTTTCAAATATGATTCCAGATTAGCGTGATATATATTACCGGAAAACACATTCGTGGACTCGATTTACCGGAAAACACCTTCGCTGACTCGATGTCCGTGATTTACCGGAAAACACATGTGTGTGTACAGTATATGTATGCAAGGCGTCGTAATCGGCCAATCATATTATAATGATTAAATAATTTGTTTCAAATATGATAAAGATATGTTGACTTTTGATGACAAATTTAAAAAATTAAATAAATATGACTTACCTGTTTCGGAGTCTTCAACTTATTTCGGTTACAGGTTGGTATGATTTATCCCGGCAATTCATCCATTCCAGTGTCACTGTCGCCGTCATCCATATTTATATCGACATAATAATGTTGGGTATCTTACTGACACTAACGGAATGTAACGAAAGAGACGGGACGAAGTATATGATTGAAATTGTATTATTTTTTATACAATATGAACATGTTGTAAGATTGTTTTTATAAGTGTTATGCTAGCACATGTAATATAGAAATTATTTAAATACTGATCTTAGGCATTAGGGCCGCATGGATGGCATATAGAATGAAAATATGGAATATGGATGATGATAAATAATTATTTCTGACTTACGGTTATAGAGATATTAGGTATTTGAAAATTTTAACGCGCATATTTAACGAAAATTAACGGACAACCTAACGTCATTGTGATCAATATGTCGTTGTAGTATTTGCATACTGTATAGCATTTTATAATATATGCAAATGCAATACCACCTCATAAGAGGCTTCCAGATAATGGATTCGCGGCGTTTGTTGCATTGCAGCTATTTTAAAATTTTAAAATGGCATACAATTAAGCTGTTATGCTAGCACATGTACCGTGGAACCCCTCTAAACCTGACACTGGGTAAAATATAGATGTTTACCGTAAATGTGTTTCAATGTTATGTGATTGAAAAGCAAAACCGACTTACGGTTATAGAGATATTAGGTATTTGAAAATTTTAACGCATATTTAACGAAAATTAACGGACAACCTGACGTCATTATGATCAATATGTCGTAGTATTTGCATACTGTATAGCATTTTATAATATATGCAAATGCAATACCACCTCATAAGAGGCTTCCAGATAATGGATTCGCGGATTTTATCTGCTTCCAAATCAAGTGTAAGTGGGATGTACGTGTGATGTATAATTTGGCGATACACTGTATGTTGCTAACAACTTTCTTTCCGACTTGGCGATCATGATCTACATCTATATCACTGATCTATACTGGTCAAAAAGTGATCATTATTTAAACTACTGGTCAGCTAGCGAACAGTGTAGATCAATGCTCATGATCTACACTGGTCACAATTTGATCATGATCAACAGTGGTCACACGCTGATCATGGTCTAGACGTGTGCCAAGATAATACGGATGCTGACAAAATATACCGTATGACACTTTGTACCAGCATAGCCACAGAACTGCACAGCACAGAAGAGCCACATAACTGCACAGCACAGAAGACACAACGCATACTGTGGTTGCAAATGTCTATTGTTTCTATTCTAACTTATTCTAGCTAACATAGTATCTAAACTGGTGATAAAGATGGTACAATGGTTTAACATGTGTCATGATTAAAACGTCCTTTAGGCGGCGATATTTGCTACAGTACACAAAGACGCGTGCCCAATAATAAGATTTCACAGTAGGTGGTACCTGGTACCTGGTAGGTGGTACCTGGTACCTGGTTAACAAATTCCGGGTTACACAGAGATTAACTAGTGAACAATGTACACTGAGATTATCGCATACATTA
Organism: Conchocele bisecta; assembly: GCA_029237695.1. Classification (NCBI taxonomy): domain Eukaryota; kingdom Metazoa; phylum Mollusca; class Bivalvia; order Lucinida; family Thyasiridae; genus Conchocele; species Conchocele bisecta. The sequence goes on from CM055277.1 coordinate 25,714,942, forward strand.
TACAAATTATACTTATGCTAACACCTTCTTTGTTAATTAATTGACAGGGATGGGGAAATTCAGCCATATCGTCCACATCAAAGTGTTTTTACATAGGAATTAAGATTAACAGTCGGTCTCTTAAAGCGTTGGTTTGGTCGTATTGCTCAATAATTACGCTAACAAATTTTCAACTTTACCTTTTACAGACTACTGATCCTAAATATGTGATCATGTAATTATACCTATGCTAACAATTAATTGACAGGTACGGTGAAATTAAGCAATATCGTCCACATCAAAGTGGTTTGACAAGAATTACGAATAATAGATAATAATAATAGAGTACGACTTACCTCTTTTTTCGGAGTCAACTTCTCACTGACACTTGCATTGTATTTAATGTAACGAAATAGACGGGATACGATTGTAATTTTGTATACAATATAAACATGTTTGAAGATTGTTATACTAGCACATGTAATATAGCACACAAGATGTGAAAATATGTTTAATTTAATTAACTAAGAGTTTGTGAAAATTGGCATGCACGTTAAATGCCTTACGCATTTTACGTGTTTTCCGGTAAATCATTGATATAATGCCATACACAAACATCTAGTATATTACAAATGTTTGTTGGTATAACCCCATGACGAGTATGACTGGCCGATTACGACGCCTTGCATACATATACTGTACACACACATGTGTTTTTCCTATAAATCACTGACATCTCGTTACAAACATAAATTTTTTATACAAAATGGTTTTCGGTATATTACCCGGACGTTGTTTTCCCTGGTATTGGAAATCACGGACATCGAGTCGCGAAGGTGTTTTCCCGGTAAATCGAGTCAATGAATGTGTTTTCCGGTAATATCACGCTAATCTGGAATCTGGAATAATAATACTATCTACACCAGACAGCATCATATTTGAAACACAATATTTAATCATTATAGTAATTATATAATTATAATAATTATTACCATGCCTAAGATACTATTATTATCTATTATTTGTGAGGAACAGACTATTATATAATATACTGTACACACACATGTGTTTTCCGGTAAATCACGGACATCGAGTCAGCGAAGGTGTTTTCCGGTAAATCGAGTCAACGAATGTGTTTTCCGGTAATATATATCACGCTAATCTGGAATAATAACACTATCTACATCAGACAGCATCATATTTGAAACACAATATTTAATCATTATAGTAATTATAATAATTATTATACCATGCCTAAGATACTATTATTATCTATTATTTGTGAGGAACAGACTATTAGTACTGTCCGTTCGTAACTGCGAGTGTTTTCCAATTTCACAGTCGATCTGAATTTGGAATTAAACACCAAACAAGAGGATCCTAACTCATTTCACACAAATAGTTTGTAATTAGTGCATATATATCTCATAATATAGTAAACAAACCATTTATCACACAACAAACACTTATTTATGTTATTATATAGTGAATTACAGGGGTTTCCGGTATTTCGGTGGTTTTCGGTAAATAAGAGGTTTCCGGTAATTCCAGTTACCGGTATTGGTGGTATATATTCAAATGTGTGTGTATTTGTGTGTTTTAGCAATATTTAGCTAAAATGTTGAACTAAATGTTTAGGTTTGCTTATTACTATTAGTATTACAGGGATCCTCTAGATTATCGGACAAAAATGGCAGTTTTGTTATGATAGTTTTCTTAAAATAGCAGCTACGGGCATAACATTTTCACAGAACAATTGTCGGTTCTTGCTTTCTCAATGCATGCAAACTATTTAGCAAACTGTGCCATCTTTCTCACTTAAAATCGGGTCAGATCATCAGTCGTAAGATTGCCCCAAAATTAACATCGACAATCAATTATCCGGACAAATGTATAACCGTCTTATAACTTGTATTCTCACCTTAAAATCATAATTTTATCGCCTGAAAACCAGTCTAAACAGCATTGTGTAGTTTTGCAGAAAAAACTATCACCATTCGCTTCTTGGAAAACATTGTATTTATAGAATTTATTGTATTTATAGAACAACTCTGCAATGACGTAATGGGCGCACTCGATTGAGCTCCTCATAATTTGGTAGAAAAAGCCGGAAATTATGATCTTTTCGTACACTGGTGTTTTCGCACCTGTCGATTTTACCCACGAATTACAAATGTGGGAAATGGTGTGTAATGGCTTGGGTCCGAAATGGTTTGGGGCGATTTGGCCTTGAAACATTTATTATTTGTTTTTGGATAAGTAGCTCTTCGTTCTTTTTCTATCATGATACATTTTCGCATTCTTTCCTATCTGCTCTGTATTGTACATTGTGTAACAGTCTGAAAATGATATTGGAGGAATGCATCGTTTCGTCTGCATACTTCACACAATTGAGTCGGGGCTTTCAATTGTAGCTGGTAACCGGCGGTTTACCGCCGCATATTCTCTAAAATATCGCCGCCTATAATTCGTTCAGAAAAATAAAAAAATCCCGGCTAAATTACGTCTTCAGTGACCCGAGAAGGCAAACTCGATGTTTACTGTTCCCTTTGAGCGTTGGTTCCCGGTTGGCATATAGTACGCAATGTACAATATTGGACTGCCGGGTTCAATTATTTTTCCGCAGACTTGATTTTGGGTGCTGGTCAAAACAATTTCACCCGCTTTCGGGTAAAATTGTGTTGTCAACGCCGGGAATAAGAATGCCGATATAAAGGTATAGTTTGTAGAAGATAGAGTTGCATGTCATAACGGAGTCATAACTATTACAATATTACTGAACATACAATAAAATGCATTTTTTTTTACATATTTTTATTTATTTCTGATGCGCGAGCTTCACGTTGCCTTTCTCTGCACGTCGGACAATACAATCAAGTCGGCATCAACAGTCTGCGTCAACAACAACAACATAAATGAAGAAGCGTAAACGACAGGCTGATTTACTACAGTTTGGCTTCGCAGATTCCGGTAGCGCTTGCTTTATATATTATGTACAATAACTCCCCCCTTTCTAGTGCCTTTGTCATATTATCTTTAGGTAAATCTATGCACGTAGTAGGTCCCAAGTACAATGAATGTGATATTCTTGTCTATCAAGGGATTTACACTATGCATATGGTAGATTGGGGTGGGATGTGAGGGAGGTGATTTTTTATGTACCCCTTTCTTATACTACCAAATGATATACATTGTGCCTATGTGCACATGTTTGGTGGGAAATAATTCTGCTTTGTAGCATTCAAACACAAACTTTTGGGTGGGGGGGGGAGAATTTCCAGGGTGGGGGGGAGAATTTCCTAGGGTCGAGCCTGGAAATATTACCCCCCCGGGGGGGAGAATTTCCTAGGAAATTCTTCCCGGGGGGGAATATTTCCAGGCTCGACCCTGGAAATCTTTCCCCCCGCGGGGGAAGATTTCCAGGGGGGAGAATTTCCTGTGACACCGGTACCAACTTTAACCTGGATTATCCTTTTATTTCCCTTTTAATATTCGCAAAACGCGAGAACAGAACGGGCTGTTATTATGACCATATTTTATAATGGCCGGGTCTCGGCTATAAGGATACAGATAATATAAAAGACAGGTGAAATAGTAAAAGTCATCCGCTTAGCTGAGTATTCTAAGCTAACCTTAAACTTGCATACTTATTTTGAAAGTTTTGTATTTGGATGTAAACATATACACAATTGTGTTTTATTTAGTCAGCATGGGTATTGCTTTTGTGCAATAGTGAACAATAATTGTGACATTTATACCTTATCACATTGTTCTTGATAAGTGTTGTAACTGATTTTCTAATTTTATTTCTGTATGCATACAAGTTGGAAGTTCTACATACTGGTCTACATATTGCCGATGATCAGGAACTACACTGGTCTACATATTGCTGTTAGTCCAATCATCCTGGGTAGATGTCCATTATGATCAGGAACTACACTGGTCTACATATTGCCGATAGTCTGACCATCCTGGGTAGATATCCATTATGATTAGGAACTACACTGGTCTACATATTGCCGTTAGTCCGATCAACCTGGGTAGATATCCATTATGATTAGGAACTACACTGGTCTACATATTGCCGTTAGTCCGATCAACCTGGGTAGATATCCATTATGATTAGGAACTACACTGGTCTACATATTGCTGATAGTCTGACCATCCTGGGTAGATATCCATTATGATTAGGAACTACACTGGTCTACATATTGCCGTTAGTACAATCATCCTGGGTAAATATCCATTATGATCAGGTACTACACTGGTCTACATATTGCTGATAGTCTGACCATCCTGGGTAGATATCCATTATGATTAGGAACTACACTGGTCTACATATTGCCGTTAGAACGATCAACCTGGGTAGATATCCATTATGATTAGGAAATACACTGGTCTACATATTGCCGATAGTCTGACTATCCTGGGTAGATATCCATTATGATCAGGGACTACACTGCTCTACATATTGCTCTGCCGGGTGAGCACGGAGTCACTCCTTGATTCTGGAGATGTCTGCGTGCAGGGCACCGGGGCTAGGATCAACTGATCCTGAGAATAGTGCTGCAGTAGCCATTGCTTGTCGTAAAAGGCGACTAAACTGGCTTAACGATTGGGTTCATACTTTCCGGAACCTACTATACCGGATTTGGCCCTCATGTAAATATTTGGCTTTCTTGTATGTGAGAGTTGAGTCAGGCTATGCCCCATATATAAAAGTAAGATTAGCGCTAATCCTATTACTTTTAGGGGATGGGATAAATGATGCTGGTGTGGCGAGGGCCTGGCACCAGATCAGGTTGTTCTAATTTCAGGACTGAATATGTATTTTGATTGTAAATATTGAGTTCTGAAGTTGGGATTTACCCCCCTCGGACAGGTGGATACGGGACACGACCCCGTTGACCCGTCTGCGTGTAGACTCCCTGAGGCTTGTACCTCTATGTCAGAAAAGCGGACGTTAAACCCTATTCACTCACTCACTCTACATATTGCTGATAGTCTGACTATCCTGGGTAGATATCCATTATGATCAGGAACTACACTGGTCTACATATTGCAGGTAGTCCGGCCATCCTGGGTAGATATCTATTATGATCAGGAACTACACTGGTCTACATATTGCAGGTAGTCCGACTATCCTGGGTAGATATCTATTATGATCAGGAACTACACTGGTCTACATATTGCCGTTAGTCCAATCAACCTGGGTAGATATCCATTATGATTAGGAACTACACTGGTCTACATATTGCCGATAGTCTGACTCCTGGGTAGATATCCATTATGATCAGGGACTACACTGCTCTACATATTGCAGGTAGTCCGGCCATCCTGGGTAGATATCCATTATGATCAGGAACTACACTGCTCTACATATTGCAGGTAGTCTGACTATTCTGGGTAGATATCTGTTATGATCAGGAACTACACTGGTCTACATATTGCAGGTAGTCCGACTATCTTGGGTAGATATACATTATGATCAGGGACTACACTGCTCTACATATTGCAGGTAGTCCGACTATCCTGGGTAGATATCTGTTATGATCAGGGACTACACACACTGCTCTACATATTGCAGGTAGTCCCGCCATCCTGGGTAAATATCCATTATGATCAGGGACTACCGGTACAATGGTTTGCATATTTTGATAGTCCGACCATCCTACGTAGATATCCATTAGTGTCAGGGACTACACTGGTCTACATATTTCCAGTTGTCCCACCATCCCGTGTAGATATCCATTATCATCAGGGACTAACTGGTCTACATATTACTGGTTGTCTGATCATCCTGGGTAAATATCAGGGACTACACTGGTTTACATATCGGTATTGCCGGTAATCTGACCAACCTGATTAGATAAGCGGTTTCCACCCTAAACTTCACACCAAACTCATTATACCCATTTTTTTGGGGAAAAATGGGTAAATTGTTTTCGTCACGAGTGTCCGTCCGTCTGTATGTCCGTACTTACGAGAGCTACATTGTGAGGTTGCTGTGTTGTGCTGAAACCCACCCACCGCCCTATTTAAGACACTTGGATAAGTGTTTTTCAAATATAATTAACTAATGGCTAGCTCATTTGCATATTATGCGATTTATTCCGTAAGAGAATCGTTAAGGAAGAAAATAACGGAATAAGTTGCTACATTGTGAGGTTAACCCCACAGTGTAAACATCAAAGGAAATAACCTCACAATGTAGCTCTCGTAAGAACGTCCGTACGTCCGTCACATTTCTTGTAACTTGAAAAACTTTTTCACCTTCATACCTACGCGCCTGATATTTGGTATGTAGCTTCGTTATCATGTGCAGATGCGCAAAGTGAATTCGGATTTTTGATCCAACCCTCCATCATCCATTATCTCCCCCTTTCGGACTCAGAATTTCCCATTTTTTTCTTGTAACTCGAAAAACTTTTTCACCTTCATACCTACGCGCCTGATATTTGCTATGTAGCTTCGTTATCATGTGCAAAGTGAATTTGGATTTTTGATCCGACCTTCCATCATGGATTATCTCCCCCTTTCGGACTTAGAATTTCACTATTTTTCCTCGTAGGTCGAAAAACTTTTTCACCTTAATACCTACGCGTCTGATATTTGGTTCGTAGCTTCGTTTTGATGTGCTGATGCGCAAAGTGAATTCGGATTTTTTATCCGACCCTCCATCATGGATTACCTCCCCCTTTCGGACTTAGCATTTGGGGAAAGTGGGTATATTGCGATGGCGCGCCATCGACTTTTTCTAGTTAGATATTATACACCACAATAATTTAAAAATCTATTTTGAATGGACTAGTAGTAATAACGTGATTATGTTATGAATATTTTTTCTGATATATATATTTGATGATATGATGGTATAGCCACTTCACATTTCACATAAACTGGTTAGGATTTTAAACAGGCGAGAACACACCAGGTTTTGAGAGATTTCTATTTGTCTGTCCTCTATATTTTATTTCCTTGCTATATTGGATGGATTACCAACATGGGATGTTTTCCCATATTTTCTCCTGATCTCCTTTCCATAGATCACCCAGATGACCAATTTTGATGTCCAGATGTGTCTAAATTTAATCTCCAAATAAACAAATGAAATAAGCTGGATCATGGGAAAAGTTAACATTGTATAGGACTACTATACTGGTCTGTATGAGGCGGGCACATGCTGTACATGTATACGTTGTACTGGACTATACTGGTCTGTACGAGGCGGGCACATGCTGTACATGTATACGTTGTACAGAGGAGTGTAGGACAAAATCCACCCCCCCCCCCCCCCCCCATCTAAAATCACAGGTAGGACATAATCCCCCATCAAAATTCAAGGTAGGTAAAAATCCCCCCCCCCCCCCCCCACCCACCCCCCCCCCCCAATGAAAATGTAGCCTAGGACAAAATCCCCCCCATCATATTCAGTATTCAGTACTTTTATTTGCACAATAAACATCAAACATCAAGCACATTTAATGAAGTATTTTCAGTTGCACAATCAAACAAGCACATTTAATAAAAGCAATACACGTCAAACAAGAATATGTCTGTATCGTTTGTACATTTGGGCCGCGCCATATGAAAAACGGGCTTAATGACAACGTCATGAAAAGTGGTAAATCCATGTTTGACATTATGGTCATGCTGTTGTGACAAAACATTATAGCAAGGATACTTGCACGAGTTACTCGCAGCATCAATGACTTACAAATGCTTGAGGCGCTGTACATTGTCGCCTAATTGTCGTTCTATGACATTGTCACTCTTTTTCGTCGGTTGTCCTCATGAATTCAAAATGGTGAACGCATAATTTAACTGGCTACATATCAGCGATGTATTCACTTATACTGCACTTTGATTGCTAAATAACCTTAAATATGAACCTAGTGTATGCCAACGATATTACCATCTATTATCTTGGTAAATTGAGACTTTTGAACAATTATAGCCAATTATATGTCATTTAATGCCACTCATTTTATCATAAATGGAGGTAGACACGCAGTTATATAATGGCATATATATCTGGGGTTTGTATTGAATTTGGCAAAACAAATGCATCGAAATCTCTCTTAAAGATTCAGAATCAGTGATTTCAATCCAGTTTCTTGATTGTTTGTGTATAAGCAATACATGATGCACAAAACACACTGTGAGGTCGGTGGAGTTTTCGAAAAGTCTTGAAATTAATTGGAAATTTGACGGTCATAAACTCGCTTTTCGCACGATTTGTAGTATCAAATTGTCAGCTTATCACTTGCCTGCATAATAATGTATATCAGGCGATGGTAATGCGATCCTCAAGAAGACACACGGCGACAATTATAAGGTATCACGCAACCAAATCTGCCCGACGTCGTGCTTTGTCACAAAGTTAATGTTATACGGTAAGCGGCCTACTGCAGATGTACATGTGCAATGTCTACAAACAATTCCTCCATTTGCAGCAATTCCGTACACATCCTTATGATATAATATTGGAATAGAAAACAATTATCATGAAAATTACGTGTGGGCACAATCATATGATCCGGCGACGAAGGGTGGGGATTGGGGGTTCGGGGACAAGTGCCCCTATGGAATATAGTTCATCCCTGAATGCCAATCGGTGTGTCTGAAATGTATTTCATATTGAAATGAAAAAAGAAATTGAAAGTTTTTACGTGATCTTTTTATCACCTGAACAGACGTCATTGAACTGCGTTGAATATTCAGGAAATTTTGTTTGAATATGGGGATGGTAATGACATATAAATTTGTTTGGAAAGTCTTAAGTTCGCAGAATTAGCCGACGCCATTTTAGTTGATTCCGCAAAGTCTGATCTATTCGCTATTCCATCAATGAAACACCCATCAATGGCGTCCTGCTTCTAACAAGCAATATATAGATCAGGCGCGGATCCAGGATTTTGGGTTAGGGGGGGGAGGTAACTATTTTGCAATACTTGATTGTATTATCGACGATAATATAGTCAAGTATTGCAAAATAGTTCTAGGGGTGTCCGGGGGCATTCCCCCCCCCCCTGGAAAATTTTGGAAATCTACAACGCATTTCCTGCGTTCTGGCGCATTTTGGAGCAAAACTATTGACACGGTCACAGTATGTTTAGACATAATTTTTGATTGAAAACGTTTAAATTTTGAAACAATAAGACAACGAACGAAAAATGCATGGAATACATGGCACATGGCATGAAACGTGCTTTGTAACTTGTAAAAAATCTTTACTCGGCGAATTTTAGGGGGGGGGGTGGCGCGTGCGGGACCCTTACCCCCCCGCCCCCCTTTACCTCCCCCTGAATCCGCCCATGTAGATTGTTATCAAGCTACAGGAGCATTCTATTGTTCAGCAGCTACACTGGTCACAAATCCCATAAGGTCATTTCTCCAGGTACTCGGCCACAGCGTAGCTCCAGATCAGCGTAGTCTGAACAGGTCTTACAGTGTTCGCAATGGGTTTCAGGGCTCCAGATCGGGAATTAGTAATTGAGTATTGTCACTCCATCATTTCTGAAGCAATTGGGTATTTCAAAATTATAATTGGGTAAAATCAAATCACACTGCTGTTTACACATCAACAGCCATGTATTGGCGTTTCATTAGAATTGTCTCCATGGAGACAATTCTAATGAAATATCAAGATGTGTTTTCATGGAAAATAAGAAAAAAATGCTATATTTGTGGTCTGTTAATTGTTTTCTGCAGCATGATAAAGGTACCACCATTTTTAGCCAGGTTTTTTGAAAAAAATCCAGGCTATTGGATTGGCGAAAGACGGGCGGGCGGGTTTGTCCACAATCAATGTTATGTTTTCGTGTTTGAGTCCATTTCTTTGTTACTGTACCACCTAAGACCACCAAACTTTCACAGCTTCATAATCAAGGGGTGCCCACTACATATCACTATCCAACATGTTACTTTTTTTTAACTTCACCCATTTTTTCCGCGCAGTCGACTTAGTCATTTTCAATGTTAAGTTTTCGCGTTTACAATGTTAAGTTTTCACGTTTAAGTCAATTTCTTTGGTACTGTACCACCTAGGACCACCAAACTTTCACAGCTTCATAATCAAGGGGTACCCACCACATATCACTATCCAACATGTTACTTTTTTTTTAACTTCACCCATTTTTTCCACGCAGTCGACTTAGCCATTTTCAATGTTAAGTTTTTGCGTTTACAATGTTAAGTTTTCGTGTTTAAGTCCATTTCTTTGGTGCTGTACCACCTAGGACCACCAAACTTTCACACCTTCATAACCAAGGGGTGCCTACCACATACAACTATCCAACATGTGACCATTTTTAGCCAGGTTTTTTGAAAAAAAATCCAGGCTATTGGATTGGCGAAAGCCAGGCGGCGGGCGGCGTCCACAATCAATGTTAAGTTTTCGTGTTTGAGTCCATTTCTTTGTTACTGTACCACCTAGGACCACCAAACTTTCACAGCTTCATAATCAAGGGGTGCCCACGACATATCACTATCCAACATGTTACTTTTTTTTTAACTTGACCCATTTTTTCCGCGTAGTCGACTTAGCCATTTTCAATGTTAAGTTTTCGCGTTTACAATGTTAAGTTTTCGTGTTTAAGTCAATTTCTTTGGTACTGTACCACCTAGGACCACCAAACTTTCACAGCTTCATAATCAAGGGGTACCCACCACATATCACTATCCAACATGTTACTTTTTTTTTTAACTTCACCCATTTTTTCCGGGCAGCCGACTTAGCCATTTTCAATGTTAAGTTTTTCGCGTTTACAATGTTAAGTTTTCGTGTTTAAGTCCATTTCTTTGGTACTGTACCACCTAGGACCACCAAACTTTCACAGCTTCATAACCAAGGGGTGCCTACCACATACAACTATCCAACATGTGACCATTTTTTTACCTTCACCTATTATTTCTACGTAATTGACTTAGCCATTTTCAACGTTAACTTTTTAACGTACGTCTGGTTAAAGTTTTTTGGTTAAAACTTTTTCGCTATACTATATATCTCTGCAACTGCTTCGCCCATTACCTTGAAACTTCACATGGGTGTTTATCATCATCCATATTTTCATTCTAACCCCCAACTGTGCGGCCCCTGTGCCCAATGTCAAGGTCAAATTACTTTTAATTTTTTTGTTAAAGTTTTTTTCTTGTACTATTCTGCCAACTGCTCACCCAATAACCTTGATACTCACATGGGTGTTTATCTCATTGTCGCACCTGCTTGCGGAAAGCCCGCGATCCTTGTGGCCCAATGTCAAGGTCAAATTACTTTGAATTTTTTTGTTTAAAGTTTTTTTTGTTTTTTTGTACTATAATCTCCTGCAACTGCTTTCACCCAATACCTTGATACTTCACATTGTGTTTTTATCATCTTTGTCAGACCTGCTTGCGGAAAGCGCGATCCTGTGCCCAATGTCAAGGTCAAATTACTTTGAATTTTTTTGTTAAACAAGTTTTTCGTGTACTATATCTCTGCAACTGCTTTCACCCAACCTATACCTTGATACTTCACAGGGTGGGTGTTTATCATCATTGTTGCACCTGCTTGCGGAAAGCGCGATCCTGTGCCCAATGTCAAGGTCAAATTACTTTGAATTTTTTTTGTTAAAGTTTTTTTGTGTACTATATCTCTGCAACTGCTTCACCCAATACCTTGATACTTCACATGGGTGTTTATCATCATTGTCGCACCTGCTTGCGGAAAGCGCGATCCTGTGCCCTATGTCAAGTTCAAATTACTTTGAATTTTTTTGTTAAAGTTTTGTCGTGTACTATATCTCTGCAACTGCTTCACCCAATACCTTGATACTTCACATGGGTGTTTATCATCATTGTCACACCTGCTTGCGGAAAGCGTGATATCGTCGGCATTTTGGCATATGTCCGTCCGTTCGTCCGTGTGTCCGGTTAAAGTTTTTTGGTTAAAGTTTTTCCATCTACGATATCTATTTTTTTAGTGTCCATGCCTCGCCCCAAGGCGCGACATGCAGGCCACGGCCATCTAGTCTACAAAAAGTGGGTATAATTATGTTATCCAAGTGTCTATGCTTGGAAAAAACCTGGCCTTCGTGGCTTTGCCTCGTTTCTTGTTTTACCTTCACCTATTATTTCTACGTAATTGACTTAGCCATTTTCAACGTTAACTTTTTAACGTACGTCTGGTTAAATTGTTTGGTTAAAACTTTTTCGTTATACTATATCTCTGCAACTGCTTCGCCCATTACCTTCAAACTTCACATGGGTGTTTATCATCATCCATATTTTCATTTTAATCCCCAACCGTGCGGCCCCTGTGCCCAATGTCAAGGTCAAATTATTTTGAATTTTTTTGTTAAAGTTTTTTTGTGTACTATATCTCTGCAACTGCTTCACCCATTACCTTGATACTTCACATGGGTGTTTATCATCATTGTCGCACCCGCTTGCGGAAAGCGCGATATCGTCGGCATTTTGGCATACGTCCGTCCGTCCGTACGTTCGTGTGTCCGGTTAAAGTTTTTTCGTTAAAGTTTTTCCATCTACTATATCTATTTTTTTTAGTGTCCATGCCTCGCCCCAAGGCGCGACATGCAGGCCACGGCCATCTAGTCTACAAAAAGTGGGTATAGTTATGTTATCCAAGTGTCTATGCTTGGAAAAAACCTGGCCTTTGTGGCTTTGCCTCGTTTCTTGTTTACACTGTTAATACACTGCAAGCACCCATTTTTTTCAAGCCCGCTTGCGGAAAGCGAGACATAGTGATCACAATAACATCCGGGTGTCTGTACATCAGTCCGTCTATCCGAAATCTGCGTTAAAGTTTTTAAATACTTTATACAAGTATCTCTGCAGTCCTAAGTCACATTGACTTGAAATGCTTATTAGTCACCATCCATATATTCATTCTCTGTCCCACTCATGTGGCCCCTGTGCCCCAAGATCAAGGTTAAATGACTTTCAAATTTGCGTTAAAGCTTTTACATACCTTAATTCAAACTTGAAATAAATATACTCTGAGACCATCAAATGCCTCGGTGGGCTCGACATGCGGGCCGCGGCCATCTGGTACATTGTATGCAATAAATACAATAATAATGTGACTTGCACTTTGATTTTGAATAATGTAATGGAAATTGCAGCAATTTCCATTACCGGTAGTCAAAATCAAAGTTCAAGTCTCAAAAGTTATTATATTCAATACCCTGAAATATTTTCCAATTGCAGCGGAAACAGATGTACAACCGTTTTAAGGAAGAACAAAATCGAGGAAGTGGTGTTTAAGGAGCCGTGTATACAGAAATACACGGCACGATGCGGATGGCTCAGTCTGGAATACTGCACATTCTACCAGTGAGTAGCAGGCTGGGCCCGGTTGTTCAAAACACCATTTAGCTTAACGGACTGTTAAATCCTTAACGGACTGTTAAATCCTTAACTGAATGGTTAAAATCTCTGTAATTAGCTTAACGGACTGTTAAATCCTTAACTGAATGGTTAAAATCTCTGTTAAAACAGAGATTTTAACCATTCAGTTAAGGATTTAACAGTCCGTTAAGCTAATGGATGTTTTGAGCAACCGGGCCCTGGGCAATTGTGTCTTATGATTTTTACCATAATCAAAGAAAATTCAGTATTCACATCGTGTCGGCTTGGTGATAGGATGGTATATATGTAGTCATTTTAGTCTTAAATTATAACAAATTGGACTTATTACCAAGATTGAACATTTGAACGACATCGTTGTAACAAACCTTGTAATGTTGGTACTCTGTAAAACCTGGATGTCTGCTTTACAGGTTGCCAGGGATTCCGTGGTCGATTCGGCGGCACTTCTTTTCGCATGGTATTTTTACAATGGATACAAATTTTCGAAACAATGATAATCATAAGGATGTAGTCATAGTCAAAATTTATTTTACAGGTTGACCTAGGGACAACATTCAATTGACAATGCTTCGATCGTCAAATCTTTCTTACAACCTAGGTTAATTTGACTATGTAAATCAAAGGATGGTTATCATTAAAACAGTCAGATTCACTGGCGATCGCCTTTCGCATTGGCGATAAAATAAATTGGGGATAAAAAATTACAATTTTCGAAAAATTTTTTTTCAATAGGATAAAAATAAACAATTTTTTTTTTTTTTCGAAAATTGTAATTTTTTATCCCCAATTGTTTATTCCTTTTTTCTTTTTTTTTGAAGTGGCGATTTTTGTTCCCCCCAACAGAATGCCTGGGTTGCGTTGTAGTTGAAAGTCATATACAGGTGCTTTGCAATCATGGCCAGACATGATTAAAGATTAATTATGATGAAGCCCATACAAATTTAACACATTGAGGTGTTCTTGGTGTCCAGTTTAAATAGGGTTTACTGTATTTACTGTTACACTGTTATTTTGCAGACAGTGAACTGGTAAAGCTACTCCAGTGTACGAATGGCGAACTGTGTAGATCCTGATCAGATATATGATCTTAAAGTATTACATTGTTTACCGATTGTAAAAATGATCGAACCTGTTGGCCCGGTCTTGAATGACCTTAGCTGTTGATAGGCCGTTAAACACCAATAAACAAACAAACTGTTTTGTTTACCTTGGGCTCCAGAGCTCCAGATAAGCTGCGTATTTGCGTAAATACCCAATTAAAATTGCCAAAAACCCAATTGAAATCGGAAGTAGCGAGTATCAAAAAGCAATAACAAATTTGTGGTACCTTTATCATGCTAGAGAAAACAATAAAAAAAACACAAATATAGCATATTTTTCTTATTTTCCATGAAAACATATCTTGGTATTTCATTAGAATTGTCTCCTTAGAGAAATGCCAAAAACCCAAATGAAATGCCAAGACATGTTTTCATATCGAAGCAAACTATTCAATAATTGCTGTCTGTTGATGTGTAAACAGTAGTGTGATTTTATTTTACCCAATTACAATATTGAAATACCCAATTGCTTCAGATATGATGGAGTGAAAATACTCAATTACTAATTCCTATCTGGAGCCCTGGGCTTTCCTGTGAGCTTCGGGTATAACGTTACGATTTGTACCATTTCAGCGACACGTTTTGTGACAAGAAGGTAAACAAGACCATGACCCAGTATTACGTGGTGACCGACTGTTGTGTGGGGTATTTCCAGGCCCCAAATGGCTCGTGCGTAGGTACGTATAGTCAGGTGTAATGTGTAACTGTGTTAATTGGTTTTTGTTTATTTATTATTTGTCAACAAAAAAATGGTTCAATAATTCGTGGATCAAAATGACTGATCATAATTACATTTCAAGGTGATACAAGAGCACATGAAACTACATGTAAAATGTAACCATCAATTTTAATATGTTTCAGATAATACAATTTTAATATGTTTCAGATTCATAGCAAAGGATTGGTGTTTCACAGACTGGTGAACAGTGCAGACCCTGATCAGACTGTGCAGATGCACAGTCTGATCTGTGTCCACACTAGTCACAAACTGAAATGACATAAGCCTCATCTCTCCGTCACAAACAGAAATAAGAGAATTATTTATATTTATGTATCTTGGTTCAAATCCCAGAATGGATTGCACATCTGTATGAAAACATGTCTTGGCATTTCATTAGAATTGTCTCCTTGGAGACAATTCTAATAAAATACCAAGATGTGTTTTCATGGAAAATAAGAAAAATATGCTATATTTGTGGTTGTGATTGTATCAGTTAACCCTTAGAGTGTGGGCACCGAAAATAGTCGTCTGCTGCTGTGTCATATTTTGTCTCTTCTCTCAGTAAAAACATGGTTTGTCAGCATTTTAGAATCATTTCCATTGGAAATGATTCTAAAGTGCTGTCAAACCATGTTTTTGATGAGATAAGTGGAAACTAAAAAAAACAGCAGACGACAAATTTTAATTCAGCATTGCAAGGTTTAAAATATTCTTTGTATTATCTGACAGTTCATACACATGAGGATAATAATTTACGCTTTTCACAACTAATTGAACACAATTTTGGCCAATACCATATTCTCATTTATTTGATTACAGTAATGTTATAATTATTATTAACGAGTTGTGGGGGGTATACTGGAGTCAGGTTGTCCGTGCGTGCGTGCGTGCGTGCGTGCGTGCGTGCGTGCGTGCGTGCGTGCGTGCGTGCGTGCGTGCGTGCGTGCG
Source organism: Conchocele bisecta (assembly GCA_029237695.1). Lineage (NCBI taxonomy): Eukaryota > Metazoa > Mollusca > Bivalvia > Lucinida > Thyasiridae > Conchocele > Conchocele bisecta. Next base: position 25,731,061 of record CM055277.1, read on the forward strand.
TGCGTGTGCGTGCGTCCGTCCATCCGTGCGTCCGTAAAATTAACATCAGAGAAATATTGTTATAACTTCTATTTCCTTCATCTAAAATGCTTAATATTTCACACATGCATTCCTGTAAGGCTCTACTACCATGCTGTGCCAAATCCACGACCGTCCAACCCCCGCTGATCCCATGGTCAAGGTCAAATACTTAAGTCTCTTTACAAAACTTAACATCAGAGAAATATGTTATAACTTCATCTAAAATTCTTAATATTTCATGCATGCATTCCTCTAAGGCTCTACTATCATACTGTGACATATCCCCGCTGATCCCAAGGTCAAGATCACATACTTAGTCTCTTTACAAAACTTAACATCAGAGAAATCGGTTATAACTTCTATTTCCTTGCTCGGATCTGCTTCAAATTCACGTTCGTGCCTCCTCCGGTTAGCCCAGAGTCAAGGTCACAAGCCCACACTTGGAAAATTTTACATATTTAGGGGTACCTGGGCCCACGCGGGGGGGTATTCCGTAAGCCTCGCTTACTGACCAATCTAGTTTTGTTTACTTGCATGCTAGCTTTGTGTTATATCATGTTACTCCATTTCATCCTGTATATGCTATAGACAAAAATAATTTTTTGATTTTATGCCCCACAACGATAGTGGAGGGGGCATTTAATGTTACCCTGGTACATCCGTCCGTTGCCAACCTTGTAAGTCGTAAAACTTTTAAACCGTAATAGCTACAGACCTGAAACTTGGTATGTAACTTCCTTATGATGAGTAGATGCACAAAGTTTATTTTGATTTTGATTCAACCTCGGGGTCATGGATTATCTCGTTTTTGGACTTGGAATTTTGCCTCGTTTATTATCAAAGCGATATGTGAGCATCCGTGTTCTATGAACACATTTTCTAGTTTTCCTTAGCAATACACAGTAACTCCTCATATATTGCCACGACTGGAGAAATGGGGCTTATGGAATTTGTGACCAGTGTAGCTCCTGATCAAATAGCACACTCCTGTAGCTGATAACTATTGTTCGTTAGAAGCATGACGAGTGCTTCACTGATGGAATTGCGACAAGTGCATATCCTGATCAGACTGTGCGGATGCGGATCTGGATCTACATATGTCGCAAAACCCGTAAGCCCCATTTCTCCAGTCATATTCAAATATGTGGGTGGAAGGTGGGTGCAAGCGATGGGTAATTTAACGATCGGGGTTCATCCTTACCGGAATTCCGACTGGAGACCTGGTTTGGCCCTCACATACGTCTTTGGCATTTTGTATGTGAGGTTGAATCTGGTTATCCTTATGTGAGTATTATGATTATTCGTAATCCTATTTTAGGGGAAGGGGTCAAGTGACTTTGGTCTGGTATGGACCTGGCACCAGGTCAGGTTATTCTAATTTCAGGGCTGAATATATTGTTTCTCGATGTAAATATTCAGTTCTGATTTTGGAATTTTCCCCCCAATGCAGCAGGTTAAAACGGGATCGAACCCGTTTGCCCGGCCTTACATGACCTTAGCTGTTGATAGGCCGTTAAACACCAATAAACAAACAAAAAACATATTCAAATATATTGAGTATGTTGACATTTTTTGATAATTTTACTATCACAATTACAGGAATTGTGCTAAGATAAAAAAAAAATCCCATCCATACAGGTGAAATATGGGATTTGACCCCGTTAAAATTACCATATCTGTTGAAAGGCCGTTAAACACCATTAACCATTTCAACACTACAGACCTGTATAGTGGTTTTGGCAAATAGATCCAGATGAGGCAGCTTGTGACGACGAGCCCGCTCATCATCTGCAATTTTTGCAAATAATCTTCGTAGTTTGAGAACAAAAACACCCCCTTTTCATAAAGATTAGTCTGAAAATAATTTTGTGACAGTTGGATTGGTCGGAAAATCAACATATCCAAATCCATTCCAGTTATTTAGGGGTGAAAGGTTTATACAGCAATAATTCTAGCACAAAAATATTTACACAATTCCCTAACATTTGATTGGCCCGTAGCAAGTCTCAGTCTTATATCCCAGTAAACTCCCACGCTAAACTACTTTCCGTAACCGTGAGGCGCAGTTAAAATAATTCTTAAGAAAACGGAAAATAAACACATTTTCTTGATGAATTTATTTAAAATGCTGGAATTATAAGGAATGAATGGCCTTTTTGTGGAATTTATCGGGGATATAAACTTGGAAAAGTCGAGGGAATACTGGACGAGGCCTTCCGGCCTTCGTCCAGTATTCCCGCGACTTTTCCAAGTTTATACCCCGATAAATTCCACAAAAAGGCCATTCATTCCTATATTAAATAAAACAAAACGTAACATTTGAATTAAGAATTTTCTATGTCATTTATGAAAACGTGACTTATTCTCAAATTGAATATGACAAGGGAGATAATTCGAAAGCCGGTAAACCTTCTACTAATTTAATTACTGGTCACGCTTTGTACTTTCGAGGAAAGATAAGGAATACTTTCACATTATTCGAGCTACATTGTATGTATCTAGTTTTATATTCTCAGCCCTAAATGATACTCTTTTGTGTTGATGGGCCGTTAAGCACCATTCCATTCCATTCAGGATGAAATGGGGGACTGTGTAGTGTTGTTGCTATATTTATACCCCGGCATACAAAGAACGTGTACGTCGAGGGTGTATAGTTTTCGTAAGTCCGTTCGTCTGTATGATTTGCTAAAGTTTTCTGCTACCCATTATCTCTGCAACCGTAATTCGGGTTGACTTGAAACATCATATACTTCTTTATCATCATCCATACGTTAATTCTATAGCCGACCCGTGTGACTTTCATGCCCAATGTCAAAGCCAAATGGTGGTCGGACCAGGCGGCGGCCGGGGGCATCTGTGCACCCCTGCTGACCTTCTCTAGTATTTGTTTTATCAGGTAACCAACTATGCATTGGCCGAATACACAGTAATTGATAATGAAATGCTGTATCATGTAATGATACAATGTATCGTGGTCAATCACGATTTGTGGCTGTGACTGGAGAAATGGGGATGATGGGTTATGCGATCACTGTAGATCCAGATCAGCCTGTGCATCCGCACAGTCTGATCAGGATCTGCACTGTTAACCATTCCATCAATGAAACACCTTCTAACAAGTAATGTAAATCATTATCTGGCTACTGGAGTGTGCTATTTGATCAGAAGCTACACTGGTGACTAATCCCATAAACCCCATTTCTCCAGCCACAGCCACAATTAAGAACATTTTGTTCGTGTCAGTGAAAACAACATTAAAATTGCGTAACATAAAATATTACCTGATAACTAGAAAACTAGGTTGGTAAATTTTTATATGAAGTTTATCAGGCTCGGCTCGGAAACGGTAGGAATTTCTCGGCGACCCGATTACGAGCCTTGTATGATAATCTTTATATTAAATGACACGAGCCAAGTGTTCTATATGTTTACAGGGTTCCAGATAAGGAATTAGTAATTGAGTATTTTCACTCCATCATTTCTGAAGCAATTGGGTAAAATAAAATCACACTACTGTTTACACATCAACAGACAACAATTATTGAATAGTTTGCTTCAAAATGAAAGCATGTCTTGGCATTTAATTAGAATTGATTTCCATGAAACACCAAGATGTGTTTTCATGGAAAATAAGAAAAATATGCTATATTTGTGGTCTGTTTATTGTTTTATGCAGCATGATAAAGGTACCACAAAATTGTATTGCTTTTTGATACTTCACTATTTGAATTGGGTTTTTAAAAAAACGGTACGTATTATGTTTTGCGGGCGGGCGGCTGACAGAATAAGTGCATAGTTCGTGTACACAACTCCTCCGAAACCGTTCAGTCGATCGATATGAAACTATACACACGTCTTCTACACATATTGAAGATGTGCACCTTGGTGTTTTTATGCCAAAAAAATATTTTTTAACAAAAATATCACCTTTTTAACTTAGCCATTTTTTCTACATTTTTCTATACAATTCTATATACGGTACAGAGTTTGTGTACACAACTCCTCTGAATCCGTTCAGTCGATTGATTTGAAACTATACACACGTCTTCTACACATATTGAAGATGTGCACCTTGGTGTATTTATGCCGAAAAAATATTTTTTAACAAAATATCACCTTTTTAACTTAGCCATTTTTTCTAGATTTTTATATACAATTCTATATAGGGTACAGAGTTTGTGTACACAACTCCTCCTAAACCTGTTCAGTCGATCGTTCTGAAACTATACACATGTCTTCTACACATATTGAAGATGTGCACCTTGGTGTTTTTATGCTGAAAAAATATGTTTTAACAAAAATATCACCTTTTTAACTTAGCCATTTTTTCTACATTTTTCTATGCAATTCTATATACGGTACAGAGTTTGTGTACACAACTCGTCCGAAACCGTTCTGTCGATCGTTCTGAAACTATACACACGTCTTCTACACATATTGAAGATGTGCACCTTGGTGTTTTTATGCCAAAAAAATATTTTTTAACAAAAATATCACCTTTTTAACTTAACCATTTTTTCTACATTATTGTATCCAATTCCCTATCATTTCTACTTTACACTCTAATTTTCTATCTCTGCCTAAATTAGTATACATGTTTAGCACAACGAGATGAAGAAATAATGCTATAGACTTTCAAATTCTCATTAATGTTTCTTGCCTTGGTGACAGCTTCACATTTCTGCATCTTCGCTGTCTGGCCCATATTCGACGGGCGTATTTTGTGACTTGCGGCACTCTTGTTGGCAATTTTAATTGGGTATTTAAGCAAATAGGCAGCTTATCTGGAGCTCTCTGTTTATGTTAATAGTTGATACACCCTACACCATTTGTGTTGTGTTGCTATACAGTTTGTGTGTCGTGCAATGTTTTTCAGAAAAAGTCGTGGGTGTTACCTACATTGTGAAGAAAAACCCGGACGACGGAGATCTATCGTCTGGTATACTTAATGTTTTCTGTATGGTACATAGTACTTTTCTCTTGAAGAATCAGCAGTGTGTCCATGGTTATTTTGAAAAGCATATTTTTTTTTCTCGAAAAAGTCACTTTTACACTCGGTTATCGTCTCTGGAAACTTCAATTTTATTTTCGTTTAACCCTTAAAGTGCTGAATTAAAATTTGTCGTCTGCTGTTTATTTTTTATTTTCCATTTTTCCATTTTCCATTTTATTAGCTCGACTATTCGAAGAATAAGTAGAGCTTATGTTGTCACCCCGGCGTCGGCGTCGCCGGCGCCGGCGTCGGCGTCACCGTCACGCCTTGGTTAAGGTTTTTAGTCAAGCTTGTATATGGAATACTACTGGCCCTACACCCACCATACTTGGAACAACTTCATCTCCTAGTGATGTACATCAATAACCCCTGATCTATATTTGACCTTGACCTACATTTCCTCTTGAATTACTTGGTTAATTCTCCTTGGTTAAGGTTTTTACTCAACCTTGGTTAAGGTTTTTAGTCAAGTTTGTATATGCAATACTACTGGCCCTACACCCACCATACTTGGACACTTCATCTCCTAGTGATGCACATCAATAACCCCTGATCTATATTTGACCTTGACCTACATTTCCTATTGAATTACTTACTTAATTCCCCTTGGTTAAGGTTTTTAGTCAACCTTGGTTAAGGTTTTTTTTCAAGCTTGTACATTGAATACTATTGTGCATCCAGACACCATACTTCGACAACCTTTTCTCATAGGTATGTACATCAATAACCCCTGATCTATATTTGACCTTCACCTACATTTCCTCTTCAATTACTTACTTAATTCCTTTTGGTTAAGGTTTTTAGTCAACCTTCTATATGGAATACTACTGGCCCTACACCCACATACTTGGACAACTTCATCTCCTAGTGATGTACATCAACAACCCCTGATCTATATTTGACCTTGACCTACATTTCCTCTTGAATTACTTAATTCCCCTTGTTGGTTAACGTTTTTAGTCAAGCTTGTAGATGGATCATCACTCCTGGCCCTACACCAACCATACTTGGACAACTTCATCTCCTAGTGATGTACATCAACAACCCCTGACCTATATTTGACCTTGACCTACATTTAACCTTGAATTACTTACTTAATTCCCCTTGGTTAAGGTTTTTACTCGACCTTGGTTAAGCTTTTTACTCAAGCTTGTACATGGAATACTATTGTGCATACAGACACCATAATTGGACAACCTTTTCTCATAGTGATGTACATCAATAACCCCTGATCTATATTTGACCTTGACCTACATTTCCTCTTGAATTACTTACTTAATTCTCTTTGGTTAAGGTTTTTAGTCAAGCTTGTAGATGGAATACTCATGGCCTTACACCAACCATACTTGGACAACTTCATCTCCTAGTGATGTACATCAACAACCCCTGACCTATATTTGACCTTGACCTACATTTAACCTTAAATTACTTACTTAATTCCCCTTGGTTAAGGTTTTTACTCAACCTTGGTTACGGTTTTTAGTCAAGCTTGTAGATGGAATACTATTGTGCATACAGACACCATACTTGGATAACTTTTTCTCATATGGATGTACATCAATAACCCCTGACCTTTATTTTACCTTCACCTACATTTAACCTTCAATTACTTGGTTAATGTTTATAGTCAGGCTTGTATATGGAATATTTCTGGGACTACATCAACCATACTTGGACAACTTCATCTCCTAGTGATGTACATCAATAATCCCTGACCTATATTTCACCTTGACCTACTTTTATCCTTGGATTACTTAGTTATCTCCCCTTGGTTACGTTTTTTACTCAAGCTTGTATATGGAATACTCCTGGGCCTACATCAACCATACTTGGGAAACCACGCATCTACGTCCAAGGTCAAGGTCACTGTTGAAGGTCAAAGGTCAAACCTATTGAAATTCCCTTCCGCTCTATATCTTCTACACCGATGCATGGATTATCAAATGCCTTGGCACAAATGTTTCTCAGGATGAGAAGGTGTGTCGCGTTCAATAACCACGCACCTACATCCAAGGTCAAGGTCACAGTTGAAGGTCAAAGGTAAAAAATATTGAAATTCCCAAATGGCTTGGCACAAATGTTTCTCACGATGAGAAGGTGTGTTGCGATCAATAACCACGCACCTACGTCCAAGGTCAAGGTCACTGTTGAAGGTCAAAGGTCAAACCTATTGAAATTCCCTTCTCTCTATGTCTTCTACACCGATGCATGGATTATCAAATGGCTTGGCACAAATGTTTCTCATGATGAGAAGGTGTGTCCCGATCAAGAACCACGCACCTACGTCCAAGGTCAAGGTCACAGTTGAAGGTCAAAGGTCAAACCTATTGAAATTCCCTTCCGCTCTATATCTTCTACACTGATGCATGGATTATCAAATTGCTAACCACGCACCTACGTCCAAGGTCCACAGTTGAAGGTCAAAGGTCAAACCTATTGAAATTCCCTTCCGCTCTATATCTTCTACACCGATGCATGGATTATCAAATGGCTTGGCACAGATGTTTCTCATGATGAGAAGGTGTGTCGCAATCAATAACCACGCACCTACGTCCAAGGTCAAGGTCACAGTTGAAGGTGAAAGGTCAAACCTATTGAAATTCCCTTCCGCTCTATATCTTCTACACCGATGCATGGATTATCAAATGGCTTGGCACAGATGTTTCTCATGATGAGAAGGTGTGTCACAATCAATAACCACGCACCTACGTCCAAGGTCAAGGTCACAGTTGAAGGTGAAAGGTCAAACCTATTGAAAATTCCCTTCCCGCTCTATATCTTCTACACCGATGCATGGATTATCAAATGGCTTGGCACAAATGTTTCTCAGGATGAGAAGGTGTGTCTCGATCAATAACCACGCTCCCACTACTCCAAGGTCAAGGTCATAGTTGAAGGTCAAAAGTCAAACCTATTGAAATTCCCTTCTCTATATCTTCACACCGATGCTGGATTATCACACTATGCCCAGGGTCAAGGTCACAGACTTGATACGTTTGAAACCTTAACGCTCGGCTAAATGGCTTATGATCAAGAATGCCTCGTTTTCTTTGGCTGCCAGTGGGGGTATTCGTGTGCCGACAGGCCACATTTCTAGTTTCCCTTGGTTAATGTTTTTAGTCAACCTTGGTTAAGGTTTTTATGTAGGCCGCAGCCACCTTCTTTGTCAAGCTATGTGTACATCGACAACCCTCGTAGTCGAGCTATGCTGTTCTCCTACAGCTCTTGTTCTAAAATGCTGCCAAACCATGTTTTTATTTAGAGAAAATACAAAATAAGAAACAACAGCAGACGACAATTTTCGGTTCCCGCCTTCTAAGGGTTAAGTGTTTCAATGCACTGATTTACTATTATTATTATTTACTATTATGTGGTTTTATCTACACAAAATACTGGTAATATTTTGTAGTCCGATCAAGACCTCCTACCTTGTTCATCTTTCGATCGCAAAAGTTACCACTCTGCTTTCTTCATCAAAATAAATTCATTATAGGAATGAATGGCCTTTTTGTGGAATTTATCGGGGTATAAACTTGGAAAAGTCGCGGGAATACTGGACGAAGGCCAAGTTTATATCCCCGATCAATTCAACAAAAAGGCCATTCATTCCTTATAATTCCAGCATTTGAAATACATGTAAATTCATCAAGAAAATGTGTTTATTTTCCATTTTCTTAAGAATTATTTTAACTGCGCCTCACGGTTACGGAAAGTAATTTGGCGTGGGAGTTTACTGGGATATAAATGGACAGAGACTTGCTACGGGCCAATCAAATGTTAGCGAATTGTGTAAATATTTTTGTGCTGGAATTATATTCTAATGTGACTGTGCAAGAGTATCGTTATCTAAAAATGGTGTATGTCTTGTATAGCTCATATAGACAAGAGTCTAAAATTTTCAGTTTGTCGGTTCTGGACCGATTTTTGAACTCTCAGACCGATTGAGAAAAATTGCCAATCAATAGCTGCTATTTTATTATCAACCTTGTAAATTTACCGTTTTTGACACCAAGTAATGTCCATTTTATGACACATATCCGGGGCATATCCAAGTGACAAGACGTGATGTTGCCGAGTTTTAAACTCACATTGATAGCGATCCATCCAGAAGAAGTTGTAAGGGAAGTTAGTATCGAAGTTTGACATATACCTATTTATAATACACGTATATGAATTGAACAAACGACCAGCATTGTCCGTGATTAGACGGCGCATCGATGTAGTATGATCCGGGCCTTCGTTGTTTATCATTCAGTATAAGAATGTTGGTATCTACAAATATTGCCAGTCTCGTGCATTTAACAAACAAACCACCAGTGTTGTCCCAGATCAGACGGCGCAGATGCGCAGTAAAATCTGCGCCTATCAGGGATTCCGCTGGCGATCTCCACTTTCGCAATTGGCGATATAAATAAACAATTGGCGATAAAAAATTACAATTTTCGGAGAAAAAAAATCTTTTTGTTTTCTTCGAAAATTGTAATTTTTTATCGCCAATTGTTTATTTTATATGGCGATTTTTTTATTTTCCCCAGCGGAATCCCTGACCTATGCTGTTTGACATTCGACAACGCTGATGGTTTGTTCCATTCACAATGGGTGTTACACTGACTTAATGGTGTTTCGTCATTCCATGTATGAGTATGGATATTTACAAATGATTCTATTATTCGCGTTCGCATATTTTCAGCCGTTTACCTATATTTCAGAGAGTGAAGTGTATGCTCGTCCACACGCGTCCTCCAACGAGGAGCCGTCGAAGATAAAGTTGACGCGTGGTGGCTATGCCGGGATCATCTGTGGATTTATGTTCATCGTCGCAGTCGTCGGGTTCATCATCATCGCTGTCCAGAAGAAAAGGTTTGTTATGACTTCAATTCCAGTAGCCTATTTCACCAACATTGCAAAGTATACTTTCCTAACAAAGTATACTTTGAGGGAGAAATTTTAAATTTTAGGACAAATTTATTAATTTTTAGCTCGACTATTCGAAGAATAAGTAGAGCTTATGTTGTCACCCCGGCGTCGGCGTCACCGTCACGCCTTGGTTAAGGTTTTTAGTCAAGTTTGTATATGGAATACTACTGGCCCTACACCCACCATACTTGGACAACTTCATCTCCTAGTGATGTACATCAATAACACCTGATCTATATTTGACCTTGACCTACATTTCCTCTTGAATTACTTGGTTAATTCCCCTTGGTTAAGGTTTTTAGTCAACCTTGGTTAAGGTTTTTAGTCAAGCTTGTATATGCACTACTACTGGCCCTACACCCACCATACTTGGACAACTTCATCTCCTAGTGATGCACATCAATAACCCCTCATCTATATTTGACCTTGACCTACATTTCCTCTTGAATTACTTACTTAATTCCCCTTGGTTAAGGTTTTTAGTCAACCTTGGTTAAGGTTTTTTTCAAGCTTGTACATTGAATACTATTGTGCATCCAGACACCATACTTCGACAACCTTTTCTCATAGGTATGTACATCAATAACCCCTGATCTATAGTTGACCTTGACCTACATTTCCTCTTCAATTACTTACTTAATTCCTTTTGGTTAAGGTTTTTAGTCAACCTTCTATATGGAATACTACTGGCCCTACACCCACCTACTTGGACAACTTATCTCCTAGTGATGTACATCAACAACCCCTGATCTATATTTGACCTTGACCTACATTTCCTCTTGAATTACTTACTTAATTCCCCTTGGTTAACGTTTTTAGTCAAGCTTGTAGATGGAATACTCCTGGCCCTACACCAACCATACTTGGACAACTTCATCTCCTAGTGATGTACATCAACAACCCCTGACCTATATTTGACCTTGACCTACATTTAACCTTGAATTACTTACTTAATTCCCCTTGGTTAAGGTTTTTACTCGACCTTGGTTAAGCTTTTTACTCAAGCTTGTACATGGAATACTATTGTGCATACAGACACCATATTTGGACAACCTTTTCTCATAGTGATGTACATCAATAACCCCTGATCTATATTTGACCTTGACCTACATTTCCTCTTGAATTACTTACTTAATTCTCTTTGGTTAAGGTTTTTAGTCAAGCTTGTAGATGGAATACTCATGGCCCTACACCAACCAACTACTTGGACAACTTCATCTCCTAGTGATGTACATCAACAACACCTGACCTATATTTGACCTTGACTACATTTAACCTTAAATTAACTTACTTAATTCCCCTTGGTTAAGGTTTTTACTCAACCTTGGTTAAAGGTTTTTAGTCAAGCTTGTAGATGGAATACTATTGTGCATACAGACACCATACTTGGATAACTTTTTCTCATAGGGATGTACATCAATAACCCCTGACCTTTATTTTACCTTCACCTACATTTAACCTTGAATTACTTGCTTAATGTTTATAGTCAAGCTTGTATATGGAATACTTCTGGGCCTACATCAACCATACTTGGCAACTTCATCTCCTAGTGATGTACATCAATAATCCCTGACCTATATTTGACCTTGACCTACTTTTATCCTTGGATTACTTAGTTATCTCCCCTTGGTTACGGTTTTTACTCAAGCTTGTATATGGAATACTCCTGGGCCTACAGCAACCATACTTGGACAACTTTATCTCCTAGTGATGTACATCAATAACCCTGACCTATATCTGACATTGACCTACATTTAACCTTGAATTACTTACTTAATTTCCCTTGGTTAATGTTTTTAGTCAACCTTGGTTAAGGTTTTTATGCAGGCCGCAGCCACCTTCTTTGTCAAGCTATGTGTACATCGACAACCCTCGTAGTCGAGCTATGCTGTTCTCCTACAGCTCTTGTTATTATACTGAATTTATTACATTATCACAGCCAATTTGGCTGTGATAATGTAATAAATTCAGTATAATAATTCTGCATACTTTTAATCATCAAATATATGCAGTTGTTAGTTCTTTATGAAATAATGCATTTCATGAAAAATAAATGATTGCTCCCTCAAAGTATTCAAGTTCAACCCCCACCTTATTTGGGGAAAATACTTTCATAGTATATCCATCCCTGATATTGTGTCTAGAGCGAGCCAGGGGGACATTTTCTCATATTAAATTGCCCTTGTCCCTTAAGATACAGCTGATTCTCATTTACTCGAACAGGTCTACGTCAAACAGTTCGGAAAATTCTAACTCACCCCGCAGTCCCGAAAAAATTCCTATATAAATCATTTAAAATTTACCTAAAATTCAATCTACGGCAAATTCGAACTCTCGAACCACCTTGGGCAGTTGAACAACGTTAATTACTATCAACAACTGGTACAGGTATAACCGTATAAATGACAGATGATAATAAGTTGCTGGAGGTCATTCGATGAGTCCAAAAATAGGTAGACCTGTAGCCTATTTCATCAACATTGCAAAGTATACTTTAGTAGCAAAGTATACTTTGAGGGAGAAATTTTCAATTTTTTGAAAAATTTATTTTTATTTTTAATTTTATGACTGAATTTATTACATTATCACAGCCATTAAATGGCTGTGATAATGTAATAATTCAGTTATAATAATTCTGCATACTTTTAATAAATCATGAAATACATGCATTTTGTTAGTTCTATATGAAATAATGCATTTCAGGAAAAATAAATGATTACTCCCTCAAAGTATACTTTGCTAGTAAAGTATACTTTGCAATGTTGATGAAATAGGCAACAGGTGTATTATCATATCATAGCCTCGTTTTCGTGTATAATACATACATGATATAGTGCACGTGCACGCCTGTCAACATAATAGTGTATCTTGTGCTCAAATATATATATGTAGTGTGGCTCAGTGGTATCGAAGCGGGATAATACTCGTACGTTATCAGAACTTTTGTTCATCCCATCTAGTCGAGAGTTCGAACCTCACAAAACGGATTACTTTTGTCGATATTATTGTGTTCTTTTTATGACTGGTTGCGAGACAGGGACATATGTGAAATGGCGAGAGTTATCACTATCGCTGTATGACCTCCATGTGACATGATCGACGAGAACACACTCCCTGATTCTTCATGTAGACACATATGAAATTTGCATTTAGTTATTAGTTTTCTTCAATGTGAGACTAACGTGTGAAGGTGTGAATTTCGCGATTGGTGGTCTCTTTGAATTGTTTCCTTTGAGTGATGACGGGTGAGTTACATTCAAACACATATTTACTAATTAAGTGGTGTTAACTCCACACGTCCAGATACATTAATTTTAACAGCATTCAAAGTGATTGGGACATGTTTGCATACATGTTGTTTATTTGATGTTTTTTCCAGAAGATTTCACAGACGTCAAACAGTGGTGGCATTCCCAGATAAAATCTAATAATTTACTATTATATATATTTCTCTCGAACTACGCCTGACTCAAACTTTTTTTTCGAGTCCGAGTCTACTGTATGAGAATCTTCCATTGTCTCGCAATGGGGAAGGGGCCAAACCATCAAATTGTCCCCTTGGATCGGTGACCTGGGCACAACGTTTACCTCAAACTGCCAGTGTCCCATAATTACAGCACAAAAATATTTACACAATTCCCTAACATTTGATTGGCCCATAGCAAGTCTCTGTCCAAAATTTATATCCATGTAAACTCCCACGCCGAACTACTTTCCGTAACCGTGAGGCACAGTTAAAATAATTCTGAAGAAAACGGAAAATAAGCACATTTTCTTGATGAATTGATTTCAAATGCTGGAATTATAAGGAATGAATGGCCTTTTTGTGGAATTTATCGGGGATATAAACTTGGAAAAGTCGCGGGAATACTGGACGAGGCCTTCTGGCCTTCGTCCAGTATTCCCGCGACTTTTCCAAGTTTATACCCCGATAGATTCCACAAAAAGGCCATTCATTCCTATAATGTCCCTTTCGGTCGGAGGCCCATATATAACCCAGAGCTCCAGTTAAGGTGCGTAATTTTATCAACATGGGGGGGAATTTTGTTATTTATTCACCAAAAATGGCAAGTTGGGAATGCTTTAGAATTGTCTCGTTGAGACAATTCTAAAGAACTCCCAACTTGCCAGTTTTGGTGAAGAACTAAGAAAAATACCTTGAATATTTGGTCAAATTACGCACCTTAACTGGAGCTCTGTAACCTGTCTGTTTCACTTTCAGACGAAGACAAAAGCAGCAGAACAAACATCCAGCACCCGTGAATAACCAAGGACAAATACATAATCATAGTCAAGGTCAAGAACTTAACCTGCTCCCGAGTCAAAGTCCAAGGACCCCACCTTCGGATTCAATCAGGTCATCGAGCTTCACCGATAACAGCAAGGTTAATTCTTCTCCCAAACGACCCAATCAGTTGTCCTTTGCACCAGATGTCAAAGGTCAAGGTCACGGCTCTGTGTTCGGAACACCAAATCAATCACCCGCACGTTCTTGTGGATCACCGATTCGCACTGAATCACCGATTCGCCCTGAATCACCGATTCGCACTGAATCACCGATTCGCACTGAATCACCGATTCGCACTGAATCACCGATTCGCACTGATTCACCGATATGCACTGAATCACCGATTCGCACTGATTCACCGATGCGCACTGAATCACCGATTCGCACTGATTCACCGATACGCACTGAATCACCAATTCGCACTGATTCACCGATACGCACTGAATCACCGATACGCACTGATTCACCGATACGCACTGAATCACCAATTCGCACTGAATCACAGAATCGTTCTTCCGATATAGAAGCAGCTAATTTTAACCTCTCCGCATCTCCATCATCTTTGCCTAAAGGTCAAGGTCAGAGTGATGGTGAATGTGAGGAGGATCACACACCTGTTAGTACGCCAAGTAAACTAAGTCATACAAAAGTTAGGCAGATGGCGATAAACAATGGAGAGCAGGAGTTGCTATTAATAGCCACACCTACCGACACTCGGCATTCACTTCAGGACGATATCGAGACGTATTACGAGGCAACGTTGTCGGTGAATGGACCGAGTGATGAGGTAGTGGCGAATGATGAGGACGAACAAGAGCAATCGCCATTAATCCGTTCATCACTTGGATTTAAACCATCGAACGAAGTCGCGACTTTCGACGACATTGCTGAATCAAATGTGTAACCCAGCGTTAATATCTGTTGCAATGCTGGATTATAAATTTGTCGTCTCCGAATCATCTCCAATGGAGATGATTCTCATGTGCTGCCAAAACGTGTTTTGCCAAGATAAATGACAAAAAATAGTACAAAAAAAAAACAAAGTCAGCAGACTACAATTTTTATTTCCAGCATTGTTTGGTTTAGCCTCTCATATGGGCCCAGCTTTATCGCATCTGCATAATTTTCCAATATTTAGTATAAAAAAGACTATATACCATAAATAACTTCAAAATTTGACATTTGTGCGCAGCCAATGCTGAATTACTTATGCTAGTATACCATAGTTTGTGTTGACTATCATTTTGCCTTTTCCCATTTTTAACCTCGTTGCTCAATGATGCAAAACAACATTCAGTCAATCAAAATTATTTCATTTTGCAGAAGTTCATTTTCATTTGCAGAAATTATGAATTTGTGGAAGTCCAAATCTAACTTTAACAATACGTGTATATGTGAATAATGAAAATGTTCAAAAGCTATTAAATTGTATTTGAATGGAATTATTATGGTACATGTAGATACTAGACAGAGCTCCAGTTAAGGTGCTTAATTTGACCAACTTGGGGTGTTAAATATTGTTATTTCTTCATCAAAAATTGCAAGTTGGGAGTCCTTTAGAATCGTCTCATTGAGACGATTCTAAAGCACTCCCAACTTGCCATTTTTGATGGAGAAATAAGAAATTTACCTCCAAATTACGCAGCTTACCTGGAGCTCTGCTATCATAGCTCCAGTTAAGATGCATAATTTGACTAAATATTCGAGGTATTTTTCTTAGTTCTTCACCAAAAATGGTAAGTTGGGAGTTCTTTAGAATCGTCTCAATGAGACGATTCTAAAGCACTCCCAGCTTGCCATTTTTGGTGAAGAAATAACAAAATTGTCCCCAAAGTTGATCAAATTACGCACCTTAACTGGAGCTCTGAATAAATAATACTCATTTCGGAAATTACCATTTTGGCCACAGGTTGAAGTAACGGACCGAGGTCTATAAATACATTAAATGTACCTGAAAGCATCAATAAGTGAAAAAACATAGCTAACAAAATTGTTTACTCCTTTCTATACACAGTAACTGTGTATAGGAGGGAGTAAATAATTTATTTTAGCTTCTTTTTGTTCACCTATTGATGGTTTCAGGTACGTTTAATGTATTTATAGACCTCAGTCTGTTACTTCAACCTGTGATTTTGGCTGCTGAAAATTTCAGAAATTATTTGAAAAAATTACTATGTTTAACATATATTTGAGTGAATATATAGTAATATTGTCTTTCTTCTGTTAACAGTTTGTTTTGACTACATAAAATGAGTTTTGTTGTAACACAGAGAAATTTGAATATTGTCTGCGATCTTGCCATTATCAAGGAGTGGGGTATACTAATACTCTTACTGTGATTTGAAGCCTATTTCACCAACATGGCAAAGTATGCTTTTCTAGCAACATATACTTTGAGGGAGAAATGTTTTAATAAATAAATAAATTTATTAATTTTTATTATACTGAATTTATATCAAATATATGCAGTTGTTAGTTCTATATGAAATAATGCATTTCAGGAAAAATAAATGATTACTCCCTCGAAGTTTACTTTGCTAGAAAAGTATACTTTGCAATGTCGGTGAAATCGGCTACTGATCTGTGATCAATTGAATATTCGTTAGTTATCATTGAAATAGTGTCGTATTCAAATAATTAACCGTTAGACCGCTACACACAACAATTGTCGTCTGCCGTTGCTTTTATATCTTGCCTTATTTCTCAATAAAAACATGGTTTGACAGCACTTCAGAATCATTTCCAATGGAAATGATTCTGAAGTGCTGTCAAAGCATGTTGTAAATTATTCTAAAGTGCTTTCAAAGCTGTCAAAAATGGAAAATAGAAAATAAACAGCAGACGACAAAAAATTAAGATAGCGGTGTAAGGGTTAAAGCTTTTGCTACAGCCCTTGGGAATGTGTCAAAAACTCAGCAGCCAACAGTGTAGAGCCTGATCAGGCTGATCTGAGGTTACAATGATTGGAATCGTAAGAAGCCTCTTTTTGTCATAACAGTCCATATATGGGCATATTTCATTGGTCTCCATTGTATATCCTGACAATCTGCTCATTTACACAGTTAAGTTACGGTCATACCTGTTTTCCAGTAGCTTTAATGACATCTGAATGGCAAACAGTGTATGCACTGATCAGAACTACATGTATGTGCAGGCTATATATTGGCTGCACTGTTCGCACGTTGTATTGTCGTATTATTACCATACATGACCTTCATCTTTGTAATCCACGACCTTCACATTTGTTATGTATGTTTCTATTTGTAATATTTGACCTTCATGGTTATAATCCATGACCTTTATATTTAGCTGTGATTGGGGAAATTTGGTTTATGGTCAATGCGTCCTGTGTAGACCCAGACCAGCCTGCGCATACATGCAGTCTGATCAGGATCTACATTGTTCCGTATCAAACCTTACAATGTTGAATTAAAATATCTTGTCGGCTGTTTAATTTTTATTTTTCATTTTCTCGTCAAAACCATGTTTTGAGAACACTTTAGAATCATTTCCAATGGAAATGGTTCTAAAGTGTTCTCAAACCATTTCCCGCATTCTAAGGGTAAAACACTGTTTGCTTTTTATAGCTCAACAATTTACGTAAATGTTCAACTTTATTACAGTATTTTCACTATTCAATTTGAAAATCAATTGTGTATTTTCACATTACTGTGAATATTGTGTACTCCCACTTTTGATAATCAATGCGTATTCTGCTAAAATAAGTGCGTAAAATACGCCAATACACACCTTATCTGGAGCTCTGTGGCAATAAATGCCTTAAGTCTCTTTTCTCCAGACACGGCCACATATTTGACCTTCATTATCATACTCCATGACTTCATATTTCAAATACAACGAAGACCTTCTAAGCAGCATTTAGGAAACAATGCTGGACTTGATTCTAACTAGCATAATAACCTTAAATATATTCAATTTACTGACTCAATTTATTCTGGGAAAAGCATATGCATTGTAGATATAAGGTTTCCCACAATGAAGAGTGTACCAATAGCTAGTGTTATATAACTGAGAAATCCAGCCAATGATATTGCACAATAGAGGGTCACATGATTACGGACATATATGATATTCATCTGAATATCAGTCTCGGACTCGTCTCGCATGCTTGAGATTGATATTGACCTGGATGCGCAAGTAACTGATCACGCAACGGAAACATGACACGGTTCAACGACGAGCCAATTGAACAAAACTACACAAATAGTATCATCCAATCAGCAACAACCTTACAAATGTACTTCACTCTTGTCAGTAAAACAACACCAATAGATGCAAACTGAAGCAAACTTGTACATACATAAATGTCAGTCGGGTTTTAGCAAAACCAAGTCATTTTATAAAATAATTATTGTCTTTTCAGTCGGTGTACACGAGATTTACAGACCTTCGAAAAGTCATATTCATCTCGGTCTTCGGCCTCGGTGAATATGACTTTTCTCCGGTCCGTAAATCTCGTGTACACCTCCTCAAAAGTCAATAATTGTATATGGTTAGTATTATTGTACTGGTGTCCAAATACTTAGGGTTATTATGGTAGCTGATTTATTTCTCACTTTCCAATAGGCTGTATCCATGGAAACCATTCTATTATTTTCTCAGATGGTTTCTACAACAGCCTGTTCCAAAGAATTAACTTGCGTTCAATTACCGATCAATATTGACCTTCGACATAACCAACTGTCGGTATGTGTACACTGGTTATATTAAGGTTGTTCTATAAATTATAACGCTATAATTCCAGCACAAAAATATTTACACAATTCCCTAACATTAGATTGGCCCGTAGCAAGTCTCTGTCCAAAATTTATATCCCAGTAAACTCCCACGCAAAACTACTTTCGTAACCGTGAGGCGCAGTTAAAATAATTCTTAAGAAAACTGAAAATAAACACATTTTCTTGATGAATTTATTTAAAATGCTGGAATTATAAGGAATGAATGGCCTTTTTGTGGAATTTATCGGGGATATAAACTTGGAAAAGTCGCGGGAATACTGGACGAGGCCGGAAGGCCTTCGTCCAGTATTCCCGCGACTTTTCCAAGTTTATACCCCAATAAATTCCACAAAAAGGCCATTCATTCCTATAATGAGAATGGATGGATTGGTTTATCACAACAATACATTTGGATACAATTTGTTTTGGGAATATAGGGGTTTCCCAAAATAAATGGTGTCCAAATATTTAGTGTTATCACGAATGTAGGCCTTGCCCGGGAACACCTGAACCATCGCATCCATTTTCCATATATGAACAAGTCATTGAATGTGAGCAAATATTAAAGTTGTAACCACATTGGTTGTCAGTGCTCATGTGTTTGTAATGTTTAATTTTGCACTTAAAAACATGCCAATCATAAAATGTGCAAAAGATTGTAAGAGCTAAATATTGTTTTGAATATGCCTCGTATAATAAACATATTTACCAACTATTCAGAATTTTCAAAAAAGACAAATTCGTTTTACACTGTTCTGTGACATACATAATCATGATACTCTATTTATACCCCCTGCAATGAGTTGGGGGGGGGGGGGGGCGGGAGTATACTGGAGTCCGGTTGTCCGTCCGTCTGTCCGTCCGTCACTAAACTTAACATCAGAGAAATATGTTATAACTTCTATTTCCTTCATCTGAAATGCTTAATATTTCATACATGCATTCCTGTAAGGCTCTACTACCATGCTGTGCCAAATCCACGACCGTGCAACCCCTGCTGATCCCAAGGTTAAGGTCAAATACTTAGTCTCTTTACACAACTTAACATCAGAGAAACATGTTATAACTTCTATTTACTTCATCTAAAATGCTTAATATTTAACACATCCATTCCTATAAGGCTCTACTACCATGCTGCGCCAAATCCACGACCATCCAACTCCCGCTGATCACAAGGTCAAGGTCAAATACTTAGTCTCTTTACAAAACTTAACATCAGAGAAACATGTTATAACTTCTATTTACTTCATCTAAAATGCTTAATATTTCACACATGCATTCCTGTAAGGGTCTATACCATGCTGCGCCAAATCCACGCCATCCAACTCCGCTGATCCCAAGGTCAAGGTCAAATACTTAGTCTCTTTACAAAACTTAACATCAGAGAAACATGTTATAACTTCTATTTACTTCATCTAAAATGCTTAATATTTCACACATGCATTCCTGTAAGGGTCTACTACCATGCTGCGCCAAATCCACGACCATCCAACTCCCGCTGATCCCAAGGTCAAGGTCAAATACTTAGTCTCTTTACAAAACTTAACATCAGAGAAACATGTTATAACTTCTATTTACTTCATCTAAAATACTTAATATTTCACACATGCATTCCTGTAAGGGTCTACTACCATGCTTTGACAAATCTATGACCGTCCGACTCCCGCTGATTCCAACTTCAAGGTCATAGGCCCACATACTTGGAAAAAAATCTACATATTTAGAGGTACATGTACTTGGGCTTAAGCGGGGTGTATTCCGTAAGCCTCGCTTACTGACAAATCAAGTTTGGCTTTTGTTATTATATTATGTACATATATTCATGCTCCAGTAGCCGATTTCACCAACATTGCAAAGTATACTTTTCTAGCAAAGTATACTTTGAGGGAGTAATCATTTCTTTTTCATGAAAAGCATTATTTCATATAGAACTAACTACTGCATATATTTGATGATTAAGAGTATGCAGAATTATTATACTGAATTTTTTACATTATCACAGCCATTTTGGCTGTGATAATGTAAAAAATTCAGTATAATAAAAATTAATAAATTTATCCTAAAATTGAAAATTTCTCCCGCAAAGTATACTTTGCTAGATAAGTATACTTTGCAATGTTGATGAAATCGGCTACAGTACTCGCAAATTTTTGTAAATATGACATTTCATCTGTAGTTCATAATCATGTTGATCGATTGATTGTATTATTGTGACTGGAAATGGTGCAAATGGCATTTCTGACCAGTGTAGACCCAGACTAGCCTGTGCATCCACTCAGTCTATTCATGGTCTGGACTATTCGCCATTCAGTCGGTGAACCACCTGCCATGATTCTAATAAGCTATGTAGATCCTTTTTTGTCCCTCAGGTACGTCTTTCTTGTATGTGAGGGTTTAATCTGGTTAAACCCCTTGTATGAGTAATACGATTATCCTAATCGTATTACTTTTAGGGGAAGGGGCCAAGTGACTTTGGGGGTATGGACCTGTAACCAGGTCGGGTAATTCTAATTTCAGGGCTGAATATATATTTATTTCAATGTAAATATTCTGTTCTGATTTTTGGAATTGCTCCCCAATGTAGCAAGTTACAAGAGGGATCGAACCCGTTGGTCCGGCTTTAAATGACCTTAGCTGTTGATAGGCTGTTAAACACCAAGAAATCAATTGATCAACTGAATGCCAGGGTGTCGTAGTAGATCAGAAGCTATACGGGCGACAAATGCCATAGGCCCCATTTATCCAGTCACAGTCACATATATTTTGCTCATACTCGTACTTTTGACTATCGGCTTTCTTAACCCATTACATTCGGAATACACCTTTATGGGTATGAAATTTTTTAAATATTTTATTTTTGTTATTTCTCAATGAAAGTATATGTTGTGACCACTCATTTGAACCGTCTCGGCGGTGGTCACGACATATATTTCTGAGCTCATATAAAGAAAATATTTTTGATTTTCCCCAAACAAAATGGTGTATCCTCAGCATGAAATGTGTTAATACATGTATACAATGACAATCAGACATGTAAAAACATTAAGTATGTACTCGTATTTTTGTCATTTTGTCAAGATGCTGTTTCAGATACATGTACATGTATGTACAAAAGATAATAATATTTATGTAGTCCTATTTGTAAATATTCTGTTTCAGACGTGTTGAAAACATAAACATATGTAGTCATATTTTAGTCATATTTGTGTTCACAAATATGACAAATTATGACTACATATGTTTTTATACCCCCGGCATACAAATTATGTTGAGGGGTGTATAGTTTTCGTACTTTCGTTCGTCCATTCGCCTGTATGATTGGCGTTCAAGTTTTTGTTTGTCGGTCCAGGAGGCAGCCACGGGTGTCCATGAGCCTTTGCTCACTTGTTCTAGTGTTTTTGATATGTCTGAAACAGTATATTATTGTATCACCAAGCCGGCCACCTGTGCTTTTTAACTCTCTGTGTTCCTTGTTTACCATAAAAATCGTAGGTAGGGCCAGGCAGGGCTCCAGATAAGGTGCGTATTTGCGTAAATGCCTAATTAAAATTGCTAAAAACCCAATTGAAATCAGAAGTAGTGAGTATCAAAAAGCAATAAAAAATGTGTGGTATCTTTATCATGCTACAGAAAACAATAAACAGACCACAAATATAGCATATTTTCTTATTTTTCCATGAAAACACCTCTTGGTATTTCTTCAGAATTGAGACAATTCTAATGAAATTCCAAGATGTGTTTTCATTTAGAAGCAAACTATTCAATAAGTGCGGTCTGCTGATGTGTAAACAGTGTGATTCTATTTTACACAATTAAAATATTGAAATACCCAATGCTTCAGAAATGATGGAGTGACACTACTCAATTACTGATTCCTTATCTGGAGCCCTGGGGCCAGGGATTAAACTACCATGCCTTCAGTGTCCTTTCCCAATACATGTACTACGGTATGTTTTTTTTCTTTCCAGACATTGAAATAACGCCCCCATTGACAAGTAAAAACAAATACTTTTTTTTCTACTTTTTGCTTCCAATGCATATTGTGTGTTCATGTCGTAAAATTATCTAAATGAAAATTCCTGCGATACATAATTTGAGATATTCCCAATTTTGTTTGTAATATGCGCAATTTCCCGAAAAATTGTTGAAAAATGCCGCTTCCCAAATGGATAGTTTAATCCCAATTAAAAGGGCATGATTGTGTTCAACATTATTAGGTTGTATACCTATTCATTGTTATACACATTTTAGAGGTTGGAAATTATGTTTTATGTATGTTTTCCGTATTTTATTTTTTGAAAACAGAAATAATAAAATGTTTGTGAATAATTTCCCCACGTAGAGCATTTGGTTATAAGTTTTGGGCCAGACACTTGTGCAAAAAGTGTTTTAAGCAGACATCATCAAATTGTGTTAAAATTTTAGGCCAGTTGCTTTTGTGATATACAAAGATAGGTTAACCCTTAAAAGGCGGAAACCGAAATTGTCGTCTGCTGAAGTTTCCTATTTTGTATTCTTAATCAATAATAGCATGGTTTGACAGTACTTTAGAATCATTTGCATTGCAAATGATTCTAAAGTACTGTCAAAAAAGTGGGTGGCAGGTGGGAACGATCGGGGTTCATCCTTACCGGCATTCCGACTGGAGACCTGGTTTGGCTCTCACATACGGCATTTTGTATATGACAGTTTAATCTGGTTATAGCCCTTATGTGAGTATTACAATTATTGTATCCCCCGGACTCCGTCGGGGGATACTATGGATTTGACAGCGGGCCGCGTCCGCCGCAGACATTTCTTGTCCGGAGCATAACTCGAACACCCTTTGGAATATTTTCATGAAACTTCACACATGCATAGACCACGACCCGAAGGTGTGTCGCGCACAAGAATGACAACTCTTGCATAGCTAATTTTTTAGTTATCTCCCTTTGTTGTTTCTCGCACTGATTGCGTGTCCGGAGCAGAACTCCACCACCCTTTGGAATATTTTCATGAAACTTCACACATGCATAGACCACGACTCGAAGGTGTGTCGCGCACAAGAATGACAACTCTTGCATAGCTAATTTTTGAGTTATCTCCCTTTTTTGTTTCGCGTACTGAATGACCATAACTCGACCACCCTTTGGAATAGTTTTATGAAACTTCACACATTCAATTAGACCACGAACCGAAGGTGTGTCGTGCACAAGAATGACAACTCTTGCATAGCTAATTTTTTAGTTATCTCCCTTTTTTGTTTTCGCGCACTGATTTCCTGTCCGGAGCATAACTCGACCACCCTTTGGAATATTTTCATGAAACTTCACACATGCATAGACCACGACCCGGAGGTGTGTCGCGCATAAGAATGACAACTCTTGCATAGCTAATTTTTGAGTTATCTCCCTTTTTTGTTTTGCACACTCTACAAACTGGAGAATAATGCATGAAGACCCGTTTTCTCGTCTGCTCTGTACACCTTTTCTCGTGTGCTCTGTACACCTTACCTGTAGAGAGAACAATAGAGACTGGGAGAACCATTCCCCTGTGCATGTGCAAGCATTTGCTAGCATGTGCAAATGTCCAGTCTTGACCACTATATCTGACCACAGGTAATTTATACAGGTAAATTACTACATTGTATATTACATTTTGGTGGAGCGCAGTGGCCTGGTGGTTAGAGCGTCAAGACTGCTGATCTAAAGGTCGTGGGTTCGAGCCTCACCGGAGGCGCTGCGTTGTTTCCTTGAGCAAGACACTTTATCCACACTGCTCCAGTTCACCCAGCTGTGAATGGTACCGATAATTCGTAGTTGCTCTATAAATACGAATTACCGGCTTCTCTCAAAAAATCTCTACCTCTGTTCTTTCTCCCATTCTTGGGAGACGGCATGCAAGGTCCTAGAGCCAGTGCCGCCGTTAAATATAAGCAAAAAAAAAAAATAAAAATATTACATTTCCGTAAACTGTGTTGAAAATATTGTGGCATTATGTGGACCTGTGCAGATATATGTAGATAAATATAGGACTATTAAAAAAAAATTCTGGGCTCCAGTAGCAAGCATTATTATTTTTAATTTTTAAACTTTTTTTTCCATTTTATTTTTTCATTTTTTGTTTCAAATTCTTTTTCAATTTTTGTCTAGTAGCATAAGGTCGTAAGTGCTATATACAGACTATTCACCTGTGCATGTGCTAGCATGTGCAACTGACCACTGACCACTTACAGGTAATTTATACAGGTAAATGATTATATTACATTTCCGTAAACTGTGTTGAAAATATTGTGGCAATATGTGGACCTGTGCATATATGATATGTAGATAAATATAGGACTATTAAAAAACATTCTGGGCTCCAGTAGCAAGCATTATTATTTTTAATTTTTAAACTTTTTTTTCCATTTTATTTTTTCATTTTTTGTTTCAAATTCTTTTTCAATTTTTGTCTAGTAGCATAAGGTCGTAAGTGCTATATACAGACTATTCACCTGTGCATGTGCTAGCATGTGCAACTGACCACTGACCACTTACAGGTAATTTATACAGGTAAATGATTATATTACATTTCCGTAAACTGTGTTGAAATGTGGCAATATGTGGCCTTTGCATATATGATATGTAGATAAATATAGGACTATTAAAAAACATTCTGGGCTCCAGTAGGGAGCATTATTTTTTTATTTTTTTTTATTTTTTTTTAAATTTAATTATTTTTTTCCATTTTTTTTTTATTCATTCTTTTTAATTTTTTAACTGACCACTAACTTATTACAGGTAATTTATACAGGTACATTATTACATTTCCGTAAACTGTGTTGACAATATTGTGGCAGTATGTGGACCTGTGCAATATGTAGATAAATATAGGACTATTAACAAAAATTCTGGGCTCCAGTAGCGAGCATTATTTTTTTTTATTTTTTTTTGTATATTACATTTCCGTAAACTGTGTTGAAAATATTGTGGCATTATGTGGACCTGTGCAGATATATGTAGATAAATATAGGACTATTAAAAAAAAATTCTGTGCTCCAGTAGTAAGCATTATTATTTTTGATTTTTAAACTTTTTTTTCCATTTCTTTTTTTCATTTTCTTTTTCAAATTCTTTTTCAATTTTTGTCTAGTAGCATAAGGTCGTAAGTGCTATATACAGACTATTATCATATAATAAAACAATTATTGACTAGTGAGCCATAGAATATAATCTGATATTCTATGGCTCACTAGTCCATAATTGTATAATATGTTCGGGCCAGTGAAAATTGCTTTCGGGCCCAGGCTCGAGGTCAAGGCTGGACAAGGCGAGGCATTTGATTCCGCGGAATTCTTGTTTACTTATCTCCCTTTGTTGTTTCGTGCTCTGATTTTGTATCCAGAGCATAACTCGAACACCCTTTGGAATATTTGTATGCCCCACCACGATAGTGGAGGGGGCATTTAGTGTTGCCCTTGTCCGTCCGTCCGTCCGCACACACGAATGGGTACTTGTTGTAAGCGTACGGGGATCTTATTGGGTAGGGTTAGGATAGTGTTGGGTACTCTTGTTGGGTATTTTTATAGAGTAAAAACCCAACAAGTATTCATTCGTAGGAACGTGCGTCCCGTCGTCCCGTCCGTCCGTCCGTCCGTCCGTCCGTCACAAAACTTTAACACTCGGGTAAATGTCTCATAATTTCTTCATCCTTCGACCGATCTCCTTCATATTTCATATACACATTGCTCTAATGGTCCTCTACCGCCCTGTGCCAAATCCACGTTCGTCCTGCCCCCGCCAAGCCCAGGGTTAAGATCACATACTTAGTGCTTCAAAAACTTTAACGCTCGGGTAAAAGAAAATTTTGACTTGGAATTTGGCCTCGTTTATTATCAAAGCGATATGTGGGACATCCGTGTTCTATGAACACATTTTCTAGTTTATTAAACTTCACACATGCATAGAAGAGACCCAAAGGTGTGTCGCGTAGAATTGACAACTCTTAGCGTCGTTAATTTCTTAGTATCTCCCTTTGTTGTTTCATGCACTGATTTCGTGTCCGACATAACTCGAACTTTGGAATATTTTCTGAAACTTCACATGCATAGAAGACGACCAAAGGTGTCGCACGTAAGAATGACTCTTGCGGTCGTTAATTTCTTAGTTATCTCCCTTTGTTGTTTCGTGCACTGATTTCGTGTCCGGAGCATAACTCGAACACCCTTTGGAATATTTTCATGAAACTTCACACATGCATAGACCACGACCCTAAAGGTGTGTCACGCAAGAATGACAACTCTTGCATCACTAATTTTTTAGTTATCTCCCTTTGTTTTTCCGTCACTGATTTTGTCTCCGCAGCATAACTCGAACACCCTTTTTCAAACTACTTGTGTATCTGGGGAGGGGGATACACATGCGCTTGTCGACAAGCGTCCATTTCTAGTTTGTAATCCTATTTTAGGGGAAGGGGCCAAGTGACTGGTGTGGTATGGACTTGACACCAGGTCAGGTTATTCTAATTTCAGGGCTGGATATATTTTTTCTCGATGTAAATATTCAGTTCTGATTTTTGGATTTTCCCCCAATGCAGCAGGTTAAAATGGGATCGAACCTGTTTGCCCGGCCTTACACGACCTTAGATGTTAATAGGCCATTAAACACCAATAAACAAACGAACAAAAACTGTCAAAAAAACACATGTTTTTCTGACTAAAATGGCAATTATCCCTTAGACCGCTACACACAACAATTGTTGTCTGCCGTTGCTTTTATATCTTGCCTTATTTCTCAATAAAAACATGGTTTGACAGCACTTCAGAATCATTTCCAATGGAAATGATTCTGAAGTGCTGTCAAATCATGTTGTAAATTATTCTAAAGTGCTGTCAAAGCATGTTTTGATGATAAAAATGGAAAATAAACAGCAGACGACAAAAAAATTAAGATAGCGGCGTAATGGTTAAAACATGAACAGCAGACAATTTAGCACTGTAAGGGTTAACTAGATTCTGACAAAGGGATGGATTGATAGTTTAGTGGTAGTGCATTGGACTTCAGTACCAATGGCTGTGGTTTAACCTACTACGCTGAATTAAATGGTGTCGTCTGCTGGAAATGTTTTATTTTCAATATTTCTCGACAAAAACCTGGTTTTGACAGCACATGAGAATCGTCTCCAGTGGAGACGATTCTCATGTGCTGTCAAAACCAGTTTTTTTTTAAGAATTGAAGCAAAAATGAAAAACAGCAGACGGCAATTTTCGTCAACAGCGTAGGAAGGGTTAAAGGTACATGCCCACTCAGTAGGCACAACATGTTTTTTATATCAGAGACATCATCTGAGACATTTTCTGGCGAAATAAACATTCATTCACCATTACCCCACGTATTGATTGGTATTATTACACATTTTATATCGGACGCATATTTCCACACTAATATCAGGGGTGATAATCGTGTTTCCTTAAAATGTTCAACGGACATTACTATTTATTCTCTGTATTTATTGTTTGATGTGCGATGATCATGCTTTATAATCTGTCGAAAACATTATTTTTTCTGGTGATGCATTTACAATGTAATTAGTATAAATAAATAAAAAATCAGTATCAGTAAAATAAATGTTACTAAACGATTATAATTATCAGCAGGCACTCGTAAATTTTAGAACTAGTGGAATAGTGACACAATTATACACTTATTTAATTCCCATAAAGGACATTGTGTGCCCACTGAGTGGGTATGTACCTTTTTAAAATACCTAGGTATCAACAAATATTTTCATAGTATTTCAATCCCACTAGTCTTACATATTTAAGGAATAAAAATATAGTATGTTGTGTTTACTGTAGTGTGAAAAACATTTGGTCTGTTTAAAGTGTGTGGAGTTGATAACGTCATGTATTTTAATGACGTCAAACAAACTTTACCGAATCAACAACGCGACTTTACATGGAGCTAATTTAACGTACTGGGATATAAACATTGAATGAGTTTTTGCATTATGATATTATTGCCTGTGTAAATATTTATATATGTAATGTCATACACTGTCTGCATTTTTTCTCTTTAAATACGGCTGGTTGTTTATTATTCATCATCTGTTATTGAAATAGTGGGTGGTTGGTCGGGTAAATGAACGGTGGGGTTCCTCCTTATAGGAATCACGATTTGCCTGGTTTGGCCCTCAGATACGTTTTTATCTTTGGCTCTTTTTCGCTCACCTGAGCGAAGCTCATGTGAGCTATTGTTACCGCAATGTGTCTGTCGTCGTCCGTGAACGTCTTATCCTCGGTAACCATTGGGCCTATAGTCACCAAACTTCTTGGTCATGGTCCTTAGGTAGGGGGATTACAAAATTGTTAAAATGACGTCATTGCGTAATCCAAGATGGCCGCCATCTAAAAATAGCACAAATTCTTCAAAAAATCTTTTTCTCCTGAACCGCCAGCTGGATTTCGACGAAACTTGGTAGGAATGATCGATGTACAATGGTCTTTCAAAGTTGTTAGAATGGTGACCCCGGGGTCAAAAATGGGGGTGGCCCGTGGTCAAATTTTATTTTTGACCGAATATGGTCATGTCTATATCAAATCGAAGGTATCAAAGAGGCGATCGCTCTGGTACATTTTTGTCGAAATTGGATGGTCTTGTCATCCAAGATGGCTGCCGAAAGGTCCAAAGGTCATTCTTTTATTAGAGATTTCAAAATTCTTCTTCACACGAACCGCTTGGCCCATGGTGGCCAAACTTCACAGTTATGGTCCATGGGTGAAGCCTTTTCAGATTTGTTAAAACGGAGGTCGTTGCTAATCCAAGATGGCCGCCGTCTAAAAATAGAAGAAATTCTTAAAAAATCTTCTTATGAATCGCCAGCCGGATTTCGATGAAACTTGGTAGGAATGATCGATGTAGGATGCTCTTTCAAAGGTGTTAAAATGGTGACCCAGGGGTCAAAAATGGGCGTAGCCTGTGGGGTCAAATTTTATTTTTGACTGAATATGCTCATGTCATATCAGTGATTCTATATTATATGTACATCTTTGGGCCGTTTTTTTCTAGTTTCGAGGTAGAACCAATAATTCATTGAACTGTGTTTATTCCATTAGATGGCAGTCCGGGTTTTACATTTATAGCCAATTGTTCTCGTCATTTTATATATTTTATTTCCACTTCAGGGAACCAGGGGTCTCGGAAATGTCATTGCCGTTGCGTACATTTACATGACGTAAATATAGCTTTACATTTACATTTTTTTCTTTTCAACGGCATAAAACATAAAACTGAAGGGGCATCTATTAAGAAAAGTGTCAAGAATATGGTAAGCTAATTGTATTAGCTTGAAACAGAGCAATTTAGTAGCATTAGTAGCAAGTCGTGGAATTTCTCATTTATGGTAACCCAACAACATGTATTTAATATGAATCAGTAAAGTTAAACAAAACAAAATAGCTTGGCATGTAACAGAATGCCGTGTTTTACCACAAGTACCAAACATCGTTATAAATCTACATTTAATTAATAGAACAGCCTCCAAAAATATGGGCGTAACGGAAATGATTTATGTAACGGTAATGACAAAATGTAACGGTAATGACTTTCCATTTATTTAAAATACTAATACAGCATATATAACAAACATATTTATACTTTGCATATGCTGCACTGTATAACTTCAAGTTCATGTTTACTTTTAATGTGATTGCCGATAGAAACCGACACTCCTCGAAGCTGTGTCTGTTTTTTGTTGTTCCAGAGCTTTTACTAATTAAATCCTGATATATAAAGGTTGTAGGTCTGAATAAATGTGCCATTACTGACCGACAACTGATGGGACATGGTTTATATCTAATTGACGCATGAACTGACTGGTTAGTATGGTAATTTATCATTGCTGTTACACGATCGTCATTACCGTTACACAATTTTGTAACGGAAATGACCGTAACGGTAATGATTTTTCTTTAAAACTCCCATTTTTCACCCCTCTGTATACAACGCATCATGAAGGTAAAATATGCAAATACAACGTTGTAAGTGTGTCTATCCACCCATTTTGGTTTCAGCCAACCTACATACATATGGACGTGTATAAACCCCGAACGGTAATGA
Source organism: Conchocele bisecta (assembly GCA_029237695.1). Taxonomy (NCBI): domain Eukaryota; kingdom Metazoa; phylum Mollusca; class Bivalvia; order Lucinida; family Thyasiridae; genus Conchocele; species Conchocele bisecta. Next base: position 25,762,096 of record CM055277.1, read on the forward strand.
TGCATGTAATGTGTAACCTTAAAATTCTGAATACAGACCAGCCTCGTTCTCGGCAATGACTTAAGTTGTGTTATCACCGTGTTTATTTATAAACCGCGCTCCCATAAACAGTGTTCATTGCATTAATAACTGAGAGTAGGAAAGGGAGGTTACTCTGATTTTACATTTTTTGTTCAGCGTAACGGTAATGATTCGATTTCTCGGGACAGATACATTAACGTCAGTATTTTTGACAACAAAAGGCAAATTTATTGCAGAATAAGTTTAATGTAAATGTTAAACTATTTTAATTCAGATGCAATGTATAGTTAAGTACAAATGGACAAGATTTGAGAATTACGGGCTTGTAAACTGTGCTGATTGATGACCGGGACATGCCCATTTGGTGCATCACACGTATGCCAACAACAGAAAATAATAACTAAACACACATAACAAGAATTGTAAATACTGTTTTCTTAATGGATTGGTATTACATGTATACGTAATTTCTTTACTGAAAGAAAAATGTTTTCCTTATAAATTTTGTGATTTGTCAGTAAATTACAACGGGACACCAGATGTACATAAAATATAGAATCACTGATATATCAAAGTGAAGGTATCGATGAGGCGATTGCTCTGGTGCAATATTTGTCTGAATCTGATGATTATGACATCCATGATGGCCACCAAAAGGTCCATTTATTCAAGATTTTTAACGTCTTTTTCTCAGGAACCACATGGCGAATGCTGGCCAAACTTCATAGTAAGTTAAGATCCTTGGGTGAAGCATTTTCAGATTTGGTAAAATGAGAGTCATCGCTTAATCCAAGATGACCGCCATCTAAAACTAAAAATAGCACATATGAACTCAATGTCACATTCTCTTCTGTAGCCTATTTCATCAAACTTGCAAAGTATACTTTTCTAGCAAAGTATACTTTGAGGGAGTAATCATTTATTTTTCCTGAAATGCATTATTTCATATAGAACTAACAAATGCATATATTTCATGATTAAAAGTATGCAGAATTATTATACTGATTTTATTACATTATCACAGCCAAATTGGCTGTGATAATGTAATAAATTCAGTATAATAAAAATTAATAAATTTATCATAAAATTGAAAATTTCTCCCTCAAAGTATACTTTGCAATGTGGTGAAATCGGCTACTGGTGTTCATGGTGAGTGAATTAGGGCCATCATGGCCCTCTTTTTATTACCTAGGAGTTGAATTGGGTTACTGCCCATTATAAAAGTAGTAAGATTATTACTGATTCTACTGCTTTTGGGAGGGGGCAAGTGATTCTGGTGTGGCAAGGACCTGGCATCATATCGGGATCATTCTGATTTCAGAGCTGAATATATAGTTCTTTTTATTGTAAATATTCAATTCTGATTTTGGGATTTCCCCCCCCCCCCCCCATTTATACATGTACTTGTACAGATTTAGTACTTAGTATATGGGATTTAGTACTAAAACCATTGACCCGGCCTTAAATGACCTTAGCTGTTGATAGGCCGTTAAACCCCGAACAAACAAACAAATTGTTATTGAAATAGAATACTTCTTTTGAAAGAATGACTGTTATGTTATGTATTGAATGCCTGTGTTGCGCATATTGATTACCTGTTTTCATTGGATGACTGTGATACATATACATATAATGCATGTGTTGTTGAAATAGAGTACTTGAAGTTGTTATTAGAAAAAGCATGTTGTATAACAGGAATGTTGATATTATTGATATAGGTAGCAATGTATTTAAAGAGTTCTCTGTATTGATTGTCTAATTTGTTTTATTGCATATAATCATATATTTGCAGTGTAGGAACGTAGTGTATTAAAACTCAAAATACACAAGTGCAATAAATATTCAAATAAGACGTGTATAGAAAAAACATGTTAGGTCGTCGTCAGTGCGTGATGCTTTTGTAATAAATAGAATCTAACATTTGTGTAGATTTAATATGATATTTATTAAACTTGTTGATTGATTTCATAAGAAACTCGGCGTTGCCGAGTTTCTTATGAAATCAATCAACACGTTTAATAAATATCATACTAAGTTGACACGACACGTCTGTTAGATCCTCTATGTAAATTGAGGTAGAATGTTTGTATTTTGCGAGGAAATCGATTATTTGCATGCTCATCTATACTACATGTATTTAGAATGTTTGTTAATTAGATGGTTGCATTACTGAGCTCAAGAATGTGTTGCTTTGAAGTCATATGACACAAACCATGTGATTTTGTACCTAACGAGATTGTCAGAGCATTTGAAAAAAAATTCAGAGCAACTGTGGAACATGATTCCGCATCTGCTCTGGAAATTTCAACTTTCGACATCATTTAGAGAAAATATGTAGAAAAATTTCTAGAAAAATTGTTTATCTTCTTAAGTACAAACTCGAATGGCTTATGTCATTTATATTTTCTTTGTGCTGCATGTCAGGGATTCCGTTTGGTGAAATATATTTGGTGAAAATAAAAAAAATCGCCACTTCAAAAAAAAATCTTTTTTTTTTTTTTAAAAATTCAAATTTTTTTTATCGCCAATTGTTTATTTTTATCGCCAATTGCGAAAGTGGCGATCGCCAGCGGAATCCCTGCATGTCTAACCTGCTCTTCCACATGAGGGTAATCTCATAGTAAAAAGACTAACAGGGAAAAAACTTTTTTTTTTTCCCACTTATTGATACTTTTAGGTATATTTAACTCTTAGACCGCTACTCACAACAATTTTCGTTTGCTGTTGCTTTTATATCTTGCCTTATTTCTCAATAAAAAACATGTTTTGATAGCACTTCTTATCGCCCAGATGATGCAACACATGTATGGATTTGTTTATTTGCGGTGGGTGGCAGGTGGGAGCATGCGATGGGTAATTTAACGATCGGGGTTCATCCTTACTGGAATCCCGACTGGAGACCTGGTTTGGCCCTCACATACGTCTTTGGCATTTTGTATGTGACAGTTGAATCTGGTTATATCCCTTATAAAAGTAATCCTACCGGTATTACTTTTAAATAGGGGAAGGGGCCAAGTGACTTTGGTGCAGTATGGACCTGGCACCAGGTCAGGTTATTCTAATTTCAGGGCTGAATATGTTGTATCTCGATGTAAATATTCAGTTCTGATTTTGGGATTTTCCCCCCAATGCAGCCCCGTGCAGGCACCGGGGCGGGATCAACTGATCCTGAGAATAGTGCTGCAGTAGCCATTGCTTGTCGTAAAAGGCGACTAAACTGGCTTTACGATTGGGTTCATACTTTCCGGAACCCACTATACCGGATTTGGCCCTCATGTACATTTTTGGCTTTCTTGTATGTGAGAGTTGAGTCAGGCTATGTCCCATATATAAAAGTAAGATTAGTGCTAATCCTATTACTTTTAGGGGATGGGATAAATAAAATGATGCTGGTGTGGCGAGGGCCTGGCACCAGATCAGGTTGTTCTAATTTCAGGACTGAATATATATTTTGTAAATATTGAGTTCTGAAGTTGGGATTTACCCCCCTCGGACAGGTGGATACGGGACACGACCCCGTTGACCCGTCTGCGTGTAGACTCCCTGAGGCTTGTACCTCTATGTCAGAAAAGCGGACGTTAAACCCTATTCACTCACTCACTCCCCCCAATGCAGCAGGTTAAAACGGGATTGAACCTGTTTGCCCGGCCTTACATGACCTTAGCTGTTGATAGGCCGTTAAACACCAATAAACAAACAAACAAATTGTTTATTTGCGATTACCATGACAACAAGAGATTTTCTGATAAACTGAAGGTGTCAGTGGAAGAAGGGGGGTAATTCTTTATGTTTCCACTAACCCCTTTAGTTGAGGTTGCAACTAGTTTAGGTTAGTTTAATAATGTTGTAAATGTGATATTAAACTGACAACCGCTCAAGGCATAATAATAGGCTTTCAGTGGCATTTTTGGCTGTTTTCATGGAGATTTTTTGTCGAGCCCGCTTGTGGAAAGCGAGACATAGTGATCACAATGACGTCCGGGTGTCCGTGCATCTGTCCGGGCACACGAGAGGGCACTTGTTGGGTACAAAAGTACCCAACAAATTCCCTTTCGTATGCTGGGCAAGCTTTTTAGGGGTCTTATTGGGTAGGGTTAGGATTAGTGTTGGGTATTTTTTATACAGTAAAAACCCAACAAGTATCCATTCGTAGGAGCGTCCGTCCGTTCGTCTTGCCATCCGTCCGTCCGTCCATCTTGCCGTACTTACGAGAGCTACATTGTGAGGTTGCTGTGTTGTGCTGAAACCCACCCACCGCCCTATTTAAGACACTTGGATAAGTGTTTTTCAAATATAATTAACTAATGGCTAGCTCATTTGCATATTATGCGATTTATTCCGTAAGAGAATCGTTAAGGAAGAAAATAACGGAATAAGTTGCTACATTGTGAGGTTAACCCCACAGTGTAAACATCAAAGGAAATAACCTCACAATGTATCTCTCGTAAGAACGTCCGTCTGTCCGTCCGTCTGTCCGGGCACACATTAGGGTACTTATGTGGCTAGCCCCACAGGGTTATGGACTTGGTAAAGGTTAGGGTTGGTTACAATTAGCCACCTAAAAATTCCTTTTATGTGGCTAAAAATCCTTTTATGTGGCTAATATTTAACATGTGATAAGCCACATAAGTATAGTACTGTAAGAACGTCCGTCCGTCCGTCCGTCCGTCCGTCCGTCCGTCCGGGCACACATTAGGGTACTTATGTGGCTAGCCCCACAGGGTTATGGACTTGGTAAAGGATAGGGTTGGTTACAATTAGCCACCTAAAAAATCGTTTTATGTGGCTAAAAATCGTCCGTCCGTCCGTCCGTCCGTCCGTCCGTCCGTCCGTCCGTCAGTCCGAAATCTGCGTTAAAGTTTTTAAAAATACCATCAAATACCTCAGCAGGCTCGACATGCGGGCCGCGGCAATCTGGTATTTCTCTGTGGTGTATTTTTAGATCAGCCGGTGCATCTGTGCAGTCTGATCAATGCTGGAACTATAGGGGAAACAGTCCTAATGCTTGTTGGGTTAAGTATCTAGCAACCAAAAAGTTTTGTTTCTCTGCATATTATTGGGTAGATTCAGCGAAGGGTTTCATCCGTAACGGAATCCCGGCATCCTGGTTTGGTCCTTCAGTACAATTTTGGCTTCCTTGTTACTTGAGAGTTGAATCTGGTTATACCCATTGTAAAAGTAGTAAGGTTAGTACTAATCCTATTACTTTTAGGGAGTGGGCTAAGTGACTCTGTTGAGGTGAGGACCTGTTATTGTGATTTCAGGGCTGAATGTATATATTTTTTCTGTAAATATTCAGTTCTGATTTTGGGATCTTCCCCCCCCCCCCATCATAAAACAGGCGTCGGTGGTTGGTTTGGCAAACTCGATGGCGTAAATTAACGGTAGGGGTTCCTCCTTATAGGTTTTATACATTTGCCTGGTTTGGCCCTCAGGTACGTTTGTATCTTTGGCTGTTTTGGTACCTGGGAGTTGAACACCATTAAATCAAATTATATATCTGCAGATTAATTCATATTCACATGTAATTTGTGATCTACAATTTCCATATTCTGCCAGGCTTTCGCATGAAATATTATTTATGTTATGACCTTTGCTTTAATTTTCAGCTTTGCAATATGTGTAAATGTAGGTTGTTAGATTGCATTTGACCTTGGATTTATATTTGACCTTGGTTTTGTTTTATTGCTTTTCATCTTTATTCATTTGCTTCTTTTTATGTGATATGCTCTTTTGTTAATATACTTCAAATTATATTACTAATTTTACTTCATTACAGTATTTACAAATTGATAGAAAACTGATTCTTGTTTTGGGCCCAGCAAAAAAAGAGAACTTTACTATGTGCGCGACCAGCATAGCCCCAGATAAGCCTGTGCAGTCGCCATTTAGTCATCGGGAGAGACTTGCTGTTAATTGGGAAAAGGTTGAAATCCTAGTCCCAACAAAGTGAATGTGCAATGGGATGTGGATCCACAATTGTTGGTACCGGCTACCGGCTAGGTGAAATATGGGATTTGACCCCGTTAACCCGGCCAAACGGGGTCAAATCCCATATTTCACCTACCATGCTGTTGACAGGCCATTAAATAAATAAAAACTCTTTGATGAGAAGTTGATGAGTTGTTCGCTGATTTTGCATGGTGTTCGGTTTAGAGATGTTACATTTTGCCAGTCCTGCTTTAGCCGCTTTTTCCATCCATATAGTGTAGTGTCCACGACAACAAATGTCAAAAAGTTTGTACAAGCTTTTTAGCTCACCTGAACGAAGCTCATGTGAGCTATTGTTACCGCAATGCCGTCGTCGTCGTCGTCGTCGTCGGCGTCGGCGTCGTCGTCGTCGTCGTGTCGTCGTCGTAAACATTTTCAAACGTCTTTTCCGCGGTAACCATTGGGCCTATGGTCACCAAACTTCATGGTCATGGTCCTTAGGTAGGGGGATTACAAAATTGTTAAAATGACGTCATTACGTAATCCAAGATGGCCGCCGTCTAAAAATAGCACAAATTCTTAAAAAATCTTCTTCTCAAGAACCGCCAACCGGATTTCGACAAAACTTGGTAGGAATGATCGATGTACATTGCTCTTCAAAGTGTTAAAATGTGACCCTGGGGTCAAAAATGGGCGTGGCCCATGGGGTCAAATTGGGGTCAAATTGGGGTCAAATTTTATTTTTGACTGAATATGGTCATTTCATATATCAAATTGAAGGTATCAATGAGGCGATCACTCTGGTGCATTTTTTGTCGAAATCGGATTGTTATGTCATCCAAGATGGCCGCCGAAAGGTCAAAGGTCGTTCTTTTATTAGAGATTTCAAAATTCTTTTCTTCATGGAACCGCTTGGCCCATGGTAGCCAAACTTAAAAGTTATGGTCCATGGGTGAAGCATTTTCAGATTTGTTAAAATGGAGGTCATCGCTAATCCAAGATGGCCGCCGTCTAAAAATAGCATAAATTCTTAAAAAATCTTCTTCTCATGAACCGCTAGCCGGATTTCGACGAAACTTGGTAGGAATGATCGATGTACATTGCTCTTTGAAAGTTGTTAAAATGGTGACCCGGGGCCGGGGGTCAAAAATGGGCGTGGGCCTGTGGGGTCAAATTGGGGTCATATTTTATTTTTGACTGAACATGGTCATGTCATATATAAAATTGAAGGTTAAACAATGAGGCGATCACTCTGGTGCATTTTCTGTCGAAATCGGATTGTTATGTCATCCAAGATGGCCGCCGAAAGGTCAAAAGGTCGTTCTTTTATTAGAGATTTCAAAATTCTTCTTCACATGAACCGCTTAGCCCATGGTAGCCAAACTTAAAAGTTATGGTCCATGGGTGAAGCCTTTTCAGATTTGTTAAAATAGAGGTCATCGCTAATCCAAGATGGCCGCCGTCTAAAAATAGCATAAATTCTTAAAAAATCTTTTTCTCATGAACCACTTGCCGGATTTCGACGAAACTTGGTAGGAATGATCGATGTACATTGCTCTTTCAAAGTTGTTAAAATGGTGACCCCGGGGTCAAAAATGGGCGTGGCCCGTGGGGTCAAATTGGGGTCAAATTTTATTTTTGACCGAATATGGTCATGTCATATATCAAATTGAAGGTATCAATGAGGCGATCACTCTGGTGCATCTTCTGTCGAAATCGGATTGTTATGTCATCCAAGATGGCCGCCGAAAGGTCAAAAGGTCGTTCTAAACCAGGGGTAAAAAATGGGCGTGGCCCGTAGGGTCAAATTTTATTTTTGACCGAATATGGTCATGTTATATATCAAATCGAAGGTATCAATGAGGCGATCACTCTGGTACATTTGTTGTCCAAATTGGATTGTTATTTCATCCAAGATGGCCGCAGAAATGTCAAAAGGTCGTTCTTTTATTAGAGATTTCAAAATTCTTCTTCACATGAACCGCTTGGCCCATGGTAGCCAAACTTAAAAGTTATGGTCCATGGGTGAAGCCTTTTCAGATTTGTTAAAATGGAGGTCATCGCTAATCCAAGATGGCCGCCGTCTAAAAATAACATAAATTCTTAAAAAATCTTCTTCTCATGAACCGCTAGCCGGATTTCGACGAAACTTGGTAGGAATGATCGATGTACATTGCTCTTTGAAAGTTGTTAAAATGGTGACCCCGGGGTCAAAAATGGGCGTGGCCCGTGGGGTCAAATTGGGGTCAAATTTTATTTTTGACTGAATATGGTCATGTCATATATCAAATTGAAGGTATCAATGAGGCGATCACTCTGGTGCATATTTGTCGGAATCGGATGATTATGTCATCCATGATGGCCACCAAAAGGTCCATTTATTCAAGATTTTTAACGTCTTTTTCTCAGGAACCACATGGCCGATGCTGGGTGAAGCATTTTCAGATTTTGTAAAATGAGAGTCATCGCTTAATCCAAGATGACCGCCATCTAAAAATAGCACAATTTTTTTAAAACACATGAACTCAATGTCACATTCTCCTCTGGTGTTCATGGAGTCAGGTGAGCGAATTAGGGCCATCATGGCCCTCTTGTTTATCATGATATAACTTTATATAACTTAATACTGGACGAATTGCTTCACTATTTGGACACTTGAGCATTGGGAATACACTTAGCCACTTAGTATTCATCTTGTACGGGCTGCCGGCGGGTGGGTGGGCGGCGGCGGGTGGGCAGGCACAGCTTGTCCACGCAATAACTAGAGTTCTACTTGACGTATTTTAACCAAATTCGGTATACATGTTTATCACGGCAAAATGAAGAAATGATTTTGAAAAATTTCCGATGACTTATCTCCCCTTGGCGGCCATTTTTATTTTTCACACTCTGTATCCTTGTCCACGCAATAACTCAAGTTCTACTTGACCGATCATAACAAATGTTTATCACGGCAAGACGAAGAAGCCTATTGATTTTTATCTCCCCTTGGCGGCCATTTTTAATTTTCGGACTATCCTTGTCCACGCAATAAGTAGAGTTCTACTTGACGGATCGTAACCAAATTTGGTTTACATGTTTATCACGTCAAGATGAGTTATCTCCCCTGGTTGACTGACCTTGCCTCGACGAGCGTATATTGTGACCTTCGGCACTCTTGTTCATGTTTAAAGTTAGTACAAGATTCTTCATTATAAAATAATTTGTACACGTTTTTTTAACCTTGACCTTTTTCGTGTTTAAAACATGCACTTCTCTGATGGTTTTCTGATCCTTACTTTAGCACATGCCCATGATCATGTGACGGTCGTTTTTGTGATCCTTACTTTAGCACATGCCCATGATCATATGACGGTCAAATGCCTCAGCAGGTGGTTTTTGTCGAGCCCGCTTGCATAGTGATCACAATGACTACCGGGTGTCCGTGCGTCCGTGCCCATCCGTGCATGCGTCCGTCCGAAATCTGCGTTAAAGTTTTTAAATACCTTATATCTCTGCAGTCCCAAGTCACATTGACTTGAAACTTCATATACGTATTAGTCATCATCCATATATTCATGCTGTATCCCACTCATGCAGCCCCTGTGCCCAAGGTAAGGTCAAATGACTTAGAAGTTTGTGTTAAAGTTTCTGTCAAAATTTGCGTTAAAGTTTTCACATACCTACTATCTCTGTAACCGTAAGTCAGATTTGCTTGAAACTTTGTATGCTTATTGGGCATCAAACTTCAAATAAATACACTCCGAGACCATCAAATGCCTCGGCGGGCTCGACATCCTCGTTTGTTTGCATGTTTGGCTATGATTGGGGGAAAGGGTCCACTGGCATATGCAGCCAGTCTAACTTGTGATCAGCTATCACGTATCTTGCTTGATAATGGATCTTAGATGATGATGTTACTTATTATGAATGTGTTTCATTTACTGAGTAGTGCAGACTCTGATTAGACTATGGACTACCTGATCACAGTTGCCATAAGCCCCACTTCTCCGGTCACAACCACAGTATTATGTTAGAATTGTTAATTTCTCACCCTAGTCGATCCTTGTAAAGATATATGCATATATATATATATATATTAATCCGCATTGTTAATTGCTATTAATTATTTGCTTTATTTAAGTGTGTGATATACCTCAAAATGCAAATATTGAAAATGCAATTGTGAACAATAATGCAAATTAAAAATCGATTCACATTACTGATTGTTGTTTGTCCTTGTTTGTAAACTTCCAATTTTGATTCTCCCATTGTTGAGTCGAGCTTTCAGAAAGCAAGACATACTGATAGTGATTACAATGATGTTGGGACTGTCTGTGCGTTGATGTGTATATCTGTATGTGCATCCAAAATCAGCACTAAGGTGTTAAATGTGTTACATATCTGTAATCTCTGTACATGTAGTTAGCATAGATTTGAAACTTTGTCTTTGTCGTCATCTATAATTACAATTTGTGTGGTGGTTTGGAGGGTATGTGTATCATATACTAATTCACACATACTAAAATATAACGTTTTCTATTTTCTCTTCTTATACCCCAGGCTTATGAAGTACATGTATGCTGAGGGATATATATTTTTCGCTTTTCCATCCGTTCGTCGCCTGTCCATAAAACAAAAAATTAACATATCAAAATTTGCTTTAACGTTTGTGTCAGTGCAGGCAGCGTCACTGTGGGTGTCTGTGAGCCTCATGCTCACTGTTTGTAGTTCTATAACGTCTATTAAAATATAATTTTCTTCAACAAATAAGAAACAAAAAAAATATTGAATTGTAAACTGCTGCTCCAAAATTGGACATAATTGTGTGTACTTAAATTCAGTAGGCATCACGTTGTGTCCCATGTGTTTAGTTAGATGGGCTTAGTTCTAATTCTGTATATCTTTGCCATTCAAGTAATGACTTGGTTTGCTTTTGTTTCCCAGGTACTCATGCAGGCCCGTAGCCAGGGGGGTTCGGAGCGGTCGGACGACCCCCCCGCCCAGCCTCGAGGTTCACTTTTTTAGCCTTGAGGTCCACTTTTTTTAGACCCCCATAGATACTTAGGACCCCTCAGACCCCTTAAAGGTGAGCCTTCGAAACGACCCCCCCTTCAAACAGGTAGATACTTCAGACCCCTTGAGCCTTCGAAACGACCCCCTCTTCAAACAGGTCTGGCTACGGGCCTGTCATGCATGTATTCTGTTACTTGTCCGGTTGAACTCCCATTACTGTATTAGTAGACTACTGATCATCTCGCTATTGGGAGCTAATCATATAAATGTATGTTACAATAAGCTGCGGTGGGTGGTGGTCGGGCGAATGAGACGGCGTAAATTAATGGTATGGGTTTCTCATTAGGAATCACGGTTTGCCTGATTTGGCCCTTAGGTACGTTTTTATCTTTGGCTCTTTAGTTACCTGGGAGTTGATTTGGGTTATTGCCCATTATAAAAGTGGTAAGATTATTACTGATCCTACTGCTTTTGGGAGGGGCCAAGTGATTCTGGTGTGGACGAGGACCTGGCATCAGATCAGGATTATTCTGATTTCAGGGCTGAATATATAGTTTTGTTATTGTAAATATTCAGTTCTGATTTTGGGATTTTCCCCCCATTTGTACATGTACTTGAACATGTACATGTACTTGTACAGGTAATATATGGGATTTAGTACTAAACCCATTGACCCGGCCTTAAATGACCTTAGCTGTTGATAGGCCGTTAAACGTTAAACCCATACAAACAAAAAGCAAAAAAAACACAATAAGCTGCTGTGTATTTCATCAGGCACTGCGGTTTTCATAAACATTAAAAACCAGTCGAAACTGGATTAGAAAACCTAAGATTATTTTGTGTTTTTTTTTTTCAGAACAGTTACAGGTCAAATGTACACAAACAATAACTTCCCAGTCTTAGATGTGAGCCAAACATTCAGCGGCTGGAACTCACGACATACAACAAACAACAACAACATGAAAATGGAAGAATCTAATTTTCAGTTTGTAAAAAGCAAAAAGCGCAGTAATAAAAACCAGTTGACTAGTAATTTGAATGACAAATTACTAACAATTAAGTGAGTGTCATAATTATATATTTCTTTCGTTTCCACCATTCAACAGTTTCTAATTATTTAGCAGTGTCATGTATTTTCGTGACTTGTTTTTATTCCGAGTTGGTTAGACTAACATGCCATGTCTCTATATCATGTTTAACTTCTATTTTTCATTATCTGACTTATCATTTATTATTTATGTAGCGGTAGTAAAGCCATAGTGCTATGTCTACGAGTGGGTATGCCAACGCTCGCGCAGGTGGCCGGATTAGCTCGGTAGGTAGAGCGTCGGATTACGGATTCGATTCCCACCTCGACCACTGCGAATGGTCGATTCGGCGTGTCCTTGGGCAAGACATACAAGGTCATCGAACAAGTGCCGTCGTTAAATCAAAGCATTTACATTTCCAATGCTCGGGCAGTGTAAATGCTCGCGCAAGATTGCAAAATAAAATGAATTAATGTTAAGATATTCTTGACCATCACGTTTTGTGTCTTAAATATTTAGACACGCATCACTTCTCTATTTTGGCAACCTGTCGGTGCCTTAGAGTTCACGTGGCACATTCACAAGTTTTTCACACTCTATGGCCGAAATACTTCACTATAGCTAGACCAGTCTAAAACAGTTATTGAATACACTCGATCAGCCTATTATAAAGGAATTTTCATATTTATTTGTCTTTGCAGATAAGAATCTGGAGTTTCTGTTTAACTGCCTGTCTGGTCACTTAATTTATGTCTTTTACAGAAACGACCTCAAGCTTACAGAAGTATACAAAAATATGTCTGGTGAGTTTTCATGCAATGATACCGGTGGGTTAATCTACTTGTCCCTAGTAAAGTGGAATCTCTAAACCGGACACATTGAAGGTTTCCCAGGGTGTCTTGTTTTGAGAGGTTCCACTGTATCTTAGCAATTTGTGATAAAATACTGAGAAGATACGAAACAGTGTATATACAAGTATAATACAACATATGCCGGAAGAATCGTCACCTTATGGCCTTATTTAATGTCATGTTGGTCAAGCCAAGTTATTTTCAGTGTGCCTGGACTGTAACAGTTACAGTGTCGGTCATGATCACCTAGCCTCATAAATTCTGTTGACAACCTAAACTGTTTGTTACAAGCATTCAGAATATGTTGCACTGACTAAATCATGTAAATTGTGTACAATGTAGATCCTGATATGCCTGATGATCATAATGGAAATACATGTACTGTAACTGCATTATCTAATATCTATAGTGCTGTGTCATATGTGTTATCACTGTTGTGGACAATATTTGCTGCAATCGGTCGGAAATGTTTTCATTTATATAAACAAATCAGTGTCATATGTATATAACTGTAGATGTCTCAATTTTCAGATGCAGTTATCATATGTTTTCAAGAACTTATGAAAAGCAACGGCTGCAAACCGACTGCACAAGGTATCATAGATTTTAGTGTCATTTAAATAACACTATTAACTTATTGCACTCCAATCAATTTTGAGGTATGCTCAAGTTATGATGACTACTGGTAGTTGTGTTACTGTTAGTGTAGGACGTGTTCACTCGTGCTGTGAAAAAATAAAAATCATTAACTCAGAGCTCCAGATAAGCTGCATATTTGCTTAAATACCCAATTAAAATTGCCAAAGACCCAATTGAAATCAGAAGTAGCGAGTATCACAAAGCAATTCAAAATTTGTGGTACCTTTATCATGCTGCAGAAAACAATAAACAGACCACAAGTATAGCATATTTTTCATGAAAACACATTTTAGTATTTCATTAGAATTGTCGCCAAGGAGACGATTCTAATGAAATTCTAAGACATGTTTTCATTACGAAGCAAACTATTCAATAATTGCTGTCTGTTGTGTAAACAGTAGTGTGATTTTATTTTACCCAATTAAAAGTTTGAAATAACCAATTGCTTCACAAATGATGGAGTGACAATACTCAATTACTAATTCCTTATCTGGAGCCCTGTTAATTTCATGGCCATATTATGCATGCCTCATTGGCAAATGACACGTCTGCATCTGTGCTATGTTTCAGAGGATGGTACCCAGCTGTCAGTCGAGGTTGTGTGTTATGGTCTGGGAAATTTTGCTGACTCCTATATAGCCAGGTACCAGCTGGCGTTCCTGATGGCACTTCGAGAGGATTTAAACGTAAGCAGTAAATCTTTATCACGAAGTGTCACAATAGATATTAGACGAATTAATCAACCAAATCTTCAGGGGCAAATTCGGCCGCTTCCCCAGTTCTAGGAGCTGTGTTTTTCTTCACAAACCGGAAATTGAAAAATAAAACCAATCCCAATCAAAAACTGTTACCTTCTTCTCATGCATATCATGGGTTGTCATAGGTAAAATTATCTGAAAATTTTATGTGGTATAAAATTTCAGATACACAGTTATCAATTTAGCTACATGTACACACACACGATTCCCAAAATTGTTGAAAACACTGGGTATCTCTTCCTCTATTCATTCAGGCTCACTATGACTCACATTTACCCAAATATCGCAGCCACTACTGGAACAATATTCATTCTTTAACCCATTACATTCAAAATACACCTTTGCGGGTATGAATTTTTAAAAATATTTTCTTTTTATTTTTGTTATTTCTCAATGTTGCGACCACTCATTTGTACCGTCTTGATTGGTCCACGGACAATATACTTTCTAAAGCAACATTTTAAAGAAATGTTTATTTCCCCAATCAAAATGGATATCCTCCGCATGAAATTGGGGTTAGCACATAGCCTTACCTAGGTGATTACCTCTCCTGGAATAATTTTCTCATAGCCATTTTGTCATTATAGCTAAAATCGAAATAAATTGGGAAAAATGGTATGTTTTTTATGCCCCACCTGCCCCCAAACCAAAATTGGTGACGGGAGGGGGGGGGGGGGGGGGGAGGCATGGGGGGGGGGGGGGCATCATAGTGTTTATCAGGCGTCCAAGTCCTTGTTCAGTACGAATTGGTCCTGTCACAAAGTTTATTGAATAATTACTTGGGTTTTAAAAGTTTCTTATTAATTTCCCATTATAAGTTTCATTCCAAGTACCTTCTTCATATTTCACTCCAGTATTTGTGATTGTGAAACTCACTATTGTTCGGTGGATGAATTGTATGTTGCTCATTTCATAAATATCATAACAAATTGAAAGTTATCATCAGTCACAGATGAGAGCTAGACTGGCTATGTGGCTGGAGAAAGTGAGAAATGCGACCAGTGTGCATCCACACAGTCTGATCAGGGTCTGCACTGTTCGCTATTCCATCAATGAAACACCCATCATTCTTCTAATAAGCAATATAGATCTCTATCAGGCTATAGGAGTGTGCTATTTTATCAGGATATTTTGCCAATAAATTACCAACCGTCCCTATGACCTTAGCTGTTGCTGGGACGTTAAACTCCATTCATTTCAATACATTACCCCATTTCTCCGGCCACAGCCACATATAATAATACCATATTCTTTTGTTACAGTTTCCATTGTCCAGCTGCCATATCTACGACCCGAAATTCACACAGGAGGAGAGAAACTGGCTCAGGGGAAATAACTTCTCTCCCATTGATGTTAATGAGGTAATAACATGTGTATGTGCGATCTCCTGTGCCTCCTGAACAAAGTATGTGAAAAGAATTAAATTTGGCTAAGGGGTAAGAACTTGTAGAAAGTGGATGAGACACCCACATCGATAGTGGATGGGTGATTTAGAGTTACCCTTTTCCATTTCTCCCTTTCGTTGTTCGTGTCCTTCCCCAATCAATCTACTATCTTAGCGGTAAGTGGGACATCCTATCCATGTTCTATGGACATATTTGTTGCTACAGTGCAGATCCTGGTCAGACTGTGCGGATGCACAGGCTGATCTGGATCTACACTGGTTGCACAGCCCATAAGTCCAGTTTCCACAGTCACAGCCACATTTCAGAACCTACTGAAAACCCTGATACATAGAAGTAAAGTTTGATAATCCGAGCTTTATTCCACAGGAGGGTAAACGTTTCTGCGATGAGGGGAAGATAACTCTGTTCTACATGCCACACTGCGGGAAGGCCCTGTATAACAACCTCCTGTGGGCAAACTGGGGTCAAAGGTTACAGTCGCTGATGATCATCGGCAATAGTTTCACCCGTATGGTGGAGAGGTAGGGATCAACAAGTTCCTGTGTGGGGCAGATTTTGCAGATCAAAGCTGTTCAATACATGTATGTGGCTGTGACTGGTGAAATGGGGCTTATGGCCTTTGCGACCAGTCCAGAAGCCAAATCTGCCTACACATCCGTGCACATTCACGAAAATGCCTGTCTGGGAAAGATTTTCAATCAAAACTGTTCTGACAATATTTGTGGCTGTGGCTTGAGAAATGGTCTTATCGCCTTTGCAACCAGTCCAGTCCCATATCTGCCTCGCATTCACAAAAATACCTGTGTGGGACAGATTTGTGCCTGTGACTGGAGAAATGGGGCTTATGGGTTTTACGACCAGTGTAGATCCAGATCAGCCTGTCAGTCAGGATCTGCACTGTTCGCCATTTTATCGATGAAACGTCCTTCATGCTTCTAACAAGCAATATAGATTGTCAGGCTACAGGAGTGTGTTATTTGATCAGGAGCTACACTGGCCACAAAAGCCACACGCCCCTTTTTTCCAGTCATGGCCACATTTTGCAGATCAAAGCTGACTAATTGGAGAAATTGGCTTATGACCTTTGCAACCAATCCAGACCCTGATCAGCCTGCACATCTGTACATAGGTACAGTCTGATCAGAGTCTGCACATGGCACCATTCAGTCAGTAAACACCCACTGGGATCCTAACAAATGATTTTTATCAATGTCTAGGATTTGTGGATAGCTATGCCAGAATATTAGGGCGGTATTTATCCACAAAAAATCCTCTGAGTGACAAATTGCAGATCAGAACATCTCTGTATGTGTGTTTATTGTTGGAGAATTGGGCTTATGGCCTTTGCGACTAGTCCAGACCCAGTTGAGCCTGCACATAAATGCAGCCTGATCAGTGTTTACATAGGTCAGATCAAAACTGTTCTCTATAGTCATGTTTCTCTGAATTTATTTGACAGTTTCCTGCAATTGCCTTGCAACTTCCTTTCATGTCCTTGGCTAATGTGTACTCTCGTTTTTTTTTCCAGCACTCCGAAAAGACTTATCCAGAAGACAGCTCGCTATGTGTCAATGGTGCGTATATTTATCCACTCCAGATAAGGAATTAATAATTGAGTATTTTCACTCCATCATTTCTGAAGCAATTGGGTATTTCAACATTTTAATTGGGTAGAATAAAATCACACTACTGTTTACACATAACAGACAGCAATTATTGAATAGTTTGCTTCGAAATGAAAACATGTCTTGGTATTTCATTAGAATTGTCTCCTTGGAGACAATTCTAATGAAAATACCAAGATGTGTTTTCATGGAAAATAAGAAACATATGCTATATTTGTGGTCTGTTTATTGTTTTCTGTAGCATGATAAAGATTTCAATTGGGTTTTGGCAATTTTAATTGGGTATTTAAGCAAATACGCTGCTTATCTGGAGCTTGCACTAGTACATGTACATGCAATGTAGGTGGAATGCACTCTTCCATGTAATTTCCAGGTTACTCAAGAAAATACTTAATTTTATAAAAAGATTCTGAAACTATTCACAAAAGTGTAAATGTTTATGGTCAGTATGGTACTGTAGAGTTATTACCTTGTACAACTTACATATATTTTGAAAAACATAAAAAAAAAACACAAAATTAATTTGATGACAGTTAAGACACACCTTCCTCATGAATAATTGTAGATTTCAACGTTTTGTTGTCTGGCTTTGATAGCACTTGAGAATCCTCTCCATCCAATGGAGATGATTCACTTGTGCTGGCAAAACATGTGTTTAACAAAATAAGACAAATATGAAGAAAAAAACAGCATTTTAGTGGCTAATCAAGTCATAATCTTGACAAAATAAAATGTATTACCATACTAAACAAGGTAGCATTTCTTTCAACAGAAATGTAACCCGATTAATAAACCCTGTAATTAATACTACACGGTTCTTAACATGGCCTTAGCATTGATTGACACACTTGATAGTAAAATACATTAGCCTGGTATTCTCGTTCTTGTACAACAGGAACTTTATTGTTTCAGATTCAGCCTTACACACAAGAGACACATTTCGAGGTCGGAGACGACTTGGAGGATGTATTCAATGACACTGCCATACACACGTTTCTACGGGAACCAGAACAGGAAGTGCCCCCGGAATTGTGGGAGAATTCTGCCGAGCCTCTATATGACCAGGATGATCCAGAGATTATATTTAGATGATAGTTACCTCCACAACTGTATTTAATGCAAAAACTTGGCTTTCACAGTGTAATAACAGAGTGTATTAAAATCATAATACACTTGTGTAATAAATATACAAATGGCACTGCTACATAAATCAAGTTAGGTGATCAATACATCATCGATATATGATTTGTACTTATGCAATAAATAGAAATGCAACATCAGTGTTGACTTAATTTAAGAAATTCGACATAGCCTCGTTCCTTATGAAATCAGTAAACTTGTTTAATAAACTTTATATAAAGTCCATATTAAACCAACACTCATGTAGGATCCTCTATATATACTTTTGTTCTGTAACACCGATATATCTGTGAATATTTATTATTGTTACATGGTTTCCGTTGTTTGCACATATTTGCAAACAAATAGCGCGTGCTGTTTGCACATGGCTTTAGGCAATGCTCATTCCGGGGCCGCGCGTAATGGAAGTGCCTTCATGACGTCACTACTTCATGACGTTCATGACGTTCATGACGCGGCCCCGAAAATTACCGAAAATTATCTACGTGAATGGGACGATTTTATAAAAGTACTGAAAATACTGAATATAATGCTCAAATTACATCAGTTTTTTGTTATTTTACAAAATAACCCGTCTCATAATGGATTAGTCTGAAAATTAAATTGGACGAGCCAATTGCAGTGACATATGGTTGAATTGCTAAACAAATGAAAAGGGAAAAACCAGATTTGATACAGTCAAATGATTTAATAAATAAATTATCACAGCAGTTCACAATCGCAGACATTCAACATTACATATAGACCTAGGACTATGACTGGAGAAGGTGGTCCTGTATCATGGCTACTGTCTGTTCCACATTTTGCTGCCAACGAACCTTTGGCTATTAAACACATTAAATGTAAAAAATATTTTAAAAGTAAGTACTTTTTCATCAATAACAAGTCGCCCTCCACAAAAAAAATTATTTGATGAAATTCCATGAAATTCGCCAGCAGCAAAACGTGGAACAGACGGTAATGCTTGTTGGGTTAAGTATGGAGCGACCAAAAAGTTTTGTTTCTCTGCATATTATTGGTTGACTGGTTAGGAGAATGCGAAGGGTAGATTCAGCGAAGGGTTTCATCCTTAACGGAATCCCAGCATCCTGGTTTGGTCCTTCAGTACATTTTTAGCTCGACTATTCAAAGAATAAGTAGAGCTTATGTTGTCACCCCGGCGTCGGCGTCACCGTCACGCCTTGGTTAAGGTTTTTAGTCAAGCTTGTATATGGAATACTACTGGCCCTACACCCACCATACTTGGACAACTTCATCTCCTAGTGATGTACATCAATAACCCCTGATCTATATTTGACCTTGACCTACATTTCCTCTTGAATTACTTGGTTAATTCCCCTTGGTTAAGCTTTTTAGTCAACCTTGGTTAAGGTTTTTTTTTTCAAGCTTGTACATTGAATACTATTGTGCATCCAGACACCATACTTCGACAACCTTTTTCTCATAGGTATGTACATCAATAACCCCTGATCTATATTTGACCTTGACCTACATTTCCTCTTCAATTACTTACTTAATTCCTTTTGGTTAAGGTTTTTAGTCAACCTTCTATATGGAATACTACTGGCCCTACACCCACCATACTTGGACAACTTCATCTCCTAGTGATGTACATCAACAACCCCTGATCTATATTTGACCTTGACCTACATTTCCTCTTGAATTACTTAATTCCCCTTGGTTAACGTTTATGTCAAGCTTGTAGATGGAATACTCCTGGCCCTACACCAACCATACTTGGACAACTTCATCTCCTAGTGATGTACATCAACAACCCCTGACCTATATTTGACCTTGACCTACATTTAACCTTGATTACTTACTTAATTCCCCTTGGTTAAGGTTTTTACTCGACCTTGGTTAAGCTTTTTACTCAAACTTGTACATGGAATACTATTGTGCATACAGACACCATAATTGGACAACCTTTTCTCATAGTGATGTACATCAATAACCCCTGATCTATATTTGACCTTCACCTACATTTCCTCTTGAATTACTTACTTAATTCTCTTTGGTTAAGGTTTTTAGTCAAGCTTGTGATGGAATACTCATGGCCCTACACCAACCATACTTGGACAACTTCATCTCCTAGTGATGTACATCAACAACCCCTGACCTATATTTGACCTTGACCTACATTTAACCTTAAATTACTTACTTAATTCCCCTTGGTTAAGGTTTTTACTCAACCTTGGTTAAGGTTATTAGTCAAGCTTGTAGATGGAATACTATTGTGCATACATACACCATACTTGGATAACTTTTTCTCAGGGTAGATGTACATCAATAACCCCTGACCTTTATTTTACCTTCACCTACATTTAACCTTCAATTACTTGGTTAATGTTTATAGTCAAGCTTGTATAATGGAATATTTCTGGGCCTACATCAACCATACTTGCACAACTTCATCTCCTAGTGATGTACATCAATAATCCCTGACCTATATTTGACCTTGACCTACTTTTATCCTTGGATTACTTAGTTATCTCCCCTTGGTTACGGTTTTTACTCAAGCTTGTATATGGAATACTCCTGGGCCTACATCAACCATACTTGGAAAACCACGCACCTACGTCCAAGGTCAAGGTCACTGTTGAAGGTCAAAGGTTCAAACCTATTGAAATTCCCTTCCGTCTATATCTTCTACACCGATGCATGGATTATCAAATGGCTTGGCACAAATGTTTCTCATGATGAGAAGGTGTGTCGCGATCAATAACCACCCGCACCTACGTCCAATGTCAAGGCACAGTTGAAGTCAAAGTCAAACCTATTGAAATTCCCTTCCGCTCTATATCTTCTACACTGATGCATGGATTATCAAATTGCTAACCACGCACCTACGGTCCAAGGTCACAGTTGAAGGTCAAAGGTCAAACCTATTGAAATTCCCTTCCGCTCTATATCTTCTACACCGATGCATGGATTATCAAATGGCTTGGCACAAATGTTTCTCATGATGAGAAGGTGTGTCGCAATCAATAACCACGCACCTACGTCCAAGGTCAAGGTCACAGTTGAAGGTCAAAGGTCAAACCTATTGAAATTCCCTTCCGCTCTATATCTTCTACACCGATGCATGGATTATCAAATGCCTTTGCACAAATGTTTTCTCAGGATGAGAAGGTGTGTCCGCGATCAATAACCACGCACCTACATCCAAGGTCAAGGTCACAGTTGAAGGTCAAAGGTCAAAAATATTGAAATTCCCAAATGGCTTGGCACAAATGTTTCTCACGATGAGAAGGTGTGTCGCGATCAATAACCACGCACCTACGTCCAAGGTTAAGGTCACTGTTGAAGGTCAAAGGTCAAACCTATTGAAATTCCCTTCCGCTCTATGTCTTCTACACCGATGCATGGATTATCAAATGGCTTGGCACAAATGTTTCTCATGATGAGAAGGTGTGTCGCGATCAATAACCACGCACCTACGTCCAAGGTCAAGGTCACAGTTGAAGGTCAAAGGTCAAACCTATTGAAATTCCCTTCAGCTCTATATCTTCTACACTGATGCATGGATTATCAAATTGCTAACCACGTACCTACGTCCAAGGTCACAGTTGAAGGTCAAAGGTCAAACCTATTGAAATTCCCTTCCGCTCTATATCTTCTACACCGATGCATGGATTATCAAATGGCTTGGCACAAATGTTTCTCATATGAGAGGTGTGTCGCAATCAATAACCACGCACCTACGTCCAAGGTCAAGGTCAACAGTTGAAGGTCAAAGGTCAAACCTATTGAAATTCCCTTCCGCTCTATATCTTCTACACCGATGCATGGATTATCAAATGCCTTGGCACAAATGTTTCGAGGATGAGAAGGTGTGTCTCGATCAATAACCACGCACCTACCTCCAAGGTCAAGGTCATAGTTGAAGGTCAAAGGTCAAACATATTGAAATTCCCTTCCGCTCTATATCTTCTACACCGATGCATGGATTATCACACTATGCCCAGGGTCAAGGTCACAGACTTGATGCGTTTGAAACCTTAACGCTCGGCTAAATGGCTTATAATAAAAAATGCCTCGTTTTCTTTGGCTGCCAGTGGGGGTATTCGTGTGCCGACAGGCCACATTTCTAGTTTACCATGGTTAATGTTTTTAGTCAACCTTTATTAAGGTTTTTATGCAGGCCGCATCCACCTTCTTTGTCAAGCTATGTGTACATCGACAACCCTCGTAGTCGAGCTATGCTGTTCTCCTACAGCTCTTGTTGGCTTCCTTGTTACTTCAGAGTTGAATCTGGTTATACCCATTATAAAAGTAGTAATATTAGTACTACTCATATTACTTTTAGGGAGTGGGCTAAGTGACTGTTGAGGTGAGGACCTGGCACCAGGTCAGGTTATTGTGATTTCGGGGCTGAATGTATATATTTTTTCTGTAAATATTCAGTTCTGATTTTGGGATTTTCCCCCCATCACAAAACCGGCGTGGGTGGTTGGTTGGGCGAACGCGATGTCTTAAATTAACGGTAGGGGTTCCTCCTTATAGGAATCACGATTTACCTGGTTTGGCCCTCAGGTACGTTTTTATCTTTGGCTGTTTTGGTACCTGGGAGTTCAATTGCGTTATCGATTTCAGGGCTGAATATATAGTTTTATATATATAGTCGAGCCCGCTTGCGGAAAGCGAGACATAGTGATCACAATGACGTCCGGGTGTCCGTCCGTCCATCCGTCTGTCCGAAATCTGCATTAAAGTTTTTGAATACCTTATATCTCTGCAGTCCTAAGTCACATTGACTTGAAACTTCATATGCTTATTAGTCATGATCCATATATTCATGCTGTATCCCACTCATTCGGCCCCTGTGCCCAAGGTCAAGGTCAAATGACTTACAAGTTTGCGTTCCGAAATCTGCGTTAAAGTTTTTAAATACCTTATATCTCTGCAGTCCTAAGTCACATTGACTTGAAACTTCATATACTTATTAGTCATCATCCATATATTCATTCTGTGTCCCACTCATGCAGCCCCTGTGCCCCTATGTCAAGGTCAAATGACATAGAAGTTTGCGTTAAAGTTTCTGTCAAAATTTGCGTTAAAGTTTTCACATACCTACTATCTCTGTAACCGTAAGTCAGATTTGCTTGAAACTTTGTATGCTTATTGGGCATCAAACTTCAAATAAATACACTCCGAGACCATCAAATGCTTCAGCGGGCTCGACATGCGGGCCGCGGCCATCTGGTTTTATTGTAAATATTCAGTTCTCATTTTGAGATTTTCCCCCCATTTGTACATGGACTAGAACATGTACATGTACTCGTACAGGTAATATATGTGATTTAGTACTAAACCCATTGACCCGGCCTTAAATGACCTTAGCTGTTGATAGGCCGTTAAATCCCAACAAACAAACAAACAAAACACGAGAAACATGGGCCCCGTTAACCCAACCTAAAATGATCTTAGCTGTTGACAGGCAGTTAAACACCATTAAATCAAATCATATATCTGCAAATTAATTCATATTCACATGTAATTTGTGATCTACAATTTCCATGTGATGCCAGGCTTTCGCATGAAGTATTATTTATGTTATGACCTTTGCTTTAATTTCCAGCTTTGCAATATGTGTAAATGTAGGTTGTTAGATTGCATTTGACCTTGGATTTATATTTGACCTTGGTTTTGTTTGATTGCTTTTCATCTTTAATAATTTGCTTCTTTTTATATGATATGCTCTTTTGTCATTATACTTCAAATTATATTACTAATTAGCCAGGTTTTTTGAAAAAAAATCCAGGCTATTGGATTGGCGAAATCGACTTAGCCATTTTCAATGTTAAGTTTTCGCGTTTTCAATGTTAAGTTTTCGTGTTTAAGTCCATTTCTTTGGTACTGTACCACCTAGGACCACCAAACTTTCACGGCTTCATAATCAAGGGGTGCCCACCACATATCACTATCCAACATGTTACTTTTTTTTAACTTGACCCATTTTTTCCGCGCAGTCGACTTAGCCATTTTCAATGTTAACTTTTCGCGTTTACAATGTTAAGTTTTCGTGTTTAAGTCCATTTTCTTTGGTACCGTACCACCTAGGACCACCAAACTTTCACAGCTTCATAACCATGGGGTGCCTACCACATACAACTATCCAACATGTGACCATTTTTTTTTCCTTTTTTTTACCTTCACCTATTATTTCTACGTAATTGACTTAGCCATTTTCAACGTTAACTTTTTAAAAACGTACGTCTGGTTAAATTTGTTGGTTAAAACTTTTTTGTTATACTATATCTCTGCAACTGCTTCACCCATTACCATGAAACTTCACATGGGTGTTTATCATCGTCCATATTTTCACCCCAACCGTGCGGCCCCTGTGCGCAATGTCAAGGTCAAATTACTTTGAATTTATTTGTTAAAGTTTTTTCGTGTACTATATCTCTGCAACTGTTTCACCCATTACCTTGATACTTCTCATGGGTGTTTATCATCATTGTCGCACCCGCTTGCGGAAAGCGCGATATCGTCGACATTTTGGCATACGTCCGTCCGTCCGTGTGTCCGGTTAAAGATTTTCGTTAAAGTTTTTCCATCTACTATATCTATTTATTTAGTGTCCATGCCTCGCCCCAAGGCGCGACATGCAGGCCACGGCCATCTAGTCTACAAAAAGTGGGTATAATTATGTTATCCAAGTGTCCATGCTTGGAAAAAACCTGGCCTTCGTGGCTTTGCCTCGTTTCTTGTTTTACTTCATTATAGTATTTACAAATTGATAGAAAACTGATTCTTGTTTTGGGCCCAGCCAAAAAATGAACTTTACTATGTGCGCGATCAGCATAGCCCCAGATAAGCCTGTGCAGTCGCCATTTAGTCATCGGGAGAGACTTGCTGTTAATTGGCAAAAGGTTGAAATCCTAGTCTAATAAAGTGAATGTGCAATGGGATGTGGATCCACAATTGTTGGTACCGGCTACCGGGTAGGTTAAATATGGGATTCGACCTCGTTAACCCGGCCGAAAATGACCATGCTGTTGACAGTCCATTAAAGAAATAAAGACTCTTTGATGAGAATTATACCCATTGGAGAGTTGTTCGCTGATTTTGCATGGTGTTCGGTTTAGAGATGTTACTTTTTGCTGCGCCTGCTTTAGCCGCTTTTTCCATCCGCATAATGTCAGTGTCCACGTCAACAAATGTCAAAAAGTTTGTACAAGCTTTTTTATCATGATATAACTTTATATAACTTAATACTGGACGAATTGCTTCAATATGTGGACACTTGAACATGTGAGTGTTGGGAACACACTCATGATGCCATTAATATGACCTTGACCGTCACATTTTTGTGGAAACACTTAGCCATTTTTCTATGTCAAAATGTTTGTACTAGTTTATTTAGCCTTGACCTTTTTCATGTTTAAAGTTAGTACAAGTTTCTTCATTATAAAATAACTTTCATATTACTTCATGAATTGCTGCTATATTTGGATACTTGATTCATGTAAGCATTTGGAGCACACTCATGAACATGACATTGACCTTCACGTGGGAACACACTCATGATGCCATTAATATGACCTTGACCTTCACATTTTTCTGGAAACCCCACTTCTCCGGTCACAACCACAGTATTATGTTAGAATTGTTCATTTCTCACCCTAGTCGATCCTTGTAAAGGTATATAATATATATATATATATATATATATATAATCCGCATTGTTAATTGCTATTAATTATTTGCTTTATTTAAGTGTGTGATATACCTCAAAATGCAAATATCGAAAATGCAATTGTGAACAATAATGCAAATTAAAAATCGATTCACATTACTGATTGTTGTTTGTCCTTGTTTGTAAACTTCCAATTTTGATTCTCCCATTGTTGAGTCGAGCTTTCAGAAAGCAAGACATAGTGATTACAATGATGTTGGGACTGTCTGTGCGTTGGTGAGTATATCTGTATGTGCATCCAAAATCAGCACTAAGGTGTTTAAATAGGTTACATATCTGTAATCTATGTACATGTAGTTAGCATAGATTTGAAACTTTACTTTAAACAATATTTTATTCATCCAATACAAGTGATAAATGATACATGATAACTAATCGGATTTGACCGAAAGCAGAACTTATCGTGGTCATCTCCCATATAAACTGCCTTCACATGGTACAATATGAGTAAGACGCGGTCAATGCAGGTAATGTTCGCTAAGTAAGAATGAAAATATGCATTACGGATTCCAAATGAAAGGTAAGTAGTCAACAGACGAGAGAATAAGTGTGACAGAAGAGAAGAATGATAGAACATGAAATAGAACTGGTAACGATAGAAATATTTGCATGCACGCAATCACGCTGCACTACAAACTTGTGACGTTAGGATCAATTTTTGAAATTTCGATATAATTGTAATTAATGTGGATATTTTAAGGAGAAAAGCGTTTAGTCTCAAGAATATACTCCTGAGTTTGTAGGAATATTTTTACATTTGTTTCTTAGTTCTCGTCTAAAATGCCGAAGAGTATGTGGTGTTCAGTGATATTTGGAGGAAGTTCTGAAAGGATATTATTTCGTAAGTTCGAATAACGCGGACATCTGAGTAAGAAGTGCTCAGTCGTTTCAACCGAACCACAGTTGCTGCAAAGGGTGCTATTGACGATATTTTTACGAAAAAGGTGATCATTTAAGGAACTACATTCCAGTCTGAGTCTTGCGTGCAGAATTTGTCCAAATCGTGTTCCAGCATAGTAGTACTTTGGGATAGCAGTGTGTGTGCCACGGATTGCAGACTTAAAAGTAGATAAGGATGATGTGTTTTTCGCGTTGGTATCGAGATTATTCCATGCGCGAAGAGTAGATGGAAGAAACGAATTGGAGAATATGCGGGAGATCGCGGTATTGGAAAGTTATTTGAGTTGCGCAATGGGTAATTTGACCTCTCCAACTCGTGGAGGAACAAGATTAGATAGAAACGGTGGTACTAGTTTATTAATCATTTTATACATCATTGTCAATTGTTGGCGATCTCGTCTGACCTGCAATGTTTCCCATCCCGTTTCAATGTATAAGTTTTAAATTTTACATAGTTTGGTCGCACCTGTAACTATTCTAGCCGCTTCAATTTGAACACTTTCAAGCTTTTCTTTATCCCCATTAGTACAATTGTCCCAAACGATACTACTGTATTCTAACAGCGGTCTGATAAAAGAAAGATACATTTTGTTTATTTTTTGCCAAGCTTTCTTAATCTATGGAATCGATATGTACATGCCAATCACCGGACTTTGAGATAGTTAGTACAATGTGTTTGTGCTCAGTTACGGTATTAACACTACTGTATTCTAACAGCGGTCTGATAAAAGAAAGATACATTTTGTTTATTTTTTGCCAAGCTTTCTTAATCTATGGAATCGATATGTACATGCCAATCACCGGACTTTGAGATAGTTAGTACAATGTGTTTGTTCTCAGTTACGGTATTAATATGACTGTTGCTGAAAACCAGCGGTGGATGGACAGGGTTATTCGACTTTCAAGAAAAAAGTAGTTGCTCTGTTTTGCTGGGGTTAAATTTAACAAGCCATTTTTCTGCCCCTGTATTAACTATCTCAAGATCTTGATTTAGCTGATGTGCAGAGTTTATAGGGTCATCAACTATGATATATATACTAGCATCGTCTGCGAATAGACGGATATTTGAATGGATATCATTCACAATATCATTTATATATACTAAAAACAGCAAGGGTCCTAAAATAGATCACTGTGGCACACCTGCAGACACATTTTTCCATTCAGAGCTTTGCCCATTGATTACCACCCTTTGCAGACGATCTGTTAGATAGTGTTCAAGCCATTCAAGAAGAGTTCCATCTATACCAAAAGTTCGCAGTTTGAAAATTAATCCTTTGTGCCACACTCTGACAAAGGCCTTACTAATATCAAAGAATACAACACAAACTTCTTTCCCTTCATCAACTGCCTCACAAAAGGTGTGGTAAATAGAGAGAAGTTGGTTTGTGGTTGAGTCCCCTGGTACAAAGCCAGACTGAAATGGGGTAAGCAGTTTATTTATAGATATAAAGTTATACAGATATTTGTGAACACAGCGTTCCATTAATTTTCTTACGCAACTCAAGAGAGAAATTGGTCGATAGTTCGAAGGTAAAGCAGGATTTTCTTTTTTAAATACTGGTGTAACATTAGCTTGTTTCCACTAAGTGGGGAATGTTGAAGTGCTAAGAGAATGATTAAAAAGTGTAGCTAGTGGTGCTGCTATAGAATATTTTGCCTCTTAGAGGACACGTGGGTGGATAAGATCCAACCCATATGCTTTCGTGGGGTTTAGAGAAGACAATGCGTTAGAAACGTCTGAGATTGTGATATTAACTGACGTTAAAGAGATAATAGAGGGGGAAGATGTTGGTAGTGGTAAGAAAATCCCAGTCATCTACTGTTGACTGTGAAGTAAACAAGCTATTTAAAATGAATGTTTTATCGGAATCGGATTCATACAGCTGATCACTATATTCTAGAGATGGTAAATTTAAGATCTTTGTTTATTATTTGAATTGAAAAGCTGTTTAGATATTTTCCAAAAGAGTTTTGGATCTGTATTATTAGCTTTTAATTTATTAGATAACTCATTGTTTTATTTTAATTTGGCCTTCTTAATTTCGGATGTAACTAAGTTTCGCTGAGATCTAAAGCTTGCCCAATGCTCATTTCTATGTGTTGTTTTAGCTCTTCGATATAATCGTTTCCTTTTTCTAATTAGTTTTCTTATATGCCCATTTACCCACGTATTGTCAGAAGGCCGTATCCATGCGGTTTTATTCGGAATTGACATCGAGGCTGCCGTTTTTATTTGTGACGTAACGTGCTCACATTTATCGTTTATAGAAATATCATTATTTAAGTTTGACCAATCAGCTTCAGCTAGTATTGACCTTAATTTGTCAAAATCACCCATTTGAAACTTTGTCTTTGTCAGCATCTATAATTACAATTGTTGTAGTGGATTGGGGGGTATGTGTATCATATACTAATTCACACATACCAAAATATAACGCCATATGTTTTCTATTTTCTCTACTTATACCCCAGGCTTATGAAGTACATGTATACAGAGGGCTATATATTTTTCGCTTTTGCATCCATTCGTCCGCCTGTCCATAAAACAAACAATTAACATATCAAAATTTGCTTTAACGTTTTTGTCACTGTGGGTGTCTGTGAGCCCCCTGCTCACTGTTTATAGTTCTATAACATCTATTAAAATATACTTTTCTTCAAAAAATAATAAACAAAAAAAATATTGAATTATAAACTGCTGCTCCAAAATTGGACATAATTGTGTGTACTTAAATTCAGTAGGCGTCGTGTCCCATGTGTTTAGTTAGATGGGCTTAGTTCTAATTCTGTATATCTTTGCCATTCAAGTAATGACTTGGTTTGCTTTTGTTTCCCAGGTACTCATACATGTAGTGTTCTTGCCGGGTTACTTGTCCGGTTGAACTCCCATTACTGTATTAGTAGACTACTGATCATCTCGCTATTGGGAGCTAATCATATAAATGTATGTTACAATAAGCTGCTGTGTATTTCACCAGGCACTGCGATTTTCATAAACATTAAAAACCAGTCGAAACTGGATTAGAAAACCTAAGATTATTTTGTGGTGTTTTTTTTCCAGAACAGGTAAAATGTGCCCAAACAATAACTTCCCATTCTTTGTTACTTAGATGTGAGCCAAACATTCAGCGGCTGGAACTCACGACATACAATAACAACAACAACAATAAAATGGAAGCATTTAACATGTTTAATAAAATAAAATAGCCTTGAGTACGGGAACTTCGTGGCTGTAAGAATTTAAACTAAAAACACAACACGTTAACATAAATTCTAACATGGGCACTTACTGTGTCTGTAGCAATCATGCAAATTCCATCTACAACAACCAATTTATCCGCATTGAGACACCATATTGACAACATTTACGCAAGTTTGTTTTTTACATAATCGGAAAATACATTAAACCTGAGAGGTCACAACTACAAATTGACCAAACCTCGTGCCAACAAGTCTATTCGCTTGAACTCTTTATCAACGTTTGGAATAGCTTACCATCGGAACTTGTCAATGCAGAGACAGTGATGTCCTTCAAGACAAACTTAGATAAACTATATATATATGGCTCGCCAAGAGATTTGATACTACAGCCGTATATTAAGTTTATCTCAGACCGGAAGTGGCGAAAGTAATTATTTACCAAGAAGTATTTGAGGGGGATAACAAGCTGCAAGAGCTTATTGAGTTCCCCTACAGTCAACAAAGTCAACAAAGTAAGACCCATTGAAACACTCAAAACGTCTGTTAGAACAAACACTGTCAACATGTCCGCCATCTTGGAAGCTACCCGCAAGTTCGTGACGTCATCGGGCACCTGCTTCAGTCAGGAATTTAGGCCAACCAAAGTTGGGGAGTAGCACCTATACTTCATCTTCAAATGAAGTGGAGTTATCTGAAAAATACACATAAAACACACTAAATTTGAGAAACAGAACTAGTGACACTGAGGACAAAAAAAAGTGCGTGACCTATATCCATGGACGCTAAACAGGAGCTGGGTCTCAGACTGTCAGATTTCATTTATTGTTTTATGGTTATTTAGGGGTAAAAAAGTTGGTATATGAATGGAAATAGTGAGAAAACATGAACATGGAGAAAGTACCAGAGTTTGAACGTTCTTATATACCTGTTTGAATCGCATTTTCTGGGTTGTCAAAGATCAGTGACAGCTGTGATTACTCCTTCCGTGTTTACAGATCGAAATCTCGCGCGCGACGAGAGTTTCTACACAAACCTACGTTATTACTCATATTTGTTTTGGTCTTTAAATATGCTTGTACTATCCACGTACGTTGACCCCGCGGCTAGTCCCTCCATTCTCTACGTGTCACAGTTGCCTTTTTGCAAAGATCGGAACAGTTGTGCTGTTGGTTCATCAAATCGTCCCTTTACCAATAATGTTGCATACTCTTCTTGAAGGTACCGAATATTTGCGGTAAGAGTGGTAATTAACGGTTTGACATCAAAGGATTCCTCATCCTTTACTTGACTAAGAATCTTTAATGCAGTTTTTGTGTATCTCCCACACTTCGATATGACGTTCAACGCCTGCTGGTCATCCCTTTTCACACCTGAACGGGAGTCATGTATTTTCAGATATGGCGGTAATATTACCTTATCTACGGATGCCCGTATTCCGTTGAATTGTTTCTGGATCTGATCGAGTCCTAGGTCTTCGGCTGTGCCGTATTCTGCTCCACTAGCAGGACCAAAGTAATCTTTGTTGGCCTGGTATGGCAAATTCGATTGTGGTGTTGTTGTTCCTATATTGGCCGGATGTGGCGTAGAAATATTTCCGCACGACTGCGGCGCGTTTGTATGGCACGCCGTTTTACTATTTATTCCAAATCAAGATATCTATTAAACTTTATCAGATATCTTATATACTATATGAGATATCTTATATAGTTTATAAGATATCTTATATAGTTTATAAGATATATTATATAAAATATATATAAGATATAGATATCTACTAAAGTATATAATATATCTTATATACTATATAAGATATCTCATATAGTATAATAAGATATCTGATAAAGTTTAGTAGATATCTTATATACTTTAGTAGATATCTTATATAACATTGTATATAAGATATCTTATAAACTATATAAGATATCTCATATATTTTATGAGATATCTTATATGTTATATAAGATATATCTTATATATTTTACTAGATATCTTATATAGTTTAATAGATATCTTATAAAGGAATTTATATAAGATATCTACTAAACTATATAAGATATCTTATAAAAAGTAGGAAATACTGAGTGCTCCCTTTGATGCCGCACGAAATTGACTAATTGACTAATTGATTAAAATTTGAATTTCAACCAATGACAACTGTACAGAAATAATTCGCAGATATAGCCAGGATAGTGTCTACACTGTTCACACACACGCACACACCCGCGCACACACACACATATATATATATGATCAGGGTCTACACGGGTCACATGTACATACAATGATCGTACCTGCTGTCGTACCTGCCTGGCGGTACTTATGAATGATCGTCCACTATCGCACATCTCGATCTACACCGTTCATATAGACCCTTGCTAGGGTCTGCAACTCACCATTCAGGGTATACGATGGTCGCCTGGGACGGCGGTTTTGAGCATCCGGTTGATCATGATCTACACTGTTTACTGTTTCCCACCCTCCACCCTATATAAGGTGGGAGTATGTTTATTAATGGAGGGCAGGGGAGGGTAGGGTGGGAAACAGTAAACAGTGTAGATCATGATCACCGGATCTCAGACGCCGTCCCAGGCGACCTCATACCCTGAATGGTGAGTGTAGACTAGCAATATATGTAGAACAGTGTAGAAAAATTGCTGCGGCGCTAAATTATTGGGGAAAATGCATTATTTTGTAATTTAATTAAACTTTCCTAAACATATATAAGATATCCATGCCCGTATCCAGGGTGGGTGCGTTGGGTGCATTCGCACCCAACTTTTTCGGACAAGCCAAGATTGGTTTTGCTCATAAACACACAATCACGTTATCTGGAGCACACCGTTAATTACGCCATATAAATACAGCAATTTATTATATACCTATCAAAGATATGTGGTGAATTCATGGTGTATTCTTCAGCCAGATAAGACACGGCAGATTGAAATTCCGTATTCCACTCAGTGGCTTTCTGAATCCATATTCCACTCTGTTCTCGTTCTGATTTGCCAGAACTACTTGTCATCAGGAAAGTTCGGGAAATCATAATGATGTCCTTAAAATGAGAATAACCCCGTGAAAGCTAGTAATTTTCACTTAAAATGTATGCTGTCAACGGACAATGCACTCGATGTAGGATATTAGTCGGGATATGTTTAGAAAATAGGACAGAAAATGATAGCTGAAATTTGACGTCGTTTCTGGTCGCGTGTCACTAGCGCGACGTCTCAGTGCTAGGCGATAAACCAAATGACTGCCGTCAAAGCACTGCGTAGAAAATAATTACAACTTTGTAATCCAATTATACGATTTTTCAATGCAATATATGTGTTTTAAATGTTTGACTGGTATATAATAAACGCAATATTAGTACAGTAACTTGATCCTTGGACCGGAAAGCTCTCGTTGGTCTTGGGCAGATCAGCTGATCAACTCGACTGCGTCTCGTTGATCAAGCTGATCTGCCTAATACCAACTCCAGCTTTCACCGCCCAATGATAAAGTTATTTACTAATACATTGTATTATATATGTATAGCGACGTCAGTGTGAATAACAAAATGTAACAAATATTCAAACTGAACTATTTGGGACCTGACCGCGTGGGAAGCAAGTCAAAACGGCCCCTGGTCACAAAGGCCCGGATTTGGTCAAAACGGCCCCAAAGTTTTGGGAATTTGGTCAAAACGGCCCCTACTACAACAATTATATATTTTTTTTTTCTATATATATATATATATTCTTAATATTCATCTAAAATAACAATAATAAATGACCTTGTATTATGAATATTGATGAAAACGAACTGTAATATGCATGCAATATATTGTTTTTACATAGGGTAGCCCATGTTTTGGAATCGCGTCGGACAGTTAGCCACGCCCCAGACCCCCCTCGATGGGCACGTCCGTAGTGATATCTTGGAATAACCATAACAACAAAATGCATTGTGTTAATCAACGTTTAACTGGCATACGCAACCGGTAATTGAAAATAATATTATGAAAAACTACTTGCACTGCACAATATCAACAACGGATGTTCTACGTACAAAAATACATCGGATTATTTTCTTGCGCGTGATTTGCCCCCATTTGCGGTCATCGCTAAATTTAGTAACAGAGTTAACTCCCCTCCGAATACTCTCCGAAACAAGCGACGCGTTTAACACACAAACCACATCAAGTTTGACCTTCCGACAGCCTATTTTTAAACTCACCCGACACCTGTGCGAAACAAAACTCGCACGTGTAGGTCTAATTGATGTTTAATCCTCATTCTCTCTCTCTATTGATGGATTTACAGTGGATTTTAGTGACATTCCTGAATTCGGCCTGATTGACATTTGTCTATGGTGGCCAATACACGCCAACATGAGTGTCAATTATACGTTCAGGGAAGGGGGTCAATAAGTCAGTATTTAAGGTGATAACTTACAGTCAGGGAACAAATTAATGACAGTATAACACATCCAGCGTATATTAATACCCATATTAATGCAAGTACTGAAATACGACAAAAAAAATCTAACAAGTTTGGGCTTCCATACATTGAAAATTTTGTCACCGGTTTCCCCAATGACGTCATTTGTATGTTTTAATATACTCGATCCGGGGTCAACTATTTCATTCACAAAACAGAAGTAAACTTGGCGATGTACCGATAAGGCATTTTCAGGCGCGACAACGCTTCCGTGGCGGAATTATTGCTCTTCAGGCAAGCAACCACCAATTAGTTTTACTATACAACTTAACCGATTCCTCCAAATATGGCCATTCTCTCACACTTTCACTATTCGTATGGATGCTGTGGAACCTACCTGTTCATAACCTGCAACCTGTCTGCACCGGATTTTCACTAATTAAACAATATGTTCACTTACTCCTAAGAAAGAAAATTTCAACATTGTCCTGTCCGCCATATTGTTTATCATCAAAGTGTCATGTGACGTAGTGTTCACATCACGTGACAAGCAGGCTCAGTAATTTCTTTTAAATGCTAGAAATATGCTGGAAACTGGTGTTAAAAACACCCCAACATGTTTCTCAAGTAAAATTGGGCTGTAATGGATCAGGATTTACAAGCAAACTGGGTCTGTGGCCTCAAAACGTCTGCACTATTTTTTTATACCGGACTACTAAAGCATACCCCCTGTACTATATTTAGCACAGTGATACCTATTTTTTTGCTATAATATCTCAATAAACTGCCTACCATTGTCTTGTCTGACCTATTTCGTGACAGCAAATGTAATTTGACATTATTTAGAAGAGTAACTTTTCAACAGTGGCAATTTAAGAATGGTCATATAATTATGGCTGTCCAGCTGCGGAAACTTCAGTTTCACCAGAATTTTCCAGAGTATTATTTTCTCATATATTTCTTAGGAAAAGTCTATATTGTTGATGCACTTGTAAAAAATTATTATAAAATAGATGGTGCTTGTCAAAAATATTGGCTGTTCCACAATTATGGGGTTAAAACGATTAAATTTATCGAAAGTCGGGTGATTTCGGAGTATTTTTGTCATTTTTTTATCATAAAAACAGGCGAAAAAGTGACTCGAAGTATTTAGTCAATCTACATGTTGTAATTTGCATAGAAACATTTGTCGGCATAACTTAGTGACATGCCAGAATGATACGTGTCAAATTAAATTGAAACCAGCCCAGTGTATGAGTGCTGCCAGCGAATTCAGACATAGAAGTGTTAAAATGTCACAGGAAATTGAAACACGTGTGCCCGTGTTGACACTTGTTTCCTTAGGGTATAGACACTGCTGTTAAATGAGCAATGCTATCCCATATATATTTCTCTACCGATATGCACTGCTCAGAGTGAACTTGGTTAACCTAATGAAAACATGCCGGCAAATAAGCATAGGAGGCGGGTAAAAAATGCGGATTTCAAACGGGGCGGGTAAATGAAAATAAAGGTAAAAAACTTTCTTCTCACATCACCAAATGGAACAAATCATAGGTACATCAGGCTAACCAAAGACTCATTTGAATCCCGGGTTAATGTAAATGAAAATAAAACGTTTACCTGTAAAGATGTGATGGTACGGACAATGATGTAACTGTTCTGCGCTCTCTGTCGAGGCGTCCGAAACTCATTGACGAATGCGCCGTACCGCAAAATGCATCCGTACACCCCGATCTGTTGATAAACAAATTATATCGACCGTATGAGGTCCAGAAGATGTTTAATACTGAAATAAACAGTCATCGCGCCTTTAATACGCACTGTAGTGGCGAAATGGTATTTGATGCGGCCGCATCAAGAAAATGGGGCATTTGTTGGGCTGAGCGGCTAAAATGCACCCGATGTAGATATAAAAGTAAATATTATAAACTATGAAGAGGTTCCGTCAAGTCGAAAGGGTAGGAAATCAGGGAAAGCTAATGTGGGTTTGCAGCTGGGCCTTATGAGCACACCAATCAGTAATTATGGTGCTTGTCGGCTGTTGGTAAACACAAACATAATTCCGCCGACGTATAACTCTATGCAAAAGCAGTCAAATAGGATAGCAGAGTCTATGGTTGGCTTAAACACTAAAGTATGCATGAAATCAGACAAACTGTGGCCAGAGAGAATGAACTCTGTGGCAATAAACGTAGCAAGACGGTTCGAGTTGAAGGTGACTCTTGCTACAATAACCCAATATTCAATAGCGACAGTACACCATTTCAAGCGGGTACAATCGTGACAACCACTATGTGCGAGAATAATACCAAAGATAAATTAATCATTGGGGCATTTGTTGGCAGTAAGCTGTGCATAATAGGTAGTAAGCTAAGAAATCAGGGTGGAGATATCAGCTGCCCAAACCATCATGGTCACTGCACTGCCAACCTCCCCGAAAATGAGTCAATAGGTAATGAAGCGAAATGGAATGAAATAGTTACGAAGCAGATAAATAGTGACTTACATGTTAGTCATTACACGGGGACGGTGATAGTAAATCACACAAAGGTGTAGATGCCGCTCAACCAGGGGTAACGGTAACGCATCTAAAAGATATCCGCCATCTGAGTAACTCCCTGAAACGAGAAATAAACAAGGCGCCATTTAGCTCGAACATGTTTCGTGGGGTCAAGAAAACAAACTTGAGAAACCGATTTGCTCTCTCTGTAAGATCCAGGTGCATTGCAGAGTTGAGGCAAGCACATGCCAAACATAATGGTAACTTAGAACAAATAAAGAGCATAATGCCAGGAATAATTTGCACAATAGTCATGTGTTTCAAAGGTTACTGTGGCAAACAATGTTCACAGTATAGTTTGGTTTGCCCCGGGGACTACCGCAGGGCAAAGAACTACCTCCCCTCAACTACAATGTTAAAAATGACGGAGGATGATGTACTTGTTCTGAAACGGTGCATAGAAACTTTCCTTGGTCCTAAATCAATTGACAGTACAAAATTACTCACTTCAACTCAAAAATGTGAAGCAGCAAACCGTGCGTACCAGACGTCAAATTCAAAAGCAACGACATTCACGCGCAATTTCCCCGGTCGAATTCATGGTACAATTCTAAACTTAAACCTAGGTTTTGGGGATGCTACAATACTGAAAACAGACTCAGTAGGGGCCAGCTTAACAAAAGGTTCTTCAGTCATCAAGCACATCCGGAAGATAGAGAAAAGTCGTGTACGGAAAAAGTGTCAGACCACAATGCGTAAACTAAAGAAAGCTAGGTATGCCGCGCGATTACGAAAATTCAAACTACACTCTGAGTTACATTACGCCAAGGGTATGACAGATCCTAAACCAGACTTTGCAAACCTGCCCCATCTACTCGAGCACCAGTATGCTTGCTAGTATGTATGAAAAGCAGCACTACATGTAAGGTTGAGAGTCTTGTAAGTGCATACTGATAATTAGAGTTGACTATCTGAGCAGCCATGTAGTACTCACAATATATCATATTGTGATAGCTCGAAACAATATGTGCTGTAAGAATTGTGATGTATCAGGGAATCCGATGTTTTTTACCTTCGGCCTTAAATTGCAACTTTCACTCCATCTTCCCTTAGCTGGGTGCTTATTACAATTAATACACAGTAGCAGAAAACAGCTTGCAGCGGATATGATAATTTAATTTCTGCTAAATTTAAAAAAAAATTTTGAATTTTTTTCTGGAAAAATGTAGCCAAGAAGTACTGGTGTAGACCCTGATCACCGCAGCCAAATTTGGTCATAATGTTTGCAAGTATCAACCGAGTCAATAAATAATGTTTAGAAAAACGTTGCTACCTGTTGGGGAGCTATACACTTGATACCGGTTAGTAATCAAATACACAGTGCCAATTAAAGCGACGTGCCACTTTAATATGGCTGAACTAGTCAGTAACAGGCTCATCTGGCTCCCTGATGCATCTCAAATCTGTGTAATTAGTATGTAGACATGTACATAATGTAGATAGGTATACAGTTAATTTACCGTAATTAATAAAACAGGAACTATTAGCAGATACAGGGTGGATATGTGACGCCGTCGAGTGCATGGCTCAGACAGCGCTTCTTTTCGCTATGGCAATTCTTTCGAGAATTATTTATAATTGTTGACTCAGCACTCAGGTGGGCCGGGTTAACACACAGGGAACAACCACATAAATGTGATATTTCAAGGTGCCTGGGTATTTCAAACACATTATGGTGTAACATGAATGCTACTCTAGTGTATAATAGTATTTTGTTCTTGCATCATTTGGAAATTTAACTTAATCTTTCCATATTTGACTCGTACACCTGTGGTTATCCCGACCCACTTGATGCAACCATTTTCATTAAATAAAACTGATTTTCCAGCAATTCTGTCCTTTGTTCTCTTAATAAAACGTGCTGTAGCCATGATTAAAACCGTTTAGAATTGTTTTCAAAGAAAGCAGACGACATCCACTGATGACCCGGAAATGCTTATAGGCTAGCAACCACCAATTAGTTTTTACTATACAACTTAACCGATTCCTCCAAATATGGCCATTCTCTCACACTTTCACTATTCGTATGGATGCTGTGGAACCTACCTGTTCATAACCTGCAACCTGTCTGCACCGGATTTTCACTAATTAAACAATATGTTCACTTACTCTAAGAAAGAAAATTTCAACATTGTCCTGTCCGCCATATTGTTTATCATCAAAGTGTCATGTGACGTAGTGTTCACATCACGTGACAAGCAGACTCAGTAATTTCTTTTAAATGCTAGAAATATGCTGGAAACTGGTGTTAAAAACACCCCAACATGTTTCTCAAGTAAAATTGGGCTGTAATGGATCAGGATTTACAAGCAAACTGGGTCTGTGGCCTCAAAACGTCTGCACTATTTTTTTATACCGGACTACTAAAGCATACCCACTGGCCGATGTGTACTATATTTAGCACAGTGATACCTTCAATCAGTTTTCAATATATCTATAATGATCATAGATATCTGGAATCTGTATACTTGAATTGATGATGTCTTGTATATGTGTTACCATATCTTTCTGATATTGCTATGCATAATCTGTAATGTTGTTGAATGTTTTGGTACATACTGTAGCAGTGCATACTGTATTTCAAGTTGTGCCATATCAATAGTTTACCCCTTAACCATTAAAACGCTGAAAAATAAAATTGCCGTCTGCTCATTTTGTATATTTTAATCTCTTTAAAAACCTGTTTTGGCAGCGCAGTAGAATCGTCTCAGTATGTTTTTGAGAAGAAAATATAAAAATATTTAAAACAGCAGACGACAATTGTCGTTTCCAGCGCTTTAAAGGTACATGCCCACTCAGTAAGCCCAAAATGTCATTTATAGCAATTAAATAAGTGTATAACTGATAGTGACGCGCGGTGGTATCAGGCTATTTTCATATGCAAATGAGGCATGATATTTTTTAATTATTTATACTAAAGAAAATGCGTCACCTGAAAAAAATAATATTTTCGACAGATTTTAAAGTATGATCATTGCATATCATAACATAAATACAGAGATTAAATAGTAATGTCCGTTAACATTTTAAGCAAACACGGTTATCGCCCCTGATATCAGTGTGTAAATTTACGTCTGATATAAAATGTATAATAATGCCAATCAGTACATGGGATAATGGCGCATGAATGTTTATTTTGCCAGGAAATGTCTCAGATGATGTCTCTGATGTAAAGAACATTTTGTACCTACTGAGTGGGCATGTACCTTTAAGGTTTATATGAAACTGCCACACCAACAATCAATCAATCAATCAATCTAGTTTAATCTTGTAGTACCCTATGTTCAGTACTTTCAGTACTTTGATTATATCTGTGTATGGTTTGTATATCTTGTCAATTACCATGGATGTTTTTCACACCTTTATGTAGACAAAAGACCATTATCTAATACCTTGTATTTTAGTGGGGATACAACACTTAATTAATCAACTCGTTTATAGCCGATAATATAGTATTTTATAGATTTGAATGAATACAGCACATGTGGATTATAACACGTTAGCGAACAGTGTAGTCCTTGATCAGACTGCGAATTCAGTTATGTGCTGGCTGGCTATATTGCAACAATTAAAGTACATATTTTATCATACAGACGTATGGCTATGAAAACAAATATATGTGACGTGCCAAGCGAAAACCTCCCTTATTGGCTGATTCGGACCTCGGCCTGGCTGATTCGGACCTTATTTTTCTGGCCGATTCGGACCATGCGTTTGGCTGATTGTGACCACTCTTTGGCTGATTCGGACCATCTGTTTTTTGGCTGATTCGGACCAATTGTTTGACTGATTCGGATCATAGATAGTTAACAAAATACATAGTTTGAAATCATATATACAGACGCTATAGTCTGGATAGATTTTAGTAATTAAATAGTATTTACGGTGTTCTCGACGTGTTTGCGTACTGATTTATCTGCAGAACAAGTACAATGCATCTACGCTGGCTACAAATACACTAACGTTGTGTTATCATCTGATTGGTCCAATTATTCCGCGTTTTGAAAGACGTGAACACAGTGTGGCAAACTGATCAGGACCACTCAATTATCTGATCATTAACACATAAACTATTATGGTTTGGAATATAAGAATGAAATCATGTATATGTGGAACCAGTGTAGCTCCAGATCAGTGAGCGCATACATGTACACAACCGGGTCAGGGTCTACACATGTTGCAATCCCATACAACATTGCACTATGTCTGTGCGAGTATGTCATTCATGAATAACAATGATCTACATCACGTTTCACCAATAAACCATTGCGGTATTTCGTACAAGTACAATAATGGATTCATATTTATGTGCAATCATTGTAGCAACATATCAGCGAGCACATGTGTGCAGTCTGATCAGTGTGCTACGCTGTTTGCCATTATATACTACCTTACGTACGTTATGCTTGTGCTTTCAGATAATACACCATTGTGGTACTACATACAAGAATGAGTTCACATTTATGTACAAGCAGTGTAGCCCCTGCTCACTTGCTCAAATTTGAAATCAGAAGCACCAAAAGAAAAACGTTTAAAACTTGTGTATCGTATATGTACTTAATTACACGACGTACACTATACTCATAGTAGAAACAACGTACATTTTTATACTTACTGCTTACGGAGCACAGCTGAAAACCGTATTGTCTGTTTGCATGTAGCATGCAAGTGACACGGTGGTAATTTCACAATCGGGTATTTGATACGCCTATAATCTCGTCCTGGGAGAGAAATTGGCTACGGTAATTGACAGGGTTTACCGTTGTAAGGAATGCGATATGTTCAAGACTGAAGAAGGAAATTATACAATAACGGTACCTTCTAGTGGTTGTAACCAATATAGCTTAAATACTGTAGGTATAAACTATTATACTAACTTCTACAATGTGAAATAATGGTCGACTGTGGTTGTCAGTATAATGATTACTAAACTGCCTCAATATCAATTGTGAACGCAGCAACGATGGTCCCGTCATAACTTGGGAATTTATTTGATATGGAACGAAGGTTTCGGAATGACTATTTTATTCCCAGATGGCTTAATCATACACTTGACCAAAAATATGATGTTTCTCCATTTTTCCGCTACCCTCCGGAGATATAGATCTACATCTTTATAGATTTGCATACCCAGGTCGAAGATACACCACTTCGCGGCAGCCCATGCTGACGACTCCATCCAGGTCTTTTCTACATAGTCGATGAGTGGGGCGATCTGCTCTGAGCTGTTGAGGTCGCGTAGGGCGCCGAAGGTTGGTCTAAACGCTTTAGCCGCAATACTATCCCACCAATCGAGAATTGGATTAATCCTGCTATGTAATCAATAAAAAATAACTGACCATATGCTAGTGACATCGCGTAGCGATTTTCACGAAAAATATGAAAATATTTTGTAACATATACGGATAAAATGCGGTAATATGACACAATTTTTGTGTTGTTTTATTAAATATTATTAATTATCATTATTATTCATTATACTACATACAAACTTTACTATCAAAAACTCTAACTTATAAATACATAAAATAAAAACTATACCTCGTTTTTTTTTTGGGGGGTGGGGGGGGGGGGGCCGTTTTGACCATATATGAGCCATTTTGACCATTTATTTTGGACCGGGGGCCGTTTTTACCAAATCCGGGCCGTTTTGACCTGGGGCCGTTTTGACCAGGGGCTGTTTTGACTGTAATCCAGTGTGTATGTAAACTTACCGTGGAGATACGTGTATACGGAAGGTTTCTGATAGTCTGCTTCACAATGTGATTATAACACCTTTCTTGTGAGAAATTCGATAAAAGTCAAATTTCATACACAAAATAGCATATAATTCCTACTCCTAAATAAAGTCGTAAATGTCACAGAACGCAGGATTTAGCGTCTAAATTTAAAAAATTTCTTCGGGGAAGACCCCCAAACCCCCCGTCGAGAAAGGTTGGTTGGGGGGGGGGGGGCGGAACCCCCCTACCGGACGCACCCCCGCTCATTACGCACCCAACTATTTTGAAGGCTGGCTACGGGCCTGATATCTTATATAG